>CM053595.1:199179308-199211749 GCA_028646575.1 Pseudocheirus occidentalis | reverse complement strand
ATATATGCATATGAATACATATCTGAGCATGTGTGTATATGTGTACATAGAGGGTATAGGATTAATTGAATATGAAGGGATGATACTTTAAAAGGTGAAATTCTGAGGTGGGAGAGGACTAGAATGAGAGGAGACAGGGAGAGACAAAATGGGGTTAATCATCCCATGTAGAAGAGGCAAGGGATAACTGTTACAACTTTACTCTCATTTACTCTCATTGAATTTGGGTTAGGGAAGGAATGACATAAACTCTAAACTGGGTATCATGCCACACAGGAGAGTAGGGGACATGGTGATGAGAGGTGGGATGATGGAGGGGAGGGCAGGGTCAGCGGGAGGGTTGTTGGAAGCACACACTTCAGTAAAGGGACAGGGACAGGGTAGAGAACAAAACAAGGGGGAGAGGGATAGGAAGGAGGAACATATGATCAGACTGTCACAATATGTCCACTGTGGAGATGTCTTGTGTAATTACACATGCACAGCATGTATTGAATTGCTTGTCCTTTCAGTGGGGGTGGGTGACAAGGGAGGAATTGAAAGAATCTAGACTCTAAAGTTCTGCAATACATGCAACTAGGAATTAAGATATACAGGGGCTGGGGTAGGGAGACCCTCCCTGCCCTACCAGAAAGTTAGAGAGCAGATCAGGAGAGGGGCTTTACAGTGGGATTGTTGTTTTGGGGTTGGGGTAGGGGAAAGACAGGGAGAAAATTTGTAACTCAAAAATCCAATTTAAGACACAAACATGGTTTTGATATCTAAAGTAGGAGGAGCAAAAACAAAGAAAACCATGTACCAATTTCTTTAATGAATATCAATGCAAAATTTGACATAAAATACTTAGCAAGACTATAGCAATATATTATGAAGATTATACATTTTTTCATCAACTTCTTTATTTACTTTTAGTTTACAAGACTCAGTTCCACAATCCCTTGAGTTTCAATTTTTCTTCCTTCCCTTTCCCCCTCACCCCCCACGGTGGCATGCAATCAAGTATAGGATCTGCAAATACTTTCATATTGTACAATAATCTGGTTGTATAGAAGGGTTGCAACAAATAGAGTGAACAATAGGAAAAAAGAAAGAAAACCAAACATTAAAAAGAATGATAGCATGTAGATTGCCTCAGTCTCCATTTAAACTCTGGCCTTTCTAGATGTTTCGCTGAATGTAGCTATCTCCTTCCATCCTGAGACTTGTAGAGTTGTCTTATACCTGTGCATTGCTAAGAAGAGTCCAATTTATCAAAGTTTGATGTCACACATACAATGTGTCTGTGATTGTGTACAAATTTTTTCTGGTTTTGCTCTTCTCACTTAGCATCAGTTTGTATAGGCCTTTCCAGGTGAATATGAAGACCATCTCCTCTCCATTTCTTATAGCGCAATAGTATTCCATTACATTCATATATCACAACTTATTTAGCCATTCCCCAATTGATGGACATCCCCTTAATTTCCAGTTTTTTGCCACCACAAAGAGAGCTACAATAAATATTTTTGTACATATGGGTCTTCATCCCACTTCTATGATCTCTTTGGGATACAACCCCAGAAGTGGTATTACTGGGTCAAAGAGTGTGCAATTATTTATAGTGCTTTGGGCATAGTTTCAGATTGCTCCCCAGAATGGTTGTATCAGTTCACAGCTCCACCAACAATGCATTAGTGTTCCAATTTTTCTACATCCTCTCCAGCATTTGTTATTTTCCTGTTTTGTCATCTTAGCCAAGGATTATACATTATTTCCAGGTGGGGTTTATGCCAGAAATTCAGGGCTGGTTTAGTATTAAGAAAACTCTCAGCATAATTGACCACATCAATAAAATAAATTATTGAAACTGAAAGATGAAGTTATATTTTTGACTGAGCAGAAATCCAATTTTGCTAACTTGTTTATAATGACTTATATCTTTCAAATTGGTATTTATCAGATACTTTAAAAATAAAACTATAATGTTGCTTCAAGGAAAAAAATTTAATATTTATATTAAAAGATAAAATTGAAAGTTTTACTTAAACAGGTTAACATATGGAAGAATAGGGTGGAAATTTGTTCTTTAGAAATGTTTACAGTTACAGGTGATTTTATAATTGAAAATAACCTTCCCAAAGATTTAATTGTCAGAGTTATAACTGATCATCTGAAGAGTCTGGAGACATAGTGTTAGAAACACTTTCCTTCAAATTTTTAATCTAAAAAATTGCTGGGAAAGCGGAAGAGCAGTTTGGCAGAAACTATGCATAGACCAGCATCTCACAGTGTATACCAAGGTAAGATCAAATGGATAAATGATTCAGACATAAAAGGTAATAGCATAAGTGAATTTGGGGGACACAGAAGAAATGTACCTTTCAGATCTAGGGATATGGGAAAAGTTTATGACTAAACAAGAGACAAAGATGATCACATGAAGAAAAAATGGATAATTTTGATTACATGAAATTAAGAGACATCTGCACAAACAAAAACAATGCAGCTAACATTAGAAGAAAAAAGAAAACTAGGGGAAAGTTTTTTACAGCAAGTTACTCTGATAAAGACCTTATTTCCCAAATATTAGGGAACTGAGCCAAATATACAAAAATAAGCACTGTTCCTCAGTTGAGAAATGGTCAAATATTATGAACAGGCCATATTCAAAAGAAGAAATGAAATCTATCAATAGTCACATTACAAAAATGTCTTGTTCACAAAATGCCACCTCACATCTATCAGACAGGCTAACACAATAAAGGAGAAAATGACAAATGTTGGAAGGGATGTGGAAAAATTGGGCTACTAATGCACTGTGTCTTGAGTTGTGAACTGGTCCAACCATTCTGGAGAACAATTTGGAACTATGTTGTATACCGTTACATGTTATCCATCAAGAAATAATTATTTTTCCTTTACAAGGAGAGAATGTGATGGAGGGAGAAAATTTGGAACTCAAAATATTTAAAATGAACATTAATTTTTACATGAAATTGGAAAAGGTTTAACATAATATGTATAAGGTATGCATGTGTCACAATTTCCGTAGTCATTTCCTCAATCAAATTACATCTAATTGTTTCCAAAATCTTTGCTATTAGACAAAGTGCTTCTATTAATATTTTGGTGTCTATGTGACCTTCTGTTCTGTTTTGATTTTTGTTCTCTTTTACTTACTGTAAAGCCAAGCATGAGTAACTTTGCAGAGGACTGCTAATAGAAATAGCTTTAAGGTTCTGATCACATACTTTAGTGAACTCTCTATTTATTAAGCAATAAACTAAGGCAAAACATTCACAGAAGCCAAAGTACAGCATTCACAACAATACCACATAATAACTTATCACTAAAATGTCCACACAGTTTTAAACAAAACATATCATTCAGTAAGTCCTTAACTCAATCATCCTTAAGGAGCAATCCTCCCTAAGGCATACAAAGTACAAATGTCTCCCACGTCTAGGTCACATTGCCTTAATCTCCTCAGTTAGAAAGTCTTCTTTCTTCCTAATTGGAGACTAGGCTCTCCTCCATGGCTAGAACCCACCTCATAGATTCTCTAGTGGCCTTCAAGGTTTTTTCTTCATGTGTCACCTCTTTTTCAGAAACCAATCATGATTTCCCTAGTGTTTATTGCTCTCTGCCTCTTCAAATTATATTTATTTGTATGTTCTTATGTTGTACCTTCCCTGCACCACTCCAGTAAAATATAAAGATACATAAAATGAAGAACGTTTTTTTCATTTTTTTGTTTCCCCATTTTCTAGCACAGTGCTTATACATAGCATAGGCTTAATAAATACTTGTTGAATTAAATTCAATAAGCCTCTGTTCAAAGTTTATGCACATTATGACATAAACAAAAGTGTTTAACAATGGTTCTATTTTGAAAAATGGCAATGTAGTCTTTTAAAAGGATGTCAGTGTAAAAAAAATAAATATGGAGAGTAATGTAATTCAATAGCAGAGAAAAAGCAAAAAAAAAAAACCAAAACACCTTTTGCTTCTGTCTTCACCATCAAAGAAAATTATATTTATGCTAGAGTAAAGGAGATATGATGCGCATGCCGAGCACCTGGATGGTTTCTGTCTATGTGATGAACCTAGGAAGTCTACTTCCAGGAGAACTGGGAAAAAAAAACCAGGAAAGCAACTTAAAGAGACCCTAATTGTGCAGCATGTGTAAACATTCTGTAAGTGGATCTGGTCAATTAATCACATATTGAAGAGAATACTCTTTGATTGGCTACAGGCGTATTTAAAAAGGCCCATTAACTCGAGCTACGTTTTCTTTGCCTCATTCATTCCATGCTGATCTCAGCAGCACCTTTGCTCGTAGTGAGTAGAAATTTGAAGTGAGTGGAATTTCTGACCTTGGGAATTTTAAAAAGATCAAGACAGCAAGTCACAGGAATCTAGGAATCAGCGTTCAAGCCAGGACACTCAGCAAGCAAAGCATAGATGCTTCAGGAAGCAAAACTTCAGGATTCTAGACCAGGGGGAAATATTCATCAGGCAGTTCTACTTCATCTGAACATGAACTTGTTAGGACCCATCCTATGGAGGAACTGAGCTAAGTTTTCAGCCTAATTTTGTTCTTGCTACATCTTAAATAAATATTGCTATGTAACAGCTATCTGATGTTAATATTCCTATGTAAAAACTACCTGATGTTAAGTGGTTAAATGAAAGTAGGGCTGCTAGTTACTAACCCCTAACAAATGGTGAGGGGGAGGGAAATAGCTTGTGGGATTCAAGTCAATGGTAGAAAAGAGAAACCTTAACCCCTCAGGGTATCCTATAACCCTGAGAAGGGAGATATAACCACCCAACTGAGAGAGAGGGCAAAAGCACACATGCTGTACTGGTAAAAGTAGAACAAACATAGTTAAAAGGAAACAGAAACCTAAATTAGGTAGTCAATTCTCAAAAGCACCTTGCTGTTTTGAATAAATTCTAGTCCCCTATATCAAATGAATTATATCCTAGGATACTGGCTGAAGGTGAGGGGGCAGGGATCATGCAGGTGCAATCACAAAACCATTACTGATCATCTTTGAGCAATTCTGGCATGAGAAATCCTAGAAAACCAGGAACTGGCATGACTCATTCCAGTTTTCCAAATAGGACTTAAGGTGGATTCTGGGGAATGATAATCAATAAACTTGATACTCATCTTTAACAAAAGTCTAGAACAATTTATTAAACAGATGGCTCCTGAGGACTTGAGGAAGCTTATCATTAACTGTGTCCTACCAAACTACTCAAACTTCCTCTTGGGGAATGGTTACTATACTATTAGATTAGGTGAATGTTTTAAATAAAGTATATCTGGATTTCAGTAAGATTTTTTTTAAAGATCTCATGATATTTTTGCAGACAAGGTAGGGAGATTTTAATATATTTAGGCAGATTCATAGCTACTTGGATGGTGGTATCAAAAAATGTTGATCAATTTCAAACAGGAATGAAATCTCCAATGACATACTGCAGAGATCTCTAACAGATAGCATACTTGTCAAATCTGAATATGAGATTGAAATGGAAAGGATGTCCACCTAAAATGAGAATTATAATCCAAAAAGTATTCTAAGGCTAGAATGATAAATCAGGTCTAGTCATATAAAATTTAATAGGCATAAATTTAAAGTCCAGCAGTTCATGGAATTGTATATATGCTATCAAAAATGTTGTGGGCTGGCTATGCTCAGTGATCCTAGTTCTACCCATGGAATCAAGTACAGCATGGCTAATTGCTCTTTCACATGGCTTCCCTTCACATACTTGAAGACAATTATCATAGGATCACAGAGTTAGAGCTATAAGGCATATTAAACCCCATAAAATAACCCGTTAGTTTTCAGATGAGGGAAATGAGGCAAAACAACTTGCCCAGCCTCATAAAACTATTAAGGATCTGAAGTGGAATTTATACAATTCTAGTTATACATGAGTAGCCTTTGGCCTTACTCTCCCAGGGGCACATAAACTACATATACCCCTCATAATTTCAGGGTGGCCTGAGGAGTTTGTGGGTGTCTTCCTTCTCTGGTATTATCTTTAGTCTTTGACTGTGTTCTTTCCATCTTAAGGTGTCTGTGACAAATATCTCAGTTCCATTTAGCCACTTAACACCTATTAGCTTTTACAAAGGGATATTTACTTCACAGGATGTAACAGAAGCAAACATGGAAACATTTCCTTCAATGCACTGGGGCATGATCCCCCCTAAAACTTTTCAGTCTCTAGGGAATATTAAGCTCAAAGTTACCTCAGTTTCTGTGTAGCATAATATTGGTCCCACCAAGTTCATATCTAGTTATAGCAAAGGTGCTAAATGAGTCTATGTCTCAGGAACCACTGGACTGAGTTCCCAAAGGTCACAACCAAATGTTGTTCCTTAATCTTTAGGGCATGCTACACTGGCAGCGAAATTATCCTCCAGAGCAATAGAATACTGAGGAAAGCTTCATTCTTTACCTTAGGACATTAATCTTTCACTGGATGCAAACCTGAGCCCTGGACCTTTCCAACTCACAAGGTTGTAGACCTACTCTCTTCTCTGGTTGCTGAGTTCCCTTCCTCTACCCCGACAAGAGTATTGTGTCAAGAGACCATAACTGAAGCTGATTAAATGTTTTGAATGTCTCTATAGCCAACTGAAGAGGCTCCTCATCAGCATATGTTTAGCCAACAGAGTCAGTTATAGAATGTCTATTTCAGCTCCACAGGCTATCTCTCCAAGGTATTTCTCTTACGTGGTATTTAGATTCTCCTAGAAGCAGTGTCATAATGTCCTCCATGTAGAGAGACTCCATCTGGCCTGGAACCAATTCATTTTTTTTCTTGGAGGCTTTGACACTGTCATCTCCTTCTGGTTGTATGTTATCATCTCCTTGTCACTAAGATTCTATAGTCTGATTTTTACCATTGTTTGCTTATTTCCCCAGTCAATTACTTGACTTTTTAACTCTTTGTTAAGTCAGGTGTCTGCTTCCCGTGGGGGAGGTGGGGTGTATACTGTCCCAAACTTCAAGGGATTTGTGCAGATGCTTTCAGAGATATTTCTAGGAATCTGTAAATTTTCAGTTCTTCCAAGGTGGTATGATCAAAGGAGAAGTGTTTACTTCTTTTCTGAGCTATGCTCCGGTCTATGAGTAACCACAAGCACCCTTTTCTGCTTTGGAACTGTGAGGAGGATTCCCTCTCCACCTCTGCCACAAACTCCACCAAGGCAGCATACCTCCTCGCCCACACTCTTCCTTGACACAGGACTACCACCCAGGACTACAGCCCAGATACAAGCACAGTCAAAGCAAAAATATCCTGCCTCAGCATCAGCAAAGAGATTCCTACAATCTGTCTCTGATCAGCCACTGGAGAGTTCTTGAAGCAACCACTGCCACAGTGGCTGCTACCCTGAACCTGGGGCCAGACTGCACTCCTGTCTCACCCAGGTCTGACAGACGTTTTCTATTGATCTTCTAAGCTGTCTTTTGTGTTTACGGGCTGAGAAGTCTGGAAACTACCACAGCCGCCAGTGATTCAGTCCCCTGAGGCCTACTCTGGGTTTTTCTGGGGGGCCTGCTTGGTGTGGCCCACACTGACCTGCACTCTTCTCTCAGGCTGGTGCAACAGGCCTTTCCTGTCAACCTTCCAGTTTGTCTTGGGCTGGAAATTTGTTTTACTCTGTCATTTTGTGTGTTCTGTTGTTCTAGAATTTGTTCAGAGTCATTTTTTGCATGTATTTAGAGGAGTTTGGGGGAGAGCTCAAGCAAATCCCTGCTTTCATACTGCCATCTTGGTTCCATCCCCAGGATGAAGATTTTTATGAGCAAATATGGACTATCTATTCCCATTTGAGTTTTCTCATCTACCAGATACAGGTTAAGAAATAACAATAATACCCACCCCTCCTACTTCACAAAGTTGTTTTAAGAAATGACATAAAATACTTTACAACCGCAAAGATCCATTCATTCACTTCAAGCAGTGTCATGTAGTTATGCTTATCTCATCATCCTGTTAAACATTCATTCAATAATTTAAGTACATGCTATATATAAACGTCCTTCCTAGATGCGAAGGGAGATGAAATATGATTAAATCATGGTCTCTGCTATCATGGAAATTATAGTCTCACTGAAATAAGAATTCAATAATTAGAGAATAAGTATAAGCTACCAATATTTTCTAAAGTACTTTTAAGTCAATGTCAGAAGTTTTGTCATTAAATTTACTAGATACTAGAAACACAAAAGAATATGAGCTCCTTAAGAACAGACTTTTAGGTTTTTGCCTTTCTATCGCTAGCACATAGTAGGTATTTCATAAATGTTGGTTGCCTGAATAAATGAACACAGTGATACTCTTACCCATTCTTATGGATTAAGTTTGTTTTTGAAAGTATTGTTTAATTGACTCAAGGAATTATCTAAAAACAGTAGCAAACTTGAACCAAATATTAACAATCTTCAATAAACATTACAATTTTATGAAAGTTTGAAATCTGATATGTGCACATGTAGTAGCTGTAGTAATAGTAGTAATCTCTATACACAGGTTAAGAAATAACAAAAAATAATGCAAAGTTGAAAGAGAAAAATTGAGAAGATCCACACATTATTATTTCATGATCCCCAGAGTCATAACTTACATGATTCATTTGATGCCTGAATCCAAAACAATGACAATAATGACACCAGCAGGTACTGGATGTCTTTATCATGTTTGTCTCATAGTTGTGGAGCATAAACAAGGCCACTGAGGATTCCCTGTGCTGATGCTGTTATTTTGCCATGTGGGAGACTTTGTCTTCATCACAGATCACACATCATTGCCCCTTTTTATGCTCAGGGTCCTCTGTTGTTGCAGTATTCCTTGTCACTGATACATATGCTACCATGGATTAATGGGTCCATATTGATGCATATGAAAAAGATTTGTTCAGTTGTAGCCTTTGTAGTGGGGGTACAAAGCAATCACCCCTAAGAAGGAAGTTTGTGCTGTTTATAGAGAGCAGTTAGGTGTCTGGGAAATAGCATTAGCCTATTTTCCAGATCACTTGGACTCTAATCCTAGCTTAGCACCTAGCTCTACATATGACCTTAAACAAATCATAGCATCAGATGATTTATGACTAGAAGGGACCTTAGTCTAACTCCCCCAAATTACAAATAGGGAATGTGAGACCCGGGACCTTTCAAGGTCTTACTTACTGTAACAGCAACTTGCAGCTGCTGTGGGGGTATAAGACTAATAACACTAGCACATAGTAGGGCTGCTAGCACAGATACTTTGATCTGCTTTTCTGAAGGAAAGCAACTCAAAATGCATCAACAATCTTATTTTAATCAAATACACATAAGTGTATGTATATATGTATGTATGTATATGTACACATACAGATGTGTATAAAATTAATATTTATATATTTTATTATGTGTGTATACGTATACATGCATATGAACACACATATATACATGCATAAGAAATTTACTTAGTTCAGATGGAAAAATCAGAAAATACAAACAGAAATTATAAGCAGAAATAATAGCATAAAGACCAACAGACAGGGCTTCTAACCCTCTGACCAAATAATATTTACATCATAGATCAGCAGACAGATCAAACTATCTGACGATTATATACATACATAGTTACAAGAGGGAGAAGCACCAGCATCTGGGTTTTCAAAGCCAGGGGCTCTTTAACATGTGCCCAGAGTCTCATCTGGCCAAACCACATGAACACTCTTCCAATGAGTGAGCCCCAAAGCAAAATGCTAACCTCAGAGTACATATATACTTCTTCAGGGTCAGAGGGCATGACAACCCATGTGATCCACTGCCTAATTACAAAATAATTAAAGCTTCTCTTGTTTGACTCCATGTGAGGCCTAAATGGGCAGGGAAGATATTCAACTTCCATTAACATTACACTTAGCTCACCTATAATATGGGCACAGAGGGAAGAAGAACTAGAAATCTGTGATCTTGATTTTTCTTAATGTTTCAGTGAATGTGTTTCAGTAGAATTGGTTTCCTTTGTAATTCTATGTATTTTAATTTATGCATTTAAAGAGTTTATTTTGAAAAAAGAATCCATAAGCTTCATTAGATTGCCAAGGGATGTATGAAACACACACACACACACACACACACACAAAGGTTAAATATTCTCAAATTCTCTAAGGAACCTTCCAAAACTAAGGTTCTGTAATATATGCTAGTTAGGAAGCTCTCCTCAACAGGGAGATTCAAGTTGTTTTAGTAGGAAGCAGGGAGGCACAGGTTTCTCTTCCATTTATTATGCTATAGCATTTTAATAAAGCAGCATAGAACACCAAAATTGCAATCAGGAAGGCCTGAGTTTGAATGCGACACTGTCTGACCCTCACATAACCCCTCTAAGACTCAATTTCCTCATCTGTAAAAAGAGACTAATAACAGAATCTTCTTCAGAGAGCTGCTGTAAGGTGTTAATGAAATAACATGTGTAGAGAGTACCTTGTGAATCGGAAAGCTACGCAAACGCCAGTTATTGTTATTGTCTGCGGTTATAAGATTAAACTCAATCAAATTATGATCATAGATTCAGAGACAGAAGAGGCCATAGAGATCATTTAATTCAATCCCTTCATTTTACAAATGGAGAAAGTGAGGCCCTGAGAGTTGAAGTGGTTTGCCCCAAATAAGTAGCAAGGACAGAATATGAACTCAGATCCTCTCAAGTCACAGCTGCAATGCACCATTCTAACTAACCTTTCCTGCTAAAATGTTTCAGTACCAAAGAACAGAAGCAGCTGTCAGCAATACCATAGGCTCCTCGAAGAAGCAGCCCAAGCCCTTGACCATCCAGCCAACTTGTGGCAAGTTGAAGTGACGCCCCACAGGTCTCAAGGACAATTTTGCTGCCCAATCCCTCACCCTACCACTCTAACTAGGGGCACTACTTCTGTTCAATATATACATCCAAATAAACTCTATGTCTTTCCATAATTATAGCTTATCCTATGTGATAATAACAGCTGATAGCAATAAAGAATTTTGAGGCCCACAAATTGTTTTATATACTGGATCCCATTTAATCCTCATGAAAATTCTATGAGCTGGGTGTTATAAGTATTATTATATCCATTTTACATATCATGAAGATGAAGCTCAGAAAGCCTAAAGACTTCCCCAGGGTAATATAGTAAGTAAGTAAGTATTAGAGGTAGAATTTGAATCCCAAGATCTTTTTTCTCTTTTGACTTCATATCCAGAGCTATTTTCACTATGTAACATTGACCTCATGAAAAACTAAAGTAGCATATTATCAGAACTTTATTCAGTTTATGCATGTTTATAAGATATATCATATAAATATATATATCTGTATATGTCATATATGATATATTGAAATACACTATATGTAATATACACATACAACATGTGGTTTTGTGTACGTATGTGTGTGTGTTTTTCTTTCAATGAGATTTCATCTGAGAGCTCAGACTATTTTTAGAACAACTGTTTTACAAGGACGTGTCTGTGTGTGTGTGTGTGTGTGTGTGAGAGAGAGAGAGAGAGAGAGAGAGAGAGAGAGAGAGAGAGAGAGAGAGAGAGAGATGGGGGTAGGGTAGCAGGCAAGAAAGTAAGTAGATTGGCAAGTAGATCCAGATAGAAGAAAAATCAGCCTAAGGAAGTCATGCGTTCGAACTAAGAGCGATGTGAAGAAAAAATGTACATTTGTAAATTGTTAAGTGTTCTATAAATGTCAGATATGAAAAACTCTGTGTAGCAAGGCACTGTGAAAACCAGAATCTATGTACGAAACTCAGGCCTGTCACATCAGGAACAACAGTGAGGCTTGGGACTATTTTAAAAGCTGTGAAAAAATTGTGACACATGGGACGCGCTGAGGCAGAGTAGAAACAACATGAAACCAGCATATTTGCCCCTTTCACCACATTCTGGCCTCCTAGCTAAGAAATGCTAACTTTAGAGAAGAATGGCTAAATATGGGAGAATATTGGTGTCATGAAAATGACACCGACTGGAATTATAAGTCAAAGATTTGGATTCAGGTCCAGCTTTGCCCTTCAGTAGCTGGCAGTCTCTTTTTAGATGATCTCTAAGATTCCTTCTAGCCCTAGTACTCTGTGAAACCACATAATGTCTATCCAATACATTAACTTAGGCTTATACTCTTCTAATCCATGAGATAGTTCTAAATATAATTTACCTCCTTCAGTGCATGAGTTCCCATAGCAAAACCTTTATTTCCTTATGCTCCCTCCACACCTCTCCTAAAATAAGTCATCACCAAGGATCACAAACAAACTGTGGAATGAGTGCATTATGTGTATATAGTATCTATAATTTATATCATCATTTTCAAGCTTAGCAAAATTTCTAATGCTTGAAATTGACTAGAGCTCATAAGATACATATACTTTCTCATTATAACAATATTATCATAGCCTTTAAGAATTGTTGACTCACAAGAAAAAAACTCTGGATTAAATCAGGTCTTTAAGTCATTTGTCAGTTATGTTCTTCCTAATAAGCATGCCATGCCAGTGTCCCTTCTCTTGGACTAATTCCGCAACCAATGTTTGTTTTTCTTTTTTGAGTTGCATACAGTCAATTTATACCACTTGCTTCCTTTTTCAATGTCATTCATCAACTTCTAAGCTATAGTCCCAATTTTCTCAGTTACTTTAGTTCTTGGCTCATGGTCTGCCTTTAAAATTTATCAGTCCCAGAGACACCAGTGTTAATATTGATGACTTCTCTAATTATGACCAAATAATTCCTCATTTCCTCAACTCCGATTATCTCCTTCTCATTCCCCTCACTCCCACTTCGTAGTCATACCTTAGACCTCAATTTCACTGACCATCACATCACTTTCAAGACATGGAATTTCCTCATTCCCTTTCTTTAAATACCAGTATTGAATTTTAAGTACTTAACACAACTCAAATGCCTATTCTTTCATGAAACTTTCCTTGATCAATAGAGGCTTGCACCCTTGGACCTCCCATAGCAATTTGTTTTTAACTACGCCCTGATCATGGAAAACTGTGTTTTATTTTCATATGTTTATTTCTTATCCTTCTACTACACCATAAACTTTAAGATGACAGAGACTATATCTTCCTTAAACTGTGTATCTCTCCTACCATGTAACAGTAGATGTTTAATAAGTTTGTTGAATGAATGAGTGGAAGAATAGAATAAATAGAAATCCACTTACTAGGATCTACATAATTCTTAACAAATTGTGTCCTTTTATGCTACAATTTCTATTAAAGGCATCAAAGTGTAATGGAAAGTACATCAGACTTATATCTGAGTACTGCAAAGAGCACCAGCCTTCTATGTAAGTCTCCTGAACACAGACTGACAGAATGACTTACATCAGGAAGCTAGGCTCTGCTTAATCAATGTGCTGTCTTTATTGAATATCCTTCTTGAATGTGCTTCCAATGCTATACCTAAGTAAATCTCCTTTTGTAAAATATTTTGTTATTTTTAAAAAGTATATTAGAACTGAAGTAAGGAGACCTACAAAATTCCCAAACATGTGCTCATGGGAAAGTGACTGAATCTCTTTGAGCTTCAAGGTCTTCTTTAAAACAGGGCTGACAATGCCTTTATCACTCCCCTCAAGGAATTGTTGTGATGATTAAAATACTATTTGTAAAGTGTTTTGGAAACCAAAATGTTTGGATGTCAGTTGTTAATTGTTTTGTAAAGACTTCAAAATAGTTGAAAGTAAATCCTCTTTTACAAAAACAAAAAACCCTATTTTATATTTGAAAGCATGAAAGGACAGGACTTTAATTGAGTTTATGAAAATACAGGATATTTTCTTCCATTATGGACATTGCAATGAATTTGAATATCTTTTCTCATCTGCCCTTTATGAAATAGGTTATGGAAAGAGTCCAGCTTCAGAAATGTATGCATAGAATGACATCATTTAGCCTGATTGCAAATAATCAGTAAAGAAATAATCCTGATCCACAGAACTGATTGAGCTTGATTTATATTTATAAGATGCAACCCACACATGTCTTTAAGTACACTCCTACTCCGTAGTTTCACTCTTATTTCAATCTTTTATAAAGTTCTTAAAATACTCTTCCTTGAAATACTCTCTCACTCACTAGGATAATAGGACCATGGGATTTTAGTACTTTACAGGACCTGAAGAATCATTCAGTACAATAAATTCATTTTATTGGGAGTGGGATACCCATTTCCCCCTACTTGCCTATATAGACAGTTCTCATACATTTTACCCACTCCCTCTTCCTTACTACAAAAATGGCAAGTTATCAAGAATCTTTAAATATTCAGATTAGCGTTACTCATTGTTAGCATGTGCTTACTTGATTCAAATGTCTGTCATGCCTCTTCTGTCCTTTTAGAGTGTAAAATCTTAGGGTACAGGCTTTTTTTCTCATTAGCTTTGTCAGCGAGCCCAGGATAGAACCATGAGGGTATGAATACTCAATAAACTAAAATAAAGGTTATAATAAGTGCCTTGTTACATTTATTCCCAATTACAAATAAGACACTCCACCCCGCCCACCAAAGGGGGAAAAAAACCCAAACTCTGTACTACTTCCTCTTGCAATTTTAAAATTTACTAATTAATTGCATTGCGGGTATAGTGAGTAGAAAGCAGGCCTTAGAGTCAAGAAAATCTGCTTCATGTCTCCCCTTGCAATATACTAGCTATGCGCAACTCCCTAAGTAACAGTCATATTGACAATTTGTATCAATAGATAGATTTTCCTATATTAATGAAATCACGTATTTGCGCCCCTTCCAATCCTCCCAAAAATGTGCTTATCATGTAATATCTGGTGTATCACATGTGATAGATACTACCTGCTAGATCGAAGTGTACTGTTATAACATAGAACCTGCCCAGGTCCAGACTTATAGAGTTTACCAACAGTTCCATTATAACAGTAGTGTTCTCAATCTGTGGTTGTCATCCGCTTTGGGGATCAAATGACCTTTACACAGGGGTCACAGAAATCGCCCCAAACCATCAGAAAACACATATTTCCAATAGTCTTGGGAACCGAGACACAGTTCCTCTATCCGTCTCCAGGCCGGTCCACCCACATGCAGATACGCCCACATAGGGTATTAAAGGGTCGGGACATTAGAAAGGTTGAGAACCACTGCATTATAACATTTTCTCTACAAATAACTCTTCCCTCTTCTTTACTCCTCTGGAAAATATTAGAAGAGGATTGATTTCACTGCCTCACAAAATTGTTATACTAAGTAATTCCCTACAGATTCTAGAGTCAGTGCTTCCAACTAACCACACCCAATCTCAGGCAGCAGCCTAAGTAAAAAGATAGGACTTCACCACCCAATTGTCATCCCAAAGCCAGAGTAAATAGAATGGCCTTCCAGTGTGATTGGAAGGTCAACACTATGGGACTTTCTAATCCCAGCAAATAGAAGTCAGTTCCCATACAGAGGGCAATCTATGCCAAACCCTCTGAAGTTATAGGGGTGGAAATTTGGGAGGAATGGAGGGAAATTCATTTAATAATGTATATTTGTATTGAAGGACATAAAAACATATTTTTAAAATATAGCACATGCCTACTCAAATATGACTATTGAATTTAGAAGGAAAAAAAATATGAGTATAAGGAAAGTCATTGCTTTATCCAAAAAACACCAGTCTGGAAATAAGTAGACTTGGTTTCTGTGTGAGATGAAAGAGTTCAGAGTCTGAATCAGGTCAGAAAAGGTCTTTATTCTTTCTCATGAGAAAAGACCCTTCCCCTGTCGCCCACGTGGCATCTGCAGGGAGAGAGCAACAGGTAGAAGCCAGCCCATAGTTATATAATTTTCTAATGCAGAAACCCAACCCACCCCACACCCCAACTGGCCTTCACTCTCATTGGTAGAGGGGCTGACCCACAACCTAATCAGGGGAATCTCTCTCTGAGACAAAGGACCCAGAAACATGTGGGTGTCCAATGAAAGCAGTCTTAACCTTATTTAGCATATCTTGTGTTGAGGTGGCACTGGGGATGGTCTAAGTCCCAGATTGCTGGAAGGTCAGCTGACTTCTAAACCTAGGCCTAGTGAATACTGAAGCCATTCTAGATGTGATTTTTCAGGATGGGGAAACCACTATAAATTATCTCTCACAGTTTCTATTCTTGGTCTTGCCAGTAACTAGCAGGCTAGCTTTGAGCAAGTCACCAAACCTCTTGGGGTTTTAGTATTTTCTTTCAAATAAGGGCAAGAAACTAGGTGGTGTCCAATCTTCTTTTCAATTCTTAAGAAAAAGCAATTATTCTAAAACACACAAGGATTTCTTCCAGATCTGAAACGCACAAGGGAACATATGCTTAATAGAACTGGAGGTGGAAAAAAATCAACCCCTTAAATAAATAGCCAAGTAAATTAGATGTCAGAAAAAAGCTATAACAACAACAAAAAGTATTGCCCTGTGAATTCCATATACTGGATTGGGAAAAGGATATCTATTGCTTTGAATAAGGGATATAACTTTGATCAGGGGAGTAAGACCTACTGTTTTTCTTTAGGTAACCTTACAGACAAGGGGAAATCTTAGCAGGTTATGATTGAGGGGAAGTATGTAAATCTTAATTGAAGTGCTAGCAGATTGTTTATCTTCCCTCATAACTCCAAAGATATTTCTCAACTGCAAGCAAACAGGTGGGCCCAAAAGGTTATTTGTTAAAAAAGAAATGCATTCAATAGCCATCTCAACTATTTATTAATTACATTGCTGAGGGGATTAGGACATGAAGAGGTTAATTGTGGGAAGTGAGTGAACCACCTTGACTCCATCTTGTGACCCAATCTTGGAATTAGCTTAGTTCCCTTTCTATGCAATGGTGGGTCTAATCCAACTTCTGTCCTAAGGGAAAACTTTATTCAATTGTAGGAATTGGGAGAAAATTTTACTGCATTATTTGAACCTTACCCTGCATGGCTGTGAAGTTGTACTACCCCTACCAGCCACTTAGACATCCTTAATTAAGGACCTAGGTTATTCTGACCAGAAACCCAGCCAGATTCAAAGACTGATGCAAGTAATTTTATGACGGTTGTCCAATTCAAGCAACCCATATGCCTTATCTGAAAATTGACCCCATACTTATCTATCAGTTATCATTTCCATGTTCCTTTGATTGCTTACAGATACTTGAATGGGACATCTCCTTTTTTGAATTCAGGGAATTTCACGTATTCACTGTCACCCTCTCAACTTGGAAATTCCCTAATTTTTCATCCAATTAGAAATCAGATTACCTAATGTTGTATTGCTAACTTTTAATTAACTGACCTTATTTGATTAATTTTTTTAATGTATTAAAAGTCTGTCTTGGGGCGGCTAGGTGGCGCAGTGAATAGAGCACTGGCCCTGGAGTCAGGAGTACCTGAGTTCAAATCCGGCCTCAGACACTTAACACAAAAACTAGCTGTGTGACCTTGGCAAGTCACTTAACCCCAACTGCCCTCCAAAAAGCAAAAAAAAAACTCTGTCTTCCCCTGTATTCAGGCTCTAGGCCTAAGCTAAGGGGATTTGGTCCTGGTTTGTTGGGCAATTAGCATATGTTACTCAATAAATCAATATGCTTAGAAGATGACACCTTTGTTTTCCTCATATAATCTTTTACCTGCCACATTAAGCACCTACTATATACAAGACATATAGCAGATATGGTGCTAGATTGAACAAAACCAAGAAGAGGTAGGTCCAAATTCTGCCTCTGAGATTTCAGTATAAGCATGGGTACATCTCTGAGTCTCAGGCAAATTTGGGGTGTTGATTCATCATGTTGACCTTGGTGGAGAGAGAGATCCCACGCCAGGAGTTCCTGTGCAGGCAAAATCACAGGTCCTTAGTTGTATGTAGGAAACACAATTGCCATCCTCTTCTCATTCACCGTATCAAAGCACAATTAGTCACTATGCACTGGGAAATTGGGAAGAGAAGATTGTATAGTTGTATCTTTGTTCAAACCAATACTTTAAAATGGTTGTAGGAAGACAAATGCATATTCAGTAGGAAGAAATTATGGTTATGTGAGCATAATTCAGTGTTTCACCCTTAATAATTCATAGAGAAGTATAACATAAATAACTTTACCTAACTCCCATACAAAAAATAGATTTTACGTCTGTAAATACACACTTAAAGTGTGACTTTGATCTGTCGATTCTACTGAGAACATCTAAAGGTTTCAGCAATTCTTTGGCGAATCCGTAGTCAATAAATATTTATCAGGGGTCTACTATGCACCAGGAACTGTGCTAAGAGTTAATAATATAAAAAAAGGCAAAAGACAGTCAGGAGCTCAAGAAGCTCAAAATCTAGTGGAGAATATAGAGAACTTTACATTTTGGCTAACAGGAATATTCCCAAAGAGAACTCTTTCAATCCTGAAGGTCTTATTTTCCCAATAAGATACAGAGGACCTTGCCTCACAAATAAATAAAATTAGGTCGATAGAGGTTAAGCAACTTGCTCAAGCTCCCATAGGCAGAGCCAAGATTTAATTATACATAATAGAACATAACTTCCTTACAAGTACTTTTTAATTGCACCTAGCACAGGGCCTGGAAAATAAGAAAGTACTTATTAAATGTTTGCTGAATTTAATTTAATTTAATTGATGGCATAAAAATGGCCTGAATCTGAAATTCACAAGTATTTCTAAAAACTAGCTTGCAGAAATGTTCATTATTAAGGAGATACATGCAGAGACAGGGTTGTTAAGTTGCGTCAAACCGCTACTCTTTTCTATTCCCCATATTCCAGCCCTTTTCTCCCCTTCTCCCATCAGAGGTGAACAGGGGTCGGCAAACAAAGAGGTCTTAAAGTCCCCTCTTTAGTAAATAAGAGAACAATGACACCTGACACTTGCCTATACCTTTAGGGTTTACAGACATATTCTATGCGCTCTCATTAAAAAATAATTCCAATTTGATGGTTCTTTAATGCTTATAAAGCAATTCCTTCAGTACACTGTAGGGTAGGTAATGAAAGTATTATTCCTCCGATTTCATAGAGGAGGAAAATAAGTCTTTGAGAAGCTAAGTGATTTGTCCACAATCACACAGCTATTAATTAACAGGATGTGAATCCAGGTCGCCATATTCCAAGTCCCACACTTTATCCACTATACCACTATGATTTTCCTTTGAGCCTTAAGATAACCCTGTGAGGTTGACAGTCTTGGTATCGTCATTCCCATTTTTCTTAATCCCAGTGAGTGGTCATCCAGCCTTTGCCTAAAGCATCTAGTGACAGAGAATACACTATCTCTTGGGGCAGTCTCTTCCACTTTTGAAAACCTATTATTGTTAGGAAGGTTTCTTCTACTGAGCTTAAATATACCTTTTTACTACTTCTACCAATTAATCTTAGTTCTACCCACAGGGGTCAAACAAAACAATCCAATTCTTCTTCTTTAGGACAACACTTCAAATACTTAGACATTACTATCATGCCCCTATCAAGTCTCTGTTCTCCAGAATAAGCAGCTACAATTCCTTCAATTTATCCTCATATACCATGAGCCTGAGGTTCTATACAATCCTGGGTGCTTTCTTTGGACATTTTCTGGCTTCTCAATTCCCTTCCTAAAAAAAAGGTGCCCAGAACTAAACTTGACACTGCTCCCAATCAATCGATAAGCATTTGCTGCGTCAACTACTGCAGATACTATGCTAAATGCTTAGCAAAGTTAAGCTAGCCACTGCCCTCAAGATCTTGTATTGTATTGGGCATATACAGCATATTCACATCTAAGCAATATATACAAAATACATATACATATACATCAATATAAGTAGCATTTTTGTAGCAGCAAAAAACTGGACATAAAGGATAAGCTTATAACTGGAATTAACTGAATGAACTGTGGGACTTGGATCTAATGGAATATTATTATGAGAAACGAGGAATGTTAATGATTCAGAGAAGCATGGGAAATCAAATTAAAAAATGCAAAATAAGTTTTAAAAATAAGGAAAACAATATATACAGCAGTGCAAATTGAAAGACCACCTAAAACCTAAATTTAACATAAAGAATAATGAAGCCTGATGCTACAGAAGAAATGAAAAATATATGCTACCTTCTCTTCTGAGAAGGAAGACTATGAGCGTGGAATATCACGTTTACTGCAAGACCAGGCTAATATGTTGGTTAGTTTGCTGAATTGTGTTTTTTCCTCTTTTGAATTATTTCTTCTTAAGAAGGATTGGATAGTGGGTGTACTTAAAAATAAAAATGTTACAAAATAGATATCAATAAGGTTAAAAGTAAATAAACACAATAGTGATCTTACAGTAACTGGAAGACTCAAGAAAAGACTTGGAAAGTATTGTATTAGAGCAGGGGTTCTCAACCTGTGGGTCATGAAACCTTTGTGGGTCGAACGACCTTTTCACAGGGGTCACAGAGGTCACCTACAACCATCAGAAAACACATATTTGCTATGGTCTCAGGAACAGAGACACCACTCCTCTATCCATCTCCAGGCAGGTTCGCTCACATGCAGATATGCCCACATACAAGTATTAAAGGGTCGCAGCATGAGGAAAGTTGAGAACCACTGTACTAGAGCTAATAAAAGCAATAATAATAATAAATTAGCACTTCTATACATTTAATTTGCAAAGTGCTTTACCACTATTATCTCATTTTACCCTCACAACAACTCTGAGTGGTAATGTGCTCTTATTATTCTTATTTTACTTATGAGGAAACTGAGGCAGAAGTGAAGTGACTTGCCTAGGGTATTACAGCTAGTAAACGGCTAAGACTAGAACAATCTGAGGTCTTTCTAACTCTGAATCCATTCACTGTGCTATCTACTAGATGACCTTTTAAAGCATGGAATTTTTAACATGAGATTCGTTGCTCTAGATTACATTTACTATGATTCAATTTTATCTCGCCCTATTCAGCATATGCTAGCACAGCAGTCTAGGTGGAAGTACAAAGACTCAGGCATAGGTTTTCTGATTCCAAATCCATGGATCTTTCCATTTACCTGCAGAGGCCTCAACCCTGAAACCCTGAAATCAGAGATGCCAAATCTTGCACCAGAAGTGAGATTCCCTAGTTTACTGTCACTAATAATAGAATACTTACGGCAAGTAAATGCAATCAGAATACTAATGAAGAACTCTCTGCTCCCTAATTTTTCTCACAAGTGAATTGAGTATATATTTTGTTATCTCCCCATCCAGGTAACACTTCTATTTCCAAAATTATTTATATCAACATGAAAAATGAACTTTTGCCTAATCAATGAATGGTGATTTTGAAGCATGCATGCAGATGGCTGCATTTACACATTCTTCATTCTTCTTGTTCCACCATCACAGTCAAGGGAATGCAAAAGAGTACTGGAATTTTCATGAATGTAAGGGCTGGAGCTGATTTTTGAAAAAGATGGAACTAATTGTGTTTTCACTGTAAAGCATCCAAAGAGGCATTTGCCTGACAGGTGCTCTAATGTTACAAAATAAATAGAGGTGGCAAGATATGGTTACTTGGTCAGCATGGAAATAACTGGCTAACTTTAAAAGATCTTGAAGCTCTTTTTGAGATTCTTCACTTTTGCGATTATTTCTAGCTTTTACTGTGGTTGCTAAGGAGAAAAAGAAAAATGAAACAATCCCTGTCCTCAAAAAGCTTATATTCTTATGGGGGGGGGCAAAATATACACAGATAAAAGTGCCAAATTTATACAAATTGGGAGGAGAAGAGGGAAGGGGAAAGGGAGGAAGGGGGAAGAGAGAGACAAAGAGACAGATGGAGAGAGAGAAAATAAGAGAGAGGCAGAGAGACAGAGTGAGAGACAGAGAAAGACACAGGAACAGAGAGAATAAGAGACAGAGAGAAAGAGAGAGAGAATAAGAGACAGAGACAGAGTGAATAAGAGAGAAACAGACAGAGAGAGAGACAGAGAGAGAGAGGAGAGAGAGAAAAAGAGAGGAGAGAGAGAGAGAGAGAGAACTGGGAAGATTAAGAGGAGGTGCACTCGAGCTATGATTTGTTGAAAGCTAGAAATTCTAACAAGATGGTGGAGTAAAAACAATCCAAGAAAATTATGAAAAGAAATTTATCCAATTGGAAAAAGAGGTACAAAATCTTAAGGAAGAAAATAACACCTTGAAAGCTAGAATGGGGCAAGTGAAATTTTGTGACATCATAAGACATCAAGAAATTCTGAAATGACTTTCGAATATAGAGGAAGTCTCTGTCTAAAGAAAATATGTGTGGGTATGTTCATAATGGCAACCCCCAATTCATACTCAATATACCACTAGACTAGAGGAAGGAAAAGGAAATGTATTATTTATATTCATTGGATAGACAACTTTTGAAAAAGACACCTCAAGTAACAGATGAGAGAGTCGCAGAAGAGTAAGATAACTGTTTAGGTCACATACTGCTGCTAAGCCCGGGAACAGGAGCTAGATTGTAACATCTTTCAAAGAGTTCTCCTGGGGTCCATATGTGTAGACTGCTAAAGCTGTTAACGTACCCAATTAGGTTTTAATTTATCTTAGTTTCCTCAACACTGCCATTAAAAGTCACACCATACAACCATTAAACCTTAACATTACCAGGCTCACAGTTTTGTCAGGTGTTGACCAGTGAGTTTAACTATATACAAGCTGCAAAAACTGGACCTTAATCCAAGCTAAAAAGAAGAAAAAAAGTTTAAATGGGTCAGGAACATTTACCCCAGCCATCTGTTTGACGTATAACGTGAGGATATTCAAAAGTCTCTTAGCAAAACAAATAAAGGCTTCCACATTCCCAAGGACAGAAACCATTTCATACACTCATACAGTCCTTTCAAGAATGTAATATTTTGGCAGGACATGGATGTCAGGAAAGAAACAACCAATGAGATTTATAGTGGCTAATTTATGTCTGTGGCTGTTAAGACATGTTCCTGGGTAGTCATACTCACAACGGGCAGTATTTTCCTTCCTGCACATTCTTATTGTTTCAGTTTATTACAGCAGTCCGCCTTGTGAGGTCATTTATTGCTTAGCACGAAGGTACAGCTGACCCATTTATTACAGGGAGACATCAACACCTTGAGTGAGATCACTTATTTCCCTTTGGATGTGCATACTGTAGGTGATGAAATCATGTATTTATCTACAACTTATTAGATTCATTTGATTGACTAGGGATCAATTTTTGTTTAACCAACTGTGCAGGTTACTGGGTAGGAAGTTTCTTGGTACACCACTGTGATGTTTCAAAACAGCAGTTAAAATAATTATCCTAATATGGGACCACTGGGTAGTTCTCAAACACATGTTGGAGGCCATAAGAAGACAGCATTTGGAACCAAAAATATCAAACACATGGAAAAGTCATTGGGCTCTAAAGGCTGCTGTAGTTTCTTTATGAATTAGGAATGATACAGTAAATGTTTGGGATAGCTCAGGCCACCAGTAGGTCTTTCCTGCCATCAGTGAACTTGCGACCTTATTTCCTTGGAGGGCTATTAAAATGAAGTCAGAGGGCAGAAGAGTTATTTGCAAGTACCATTTTGACTTGTGTGGTCTAGAGAGCTAACAGATTTATCCATACGATGGACAATGTAAGGAAGGTTAAAAGAAGCAGCTGGTTAATTTAAGGTTCAGCTCAAAACACAAAACTCGCCAAAAGAAACTGAAGAATCTTTTGACTTGGCTGTGGCAAACCTCATCCATCGCAGGTAGCAGCCATTTCATCTTGTGAAGAACAAACAAGTTGGCACATTAGTCTCTAGCAGAATACTGAAATGGATGACTTTGGATGGGGGAATCCTTTACTCTTGAGCAGGGAGAATGATAGAAACTGTGTATTTGTCCCTTGGGTAAGGGTGAGAGGACAGAGAGACCAGCTGTGTTGCTCTAGGGCAAACTTTCTGACCTTTCAGGGAGTCAGGCATTGATAAATCTGAAAGGGAATCATGTCCAGATTTCTTAACCTGAAAGAAAAGATGACTTCTCTGACACAAGGGCCTGGGAGGTGATGGGAAGGGCACGCATCAACTCAAAGGGAAGACAGAGAATTTAAAGAAAAGAAAGAACATTTTATGAAGCAAAAAGAAAAGATTTTTTTTAAGTCCACTGTACTTTGTATAAATCTCCAGTGGAATTCTTCATAATATTCACCTATTTATAAAAAAATAAATCAATGTGAACATTATATTCCTTATGGTATATGAAGGTCATTCTTCTTATAATGCATACAAAAGTGATGGGGATGTTGGCTCCTTACCATTAAAATGGACAAAAATTAAGATTTAGAGTTCCACAAGTCCGATCTACAACCTACAAAAATGACTTTTTGATAGTCTTAAAATACATAGTTGTGAAATAGTTTCATCTCATCATCAGGGTAGAAGCAATGGGAAGACTATGTCCCATACTGTTTTATTTATATCCCTTTTTCTATTTCCTTTCTACCTTGTCTCCCAGAACTACTCCCCCATTCACCAAAGAGAGAGTTATCTTAGGTTTGCTGACATGGAACTAAATCAAGAGGACAACTTTCTTTTAGCTACTTCTAATTTCTTTAAGATTTTAGACTGTCCAGTCACACACCATCGAGTACCACATCGATTTGTTCATATACATTATTTCACCATACAACATTGGCATAATCCCATTCATTTTCCCAGCATGACTTAGAGTCAAGAAGATTTGGATCAAATCCCTTCTTAAGACACTAAATGACCCTGAACAAATCAATTAGCCTCTCTGAGTCTCAGTTTCCACATCTGTAAAATGGGCATAAGAATAGCTAAAACTATAATAGTTTGTGTTTATATTGTACTTTAATGTTTACTAGTTTCCTTCAGTTAATTCTCACAACAACCTTGTGAGGCAGGTGCTATTATTTCCCCATTTTATAAATGAAAAAAGTGAGACACAGACAGGTTAAGTGATTTGCCAGTGTCACACAATTAGTAAATGTCTGAAACAGGATTAAAACTCAGGTCTTCCTGACAAAGTCCCACACTCTATCTACTGTGCTACCCAGATTCCCTAAATCTAGGTTTGGAGCAAGAATCAAATTCCCCAGGTTTGGAGTGAGAATCAAATGAGAAAATATATTGAAAGTCGTTTGCTAATTTTAAAACTCTATTTTGTTGGTTATGATTCTTCTCTAGGGAACAGTCAGGAGCTAGGCTTGGAGTCAGAAAGACCTGAGTTCAAATCCAGCCTCAGATATTTACTAGCTTTGTGACCCTGGCCAAGTGACTTAGCCTTTGTTCCTTTCAGTTTCCTCAACTGAAAAATCAGGATATAAACAGATGGTTTCCATCCCCAAATTACTTCGGGTTACACATTGATTCCCAGGAATTGCATAAAATCTTTAAGGTGATCAGGTAATATATGAATTAGGGGGTTCTAGATATTTATTGTTTCTGTCTTGAGGAAATCCCAAATAACTGAATAGGCAGAACTCATTAAAAAGAACTAATCAATTTCTTATGTGATAAAAACAAGAGTCAGGCACCGTCTGGGGTTTTAAGGATATATTAGATCCATCATGACCTTAGCATTCATCAGTTTAAAAACTTAATGCTAAAGAAACCTTTTTGAAATGGCTGTATTAAAGGACAGGTTTAACAATTAATCCATAGGCAAATCACATGACATCAAATTTTGATATGTAAATTTTCTATTTTAGGAAGCAGACTATCATCATTTAGGGACAAAGGGGACCTAGGAAGTCACCTGGCCCCACCCTCTGACTTCACAGAGGAGGAAACAGATGGCCAAAGAGAATTATCTTTCCAAAGGTCACAACATAGTAAATGGCAGAGCAAGGATTAGAATCCAGGTCTTCTGAATTTAAAACTAGCCTTATTTCCAAACCACTTGTAATAGCCCCAAAACTACATCATGTGATTACTATTATAAGCCATGTTATAATTAAATTCTAGCATAGACAAATTGTACTTTTTGTGATTTTTGCTTTGGATAAAAGTTGTTTTTTTTTCCTTTAGAAGGAATACCCAGAATGACAAGAAGAAAATTATACTTTTAAAGAGAATGTCTAACAGGTTTTAAAATAATAATCTCTGTAACTGTCACTTTCTTTTCTAGTTTCTTGGTTTTCAACTCAGGCTGTATCCTATAAAATACTGTAAAGACAAAGGTAATATTGATTCAGAAAGTATATGAAATCTACAGTCTTGATTCACAAAAAATAAATAAATAGAAATACTCATTTAAAAAAGTGGAAAAAGAAATGTAAATAGGAATTTTTGCACAGCAATCAAGCACTACAAACTATATCCATGACAAGAACCATGAAAAACTTTCTCAACTGAGGTGAAAAGGAGATAGAGACCCAGAGGCACTGGGATAAAGCCTCTCCTGGAGATGATGATGGGTGAGCTTACCCAGAGAAAGGCTGGCAGACAGTTTACTCTAGCATACTACCTGATAAATTAATATTTTATTAGTTATTCTTGCTAAGTACTGACAAGGGACTACAAGTACTGTCCATACCTTCTAATCCCAGCTCCTTGAGGCAAAGTCCTGGTTTTTGTTGTTCAGTCATTCAATCGTGTCCAATTCTTCACGACCACATATAGGGTTTTCTTGACAACGATACGGAGTGGTTTATTATTTCCTTCGTCAGTGTATTAGGCAAACAGAGGTTAGGTGGCTTGCCCAGGGTCAAACAACTAGTAAGTATCTGAAACCAAATTCAAACTCAGTTATTCCTGACTCCAAGCCCAGCACTTTATCCACTGAGACATCTACTTTGCCTCAGAGCCCTGGTCACTTCAACCTAATTAGGGCTCTGTGAATATATATATATATATATGGTCACTGACCATAGAAGCAATTTTGAGCACAGACAAATGTACTTCACAGACAGATGCTTCACAACTTTAAAGACATGAAAACTTATTTCCAGGACATAATTCCTTCATGAGTACAAATATAGTATTTATTTATGGAACCCAGGAACATTTAAAAGTTGGGATAGAACTCTGAAGAGATAGAAATCTTTCCTGTCTTCACTCTGCAGAAAGTATTCCCAAATGTCTACTTCTCTCACGAAAAGAAATTTTTGTCCCTGTGAAATATACATTTGAAGGAGGTAAGATTACTTCCAAGAATGCCTCACTCTTTTCCCACACCACCACCAAAACTGAGTACTGCAGGGTTATATCATTAATTGCTTGTGAAGCTTTTTCCAGTTTCATTGACGAGAGACCAGCATAGCTTCTTTTGTAGCAGCCTCTCAGCTCCCAAAGTCCCTCCCTGCTCTGAATTTAAGGAAATAAAGCAAGATATTACTTTTGGAGCTAACCTTCCCAAATGAGGCAGTATTTTAAGTCTGATACTGTAAATGCCTGTTTTTATATATCCTTCTCATGTGATGGGATTTAATTGAAAAATATACAACTTGCTCTGTTTATGTCACATTTGAGTGGAAGATAAACTTTGCCCTTAAACAAAAGTAACAACTATTTTCATATATATGTGGCATCCATAGCCCCTTTCATTCATGAATTGTGTAGAAAACTCCTAAAAGATACTTTGTGAATAGAATTCTTCCCCAAACCACAGCTTGAAAGTTTCTATTGATATATTTACTTTTACTAATCAACTAGAGGATATATTTCTACATGAAATCAGTTAATGAAATAGTATGACAATGATAATAAAAATAACAACACAGGATTTCATCTTATAACTGTCCCACAGATATAAACTTTTTGGGGGAAAGAGTCAACATGTGGGCCATACATATATGAAACATACATATTTGTATGACATCTTTGTGGAGAAGCACAGATGTAGGGAAGACATGTGGCCAGAGAACTCATGTGGAAGGGCAACTAACCCCTCTGAGCTTCAGAGATATCTAAGACTTTTGATATTATTGTAATGTTCCTTGCTAAGTGGGCTCCCACCCAGCACCACTTTCTACACCTCCCTGTTAAATTTATTTCTTTGCTGTTGGTTGTTCTCAGCTAATCATCTATCAATAAGGATCAAGAAAGTTAACATATAGAAAGCTTTGCAAGTCTTTTTCCAGGCCACAGAGTAATATGCTTGCCATACACTGTGGAATGCAATACTTTACAAGTCTCTACCTTATAGAAGAAGGCTATAGTTTATTCAGTTTCTTCCTGAACTTCAGCTTTAGACTGTAGCAGAGAAGCTACCAGTACCACTTGTGACTCTATCCACCATCCACTAAGGATCACTGTACTTTGTGAGCCTCTTCCTGATAGAATGTTATACCTCTATCATGCAGTTATCTGAACCACTTTTTAGCCAAGCTGCATCAAAAGTCTCCTAACTCACAGAGTAAGATAATTTCAGTTATCTGGGCTAGTTTTCTCTTCTATTGCCTTTTCTTATTTCATAAGTTAAATTTTCATTGATATGTGGTCATTGAACTATTTTCCTTCTTAGTTCTTATCATGATCTGCTTTACATGGAAAGTAGTCTCAGGTTTTTACTTTTACACATACAAGAAGCAACTTTCCTATATCAGTCTCTTGTTCTACACAAATAGCAAGGGCTGGACTGGTTATACAGGACTGAAAAAGATAGCCTTTGTGCCATTTTTGCCCTTCAATAAATCATAGTCTGGTCTTTATTACCTTTATACATAAGTATTTAAACAACATTCATTTTAATGTATTATATGTGGAAATAAATGTGTTGAATGTTTGGACATTGTTAAACACATGTTTAAATATGTGTTTGGTTATTCGTTTTCACATCTTGCTTTTTATTTTATCATTGCAAAATATTTCTGGCGTTTATTTTTGCTTCCTTGGAGGGCAGATGGGTTTAAGTGACTTGCCCAAAGTCACACAGCTAGTAAGTGTGTCAAGCATCTGAAACCAGATATAAACTGAGGTCCTCCTGACTCCAGGGCCAGTGCTCTATTCACTGTATCACCTAGCTGCCCCAATTGCAAAATATTTTAAAGAAGTATCACTGCACACTGATTTAGGACAAAAAAATATTTTTCAAAATCATTACATTGCATTGAAGATGAAGAGACACAGAACATTGAAGTTAATTACCAAAGCCACATGAAAGTAAAAATAATAGCATAATGCTATTTTCAATATATGCTATGAATATCATACTATTTTTGATAGCTATCAAGCTATCAATAATGCTATTCATGAAAATCATAATAAAGCACGAAATACAAGTCTTTGCTTTCTCTTCTCACCTAGCTATTGGCCTTTTCACACAAGCCGATGTCACACTCAGGATATTGTGGTACAATGTGCCAAGCAGCAATGTGTTGACACAAAGTGTTGAACAAATGATTATTATACACATCCATTTATGGAAACAGATGGGTAAATGATGATAATTCAAAATAAGGGAATCACACCCCCCAAAATAAAGAAGTCTTATCATTAATGAGCTATGCTTAAGTGATTGGTGTAGATTATTCAATGAAAGAGTAGAAGTTGAGCAACACATCACTGTTGACTTCAAATATATAGCAGATATCAAATGCCTAGGACAATATGACCTAGTGATCACAATAATACATCAGAATCTCACTGTCTTTCATTGACAGTCAGGCAACACATTTCTATAATACAAACATAGACTTCAGTATGTCCTTGAGAACTCAACTAATAAACTGTACTGAAATAGGACTGTCTGTCGCCTATAGCTGACCAACCATAACAACATTCCATTAAAAACTTAAGAACAATGAGTTTGATACACATCACCATAGCAAATACTCACAATCTCCAAGTTGTATATAAAAAGCTTTCCAAATATAGAGATTCTGTAGAGGAGACCAAAATCACGTGGGATCAGAAATACGAGTCACTGACTCACTATTTGTTATGAGATTTGCAAGGAGAATGCTATTGAAGTTGAATTTATACCCTAATAATATTGTTTTCCTATAAAAAGTAGTTACTAAGCTCTCCTATGTAATAATACACAGAATATTAAATATAAAAATAATATAGCAGAGAAATGAGCTGTCCTAGAAATATTTCTATCTGAGCAGCATCAAATAAGATGAAAAACAATAAAAATAAAAACCATTTATAAAACACTATTCAGTTTTGCAAAGTGCAAATATACATTATGTCCATTTGACCCTCACAGCCACTCTATGTGGTAGCTACTATTATTATTCTCATTTTTGACATGAAGAAACTAAGACTCAGAGAGGTTAAGTCCACGGTCATAGATCTAGTGAGTATCATAGGATTGTTGTTCCAGCAGATCATAGCTTACTCCTTCACAATCATTGCTATTTATTCTTGAAATACAACATGTAGGGGGTGACTAGGTGGCGCAGTGAATAGAGCACTGGCCCTGGAGTCAGGAGGACCTGAGTTCAAATTTGACCTCCAACACTTGACATACTACTAGCCATGTGACCTTGGGCAAGTTGCTTAACCCCAACTGCTCTCTAAAAAAAAAAAAAAGCCAAAAAAAAAAAAGAAATACAACCTGCAATTCCATCTTTAAAGATGAAGTATCCAGGTGCTAATTTAGGAAACTATACCTAGATACCAAAAAATATCACACATCTTTTCTCATATGTTGCATAACCTGCATTTCTGGTGAGAATGTTGCCATTTTGTAAATACCAGGCTGCTGGTGTGTGATGTCGTGACCCAGATGTTCAGATGCCTTTGGAGGATAATTCTTCTGGAAATCTGGTGATCCAGAGAGGATTGGAGTTAACACAAGATAGTATCAGAGTAGCGGCACCTGGCCGCAGGAGCCCACCAAGGCAATCCCTATTCCCCAGACCTTAGATATCCTAATGAATGAGTCTGGAGCTTAGCAGTTGCAGGAAGGAACCCAAGCATAAAAGTCATTAACAAAAGGCATAGGTTTCATTTCTCATCACATTCCCAAAGGCACCACACATGTGGTCCTATTCTGACCACCGTCCCAACACCTAAGGAGGATCTCGTGAAGCACCACCCAACTACTTTCAGCTGTTCTCCTGTGATGAAATGTTTCAGACATATGGTCACAAAGATTAATATCTGTGCAGACCATTCCCAGAATAGCCCAGGAATGGCTTGGGAACACGTGGCACGAGAGGAATAACAATTCTGGGGCCAGTTTTTCCTCCAGTCTGAATCTCCTTTGCACACCTGGGCTTCCCTATGAAGTCAGCAGAAGAAGTCCTTAAAGGGCTAAGTTGTGGATCACCAAACACAGTTTTCAGAAAGGAAAAGCTTCAAAGACTTCAACAGGAAGACCTGCATACAAGTACTCCTGGCAGTCTGGTGTGTAGACAACAGCAACTGATTTCAAGTAAAAAAATACAGTTTTTTCATCATGTGTCTGTTTCTTACAAGCACTGATCCTCAGGTTCTTTTTTTAAACCAGTAAAATGTGATCATTAGAGGTGGCTAGGTGGCTCAGTGAATAGAGCACCAGCCCTGGAGTCAGGAGGACCTGAGTTCAAATTCCAGATTAACCCTTAACAGCCATGTGACCTCAGGAAAGACACTCAACCCCAATTGCCTTCCTCCCTCCAAAGAGCACAAATAAAAGAAGAAGAGGGGAGGGGAGGAGAAGGGAAGGAGAAAGGGGAAGGGAGAAAAAAATGTGATCATTGAATTTGTTGATCTCTAAGGTTCCTTCTAGCTCTAAATCCTATGATCTCCACCATAATTCAGAGACTGCTCGATCACTATTTATGCCTATGTTCTTAGAGTTTCCTCATGAAGAAAGATTAGTAAAATAGCAGAGCCATTTCCAAGGTCTCTCCCAACCCCAGGGTATTCATATAGAAGCACTGATTCCCCAAAGTCTACTTTGTCTGTTTCTGTGTCTTTAAATTATAATTTATTCAGAGGTTCTGTGAAATTTACCTCAGGGTGATCTTTTAGGGGAAAAATATAATACATATGAAGTGGGGGCCCATCAGGCTGCCTTTGCAAATGGCTTGCAGAAGTTTCACACACTCTTGCTTCTCCAAAAACACTGCTTTTCAATGGTTTCAATTGTGGTTAGAAAACATGTGCCTTGTGTTTTACAAAAGCAACACACCAGAGTCTATTGATAAGTATGAGGTGGCATTTCCAGCTTAGACTTTGGCAGTCTAATTGTTATCACTCCAGGATAAAAATTCTTTCAAAACCAAGACAGTATATGTGGGATTCAAACACAGAATTTCCCCACCTCCTTCATCTCCCCCTAAATAAAAGAAAAAAAAAAGAAAGAGGGGAAACATGGTGAAATTGATTTGAGATGGGAAAATTATCATTTTTTAAAATTACCCAATTGTGAGTACTTTTCATGAAGAGAACTTTCTATTTAACTGCTTCACAAAGTTATTGCAAAACAATTCTAGGAAATATTGCTATGTATTCTGATTGTAATAAATACTATTATTATTATTATTAT
>CM053595.1:199129420-199178808 GCA_028646575.1 Pseudocheirus occidentalis | reverse complement strand
ATAAAATTATTTTTGTTGCTATTTCATAACTGTAATTTTGCTACTGTTATGAATCTATCAGATATGCAGGATGTATTTTCATTGTTACAAATTGAACATAACCCACAGGTTGAGAACTGCTGATATAGAGCTTTTTCAATTGACTTGCCCAACTGTTAGAGATGGGTGCTATTATTGTCCCCATTTTACTTATGAGAAAATTGAGGCAGATAGAGGTGAAGTGACTTGTCCAGGGTCATGCAGCTAGGCAGTATCTAAGATAGAATTTGAACTCAGGTCATCCTGACTCCTGGTCTAGCATTCTCTCCACTGGACCTCCAGATGCAAGTAAGCAACATTATTTATACCCAAAATTAGAGAGTCACTTGTTTCATTCTTATAGCATTCACAGAGAAGCAGCTCTGTCTCTGAATTTTCCAACTACAGTGGTTTATGATCCAATACTCTTTGTTACATTATATCATCATTATGACAACAATTTGAATATCACTTAAATGCAAAGCTTCCCAGTTTATATTAAATAAAATGCAGGGGTATATTAAATAAAAGTAAGGGGAGTCACAGATTTTGAGCTAATGTAGACTACATCAAGCCATAAAAGAACTTTCTCACTGGCAATGTCACTACCTGAATGTCATCTCCCTCTGTAAAGAAGTTTGACATTTAAAGCCTGTCGTGATCCAGCTCCATCCTACCTTCCCAGGCCTATTTTATATTGCTCTCCTTTAAGCCTTCCATGGTCAGCTAAAATGATGTAGTTACTGTTCTCCAAAATCTACTTTTTACTTCCTACATCAGTGACTTTCTTCAGACTATCACTGATTCCTGGAATGGATTCCCTCCTTTCCATCAGTTTATGCAACATCTCCAATGGGAAGTCTTTCTAAATTCCCTTAGTTGTGTCTGTTCCCTTCTCAAACAATTTTGTTTACCTATTTTAATCTCTAGTAGCATGTAAACTCCATGAAGTTAAGAGCTAGTCTCTCATTTTGTCCTTGTATTTGCAGGACATAATATAGCGCTTTCTGCATGATGCTTGGTAGATGGGAAGGGATGAGATGGGATGAGATCCTATGGGATGTGATAGGATAGGATAGGATGGGATGAGATGGTATGGGAGGGGAGGACACTGGATGGAATAGCATGAGATGGGATGGGAGGGGATATCTTAGTCTTTTTCTATGGAACCCTTCTGACAAATTGTGAATGTGCCTCAGGATGAGTCTACCTCAATCTGTGGAATGGTTGGATCAACACACACACATTCTAGGAGTCTAGGGACAGATCTTGCAGCACATATGTTACCTACAATGACTTTAAGGGGGTTGGTGACAAACTAAGTAAAATTCTTTTAAAGTACTCAGAAAACTATCCAAACACAGAATCCTTAAAGAGCTTCCCTAAATCTGTTCCATCAATGTCAGTACTTGAGTTAACCCAATCTATTCTTTTCACCACATTTCTCAAAGGTCCCAATTATGTTGTGTGATTGTGTGATTTCTACACTGGGTATAAAAAGGGCAGTTCTGATCTCCATTCTCTGACCCCAGAACTTTTTTATTTGGGGATTAAGCCTTAGACAACATCCTGTACTTTAAATCTTTCAGGTCCTCATAAGACTGTATAATCTGATTTCAGCTGAAATAATGAAAGGTTGGGAAATCCTTAAGAGGCACTGAAGCCAGGGAAAAGAGAAGTGTCGACAGAGAGCAGATCTCTTAAGTCCACGGTGAGTGGAAGGATTTTTTTTTATCCTCTCTGTTATTTCATTCACAAAGGACACAGAGAAGAACAAGAGAGATTTAGGATTTGAAACAATGTCATTCACAACCCTCTAAGAAGGATTCTGTATAAAAACTCTTTGTTTTTCAAAAACCTAACCAACCGTATTGCTCATTGGTTTGGACCTATTTATTTCAGTTACCTGCAGTGTATTGCTTTCATGCATCAAGAAAACTATCTAAATTTTCGGATGAAATTTATTTTTGCTAAGAAAATGCTCACTTATAGGGATGTTTGCAAAAATGAATCTCCTTGCTGGAAAAAGAAAGATGAGAAATTCCCTTCTCATATCTTTAGTGAAAAAAAAAGTTAAAATACTATTGTGTGTGGACAATTACAAAGTCTATAGATTTGAATTAATTGAAATCTTACCTTAGATGAAAGATATAAATTAGTCCTTCTCTAGATTCTCTTCTGAAGTTATTAGTAGTTAATCAATTTGACAAATATTTATTAAGTACTATACATATGAGGCAGCTGTTGGTGCAATGGAGAGAGTACTGGGCCTGGAGTCAGAAAGACTTGAGTTCAAATATGGCTTCAGATATTTACTAGTTTTGTGACTCTGGACAAGTCATTTAACCCTGTTTACCTCAGTCTCCTCATCTGTAAAATGAGCTGGAGAAGGAAATGGCAAATCACTCCAGTACCTTTGCCAAGAAAACCCCAAATGGGGTCACAAAGGGTTAGACAAACTGAACAACAACAATGCACTATCTTCAAAGAAATTATTTGACTTGCAGGTATGCATCTTAGTAACATAAATATAACACCTGCACCCCTGAGTATTGCATACAGATTAAAAATTTTGCTTTAATCAGCAGATAATCTCCACAAATCAATGGATCTTAATTACTAAACATATATATATGCATATGTGTACATATATATATATATATGTGTGTGTGTGTATGTGTGTGTGTTTGTATTTATATTTATATATTTCCCCCTGGCAGCTATGTGTCCAACCTTACCTCATAGACACTTTCTAGGGATATGTCCCTAAACAAGTTATTTACCTTTGCCGGTGTGTTTTTCCAGATATAAAATGGGAATCATAATAATAGTGCCTACCTCACAGCTTTGAAAACCTTAAGCCAAATACAAATGCTGGAAATAATAGTAGTAGGGTAGTAGTAGTGGTGGTAATAGTAGTGGTGGTGGTGGTGGTGGTGGTAGTAGTAGTAGTAGTGGTAGTAGTAGTAGTAGTAGTAGTAGTAGTAGTAGCAGCAGCAGCAGCAGCAGCAGTAGTAGTGGTAATAGTGGTGGTGGTGGTGGTGGTGGTTGTAGTAGTAGTAGTGGTAGTAGTAGTAGTTGTTGTAGCAGCAGCAGCAGCAGTAATAGTCATAATAGTAGTAGCACGCTTTCAGCTATGATAAACAATTGCTTCAGCAGTAGCAACTCTTGTGGTCCGCAGTATAACAGAGAAATGAGACAGGCAGATAGATATACTAAATTCTTCAGACCCATTCATAGTGTTTCCCTGCCCTCACTTCATAGCTCTTCAGAGCTGAAATATCCTAACTACATTTTTCCTAGAAATGACTGGAAGGTGAAGATGCCTAGGATGATGAGGAAAGCTCTGCAGACTGACTGACCCAAAGGCCCACATTTCTATTCCAGGCCTACCATTCCAGAAATGTCCCCATAAGCATCCAAAACCATTCCTATTCTTAGGAAGTACAGAGTGTTCCTAAAGTTTGAACATATAGGAAATCTCTTTAACTATGCATATTTTGAAGAAAATAAATGAATGAAATTTTGACAGCATTTTATTTTATTAACATAAATGAGATTTCATAGGAAGACAGAAGAGACACATGGGAAATCTCATTAATTAACTAAATTAAATTAATCTCATTAATATGGAAAATAGTCCCCAACAGCTAATGAAAGCTTTTATTCCATATGAAATTGTCATGGCTAAAATTTATGCTAATTAAATAAAATGTTGCTGAAAATTCCATCCATTTCATTTCTTGAAAATATGCATGGTTAATGACATTTCCTATGTGTCCAGACTTTAGGGACACCTTGTAGAATGCACATATGTTTCTATAACCTACAAAGCATAGACAAGGTAACCTTGGGAGAGAAGCACTACACCTTTGACTGAATCCAAACTTGAGGTCCTCCTTGGTCTCCTGAGTTACTGGTCTAGTGCAGTGGTGGGGAACCCATGACCTTGAGACCATATGTGATCCTCTTGTCCTCAAGTGCAGCCTTTTGACTGAATCCAAACTTCATAGAACAAATCCCCTTAATAAAAGGAATGTGCGTCCATTTGTGTATATGGGTATTGCTTTTCTGCAATTGAATTTTATCTGGCAACATATCTCTTAAAAAAGTACACTTGCCTTAAACATTTCCACCCTGAATTCATGCAGGCCTTCTGAATTTAGAGAAACAGAAGGGAAAAGTCACAAGGTGATTAGGATTATTCATTGAGCTGCTTCCATGCTAAATCAGTCATTAAGCTTTTGGGGCTGGATGGAAAAAACCTTTAATCCTCAGGTGTGCTGTTAAGCCTATAAATTGCATGATTGCTAGGACATTTTATATTACAGTTGCAGCAGCTCCCTGGTATGTGCAAGAACATTTTCCAAAAGAAGTCAGTCATAGAAAACTTTAAAATATATTCTTCTTAGCACCATGCATTGTCCAGAAAGAAAGAGGAAAACTTTCTGACTTATGAAAAAAAATTCCTTCCCAAGGTTCTGCTGACTCAAAATTTACTCCAATCCTTTATGATGTCACTAGAATTCCTTGATGGAACTGGCACTCCATAACTTATAGCTACCAATTATACCTATTTTGTCTATATGACCTTTATACCTTATTAATGTAGAGAACTGGTTGGTGGTTTTGGTTTGCAATTATGTGAAGTTGAATAGGGAAAAAAAGGAAAAGGAAAAAAATTGGTTCCAGTTTGCAGTCATTATCCTATCCTTCCGAAAAGGAAAGCTTCTGTATTACTCAAAGAAATCTGATCTGTGCTTTGGAAATTGGGTTTTGCATTTTGGAAACCAATTTGAATTATGTAAATACAATGACCTTGGAATCAGAGATTCTATTACTGGGCTTATGCCCCAAGAAAGCCATTGAAAAGGGAAAAAAAAGTCTCCATGTATCCTTAAATATTTATTGTGACACTTTTTGTGTTAGGAAAAATTGTAAACAAAATAGATGCTCATCAATTAGGGAATGACAAAAACAAAAAATTGTGGCACATGAATATAATAGAATATTACCGTGTTGGAAGGAATGATGCATATGATGAAGAGAGAAGTATAGAAAGATTAATATGAACTGATACAGAGTGAAGAAGAGGTAAAAAAGAAAAGCAATATACACAGTGACTAAAGCAATGTAAGTGAAAAGAAGAACTAAACATCAAAAACTGCTAAGTAATTGTAATGAAATTATAATCAAGCAGGACTGGAATGAAGAGATATAAGGAGATTACTGCCCCCCCAACACATTTTTATAGAAGTGGGAGGTATATAATTGCAGCATATTACACATTTCTGTACTCTTTGAATGTATTGATCAGTTGTGATGATTTTTTTTCTCTCTACAATATACTATTTGTTAAATGGAATGACTGTGGCAGAGGAAGAATGGACATAGTTGGGATAACTATGATGATGTAATAAACAGAAGATATCAATAAAAACTGATTTAAAAATAAAGAAAACTGAAGTTTGGAAGTGATCCCTACTACTCTTCATGCATATATCTAAAAACAAATCTTTATCATTGAGATACTAAAATGGAAGGGTACCATATTTAAGGCACAGCTCATATCATTTCCTCTCCATGGAACTTTCATGACTACTTCAATGCTCAATTATTTCTCCCTTCTCTGAACTCCTAGTGAACTGACAATATGCACCCTACCACTTAACACTGAATTACATGATGCTTCTATTAATAGCTGCTTCACTATAAGTATCTTCAGAGCAAAGGCTTTATCTGTACCTCTCCTTTATGTGCTTTACACAGCACATATAAAAATGGTAAAGTACCTGGAATACACCAGGACTGGATATAAAGTAGTTGTTCCAAAAACACTTGTTGATTGAGATATGTCATATATAAATATAAATTCTTAGTCACAAATAGTCATGGAAGAGGGTGGCTAAGTGGTGCAGTAAATAGAGCACTGGCCCTAGAGTCAGGAGGACCTGAGTTCAAATCCAGCCTCAGACACTTAACACTTACTAGCCATGTGACCTTGAGCAAGTCACTTAACCCCAGTTGCCCAACCTTCCTCCCTCCCTTACAAAAAGCAAAAAAAAAGTAGTCATGGAAGTTTGAAGATTAAACAAACTGGGTTAAAATCATGTACCTTATATGTATTACCTCTGTGGACCTAGACAAGTAACCTCTCTGTACCTTTCACAACCTCTTAGAACTTAATAAACCTATGACTATGGTTGTTAGAATTCCCTATATTGATTAAAGCATAGATTCTTCAAATGTTCATTTATGTATTAATATCCATAAATATAAACTGGCAAAATAAATACTTAATTTTTGATTGCCGGATATAAGTATTATCAAAATATATTAGGTACGATATAAGACTTAATGGCAGGGATTGCATTATGCCTCTTCTTGTATCCAAAGCACTTAGCACACTTGGCACATGGTAAGTGTGTAATAAATGTTTGTTGATTGATTATTGATTGAAGAAAAAAACAAAATGCTTTGAAAATTGAACTCCTCTTTCACTTGCTACTTTGTTCAATGTTTTTCTTTCCTTTACCAGGAGGGAACATCTGTCAAAAGGCTGCAGTAAATCAAAGAACAGACTGTTTATGCATCAGTACTAACCAATAAATTAAAATCCAAATTGCAAGATATGGATGGTAAAAAGATACAAGGAGTACTAAAACTGTGCCCACATTTTCACTAATTTATAAAGCAACAAAAAGACGAAAGACTAAAATGAAGCCTGTGAAAGAAGACTTTTCTAGAATTTACTTTTTTTCTTTTCATTATAAGGAAGGAAGCACAAATTTTGTGCCTTCTGATATCAAAAAAGGTTCTCCCAAAAATGTTTATTTTAGAAATTATGCCCAATGGAATCTTTGCATTTTATAGTCTACCATGGGGGAATACTTTTTCATGTATCATTTAGTCCTTTCTAGGAGTAAAGATTCTCAGATCTTACATATGGTGACATTTCACTTTGTGTAGGGAAAAGAAGCCAGGGAAACATGCATTTAGATGAATAAAGTTGAAGACCTCAAACAGATCAAAGAAAGTATGTGCAAAAGGACCCATACATTCAAAAAATTGTCTATAGCAGCTCTCCTCTTTTTATTATAGTAAAAAAATGGAAGCTAAGGTATATGGCTGAACAAATTAAGGTATAGGAATGTAATGGGATATTATCACACTGTAAGAAATTATGAAAAGGATAATTTCAGAGAAGCCTAGGAAGATTTGTAAAAGCTGATGCAAAATAAAGTGAATAGACCCAGGAAAACAATTAACATAATGACAACAGCATTGTAACAAAAAGAACTTTGAAGGATTTAAGAATTCTAATCAACTCAGTGACCAGGATTTCAGAGGACTAATGATGAGGCATGTTATCTATTCCTAATGATAGAGAGATTTCGCAGTGCAGAATAAGATATGCCCAACACAGAACTGTTTTGTTTTATTATCTGTATTTCTTACAAGGGTTTTGTTTTTCTCTTTTCCTCATTTTTTTCAGGGATGAGATGGAGAAGGGAGACAGGGATAGAGTTGCCAAAACATTTTTTAAAAGAGAAAAGAACCAATGGAGGATCATAATACATAAGAGAAAAATAGAAGGAAGGACAGAAGGAATCCCAAACAAGCAGGAGAGCTTTGAGAGTTACTTGTTGGGTTTATGATATACTTTAAAAGAAAAGCAACCCATAAAGAATATTTATAATTTCATGTACAATTGTCTATTTCTTTCCATGCATGTGGAAATGCTCATTTTATTTTGATTTTTAAGTTCAGAATTTTAAAAAATTTTAAAGAAAAAGATTCAAAGAGTACCCACCACAAAATCAAAATCAAAATGGGGATTCAATAATTCTCCTCCTCCTCTTTCCATTAAATCTTATTTTTAAGCCTTGACTATTATTTCAGAGACATAAATTAATTAGGAATTATTGTGCTAGGGTCAGTAACATGAAGCATGACCTTTGTCAATAAGGGGTGGGACAGTAATGTGGGAATCAAGAAAGAGTCTACAGAACACTAGCTAACCATGTGTGTCTGGGAGGGGTGAAGGACAAGACGGCACAGTGAGCAGTTTATGCAATCTGATAGCTTCCCAGTTTGACTATTTTTGCTAACAAGAAGCAAATTGTTATATTAGAGGCAGCTAAGTAAGAAAGTGGATTGAGCTTTGGGCCTGAAGTAATGATGGACTGAGTTCAAATGCAACATCAAATACTTACTATGTGATCCTGAGCAAGATTCTAAACCTATATGTGCCTCAGTTTCCTTACCTATAAAATGGGGCTAACAGCACCTACTTCACAGGGCTGCTATGAGGATCAAATGAAATAATATTTGTAAAGAGCATTTAGTACAATGTCTGATATATAGTAGGTGTTTAATCAATATTTATTCCCCTTCCCTTACCCAGGAAAGAGGTTCTTCCTGAAAATCAGGAAGGCAGAAGTTTAAGTCCTATCTTACACATACTCCTGGATGTGTTACCATAAGTTAGTCCTGTCCCTGTTGTAGGAAACTTTCTGAGACTTAGTTAAGGAATAGTAACTGTCCATCTGCACTGGTAGAAAGCATGTTCAGCCCCAAATTACAAACACACACACACATACATACACATATGCATACACATATACATACATGCACACACACAAACACACATACCAATGAAGTCACAGATCTAGCTCCACTCCTCCCCCCCCCAAAAAAAACCTAACACCCAAAAGATTAGGTGCTAAGCCTAGTTATTTCAACATTGATAAAGAACTGTCAGCACCATCAAAGTGTCAGTTGTCACGCCTTAGTTATAGCTCTCCATTGATGTCTAATATTAAGAGCTACTCAAGCAACAAGAACTGCCATTTCCTTCCTACAGATGGACCAGCTGAGGAATGAAATGAGGTGCTTCAGCAACCTAGAGGTGAACAACAGATTGCAGAGGTTCAACCACAAGTTCCCAGAGATGCCTATGGCCCAAATGGAATTTCAACTTTGTCTAGGCCTTTAAAAGGGGACACATCTTTCCTATTTGTTTGGTAAATGGAGATAGCAAGCTTTCACACTGATTCAGCCAGCTGGAGAAATTGTACATACTCTATAAACTCTAATACACTTTATTTTGAAAAATGTTATTTTAATCTATGGTATTACATAGGAACTTATTTTCTTTATTGGGACAGTTCCCCTTTCATTTTTAAAAACTTATTTTCACTCAATTCATAGGAATATTATTTTCAGTATTTCCAGTTTTTGGAATGGGGAAGTCTCCTTACTCAACATGCAGCCAATATATTAAATGAGATTTGATTCTCCACCAAAGGACAGTTTTTGGAAACCTCCCCCCTACCACCACCTCTCTTTGAGTATCAAAATGCAAACATCTCAGTTTGCAAAAGCTTTCACTGTATTTAGGAACTCTTCAAACAGAGAACTCCCCAAACTATTTAGAATCTTCATAATAGACCTCCCACAAATGATAACTTCTTTAAAGTAGAAATTCCCCCCAAAGATGCACAAATCTTCAAAAAAGAATACCCCTCAAATGATTGGAACCTTACAAAATCCCATCTGGATTTGAGTTCTAATAATAAGGGTCAAAACCTTGTCCATACCTAGTAAAAAATACTGTAGGAAAGCACATTTTTTAGTATTTCCAGATGTAGATGGAACATTTTTCTTTTTGAAATACAATAAGAAAACTTTTTCAAGCTATTTTGGAAACAATATATAGGCCAGAACAGGCAACGAAAGCTATTTGAAAGTGGCCAGGCCAAAGACGTTTTAAGGCAGGTGACTTGGGAGATAGAATGGCAGAACAAGAAGGCTTTTTTCCCCATTTCCCCCCCAGTCCCATACCCCTCCTTTTTTAAAAAAATGTAATTAAAATCTTAAAATTATGATGAAAGCAAGTTATAAAAGGGGGTTTCCAACTCCATCTCATTCAAACATGACATGAAAGGAAAAAAAGCTACCTCAGAAAGACAAGGCAGTTGAAAAAGACATGACCAGCCATAAACAAAAGCAAGTTTTTGAAAAGGTCTAGCCTTCTTGGGTGCTGTCTCTCTCTCTGTCTCTCGGTCTCTCTCTGTCTCTCTGTCTCTCTGTCTCTCTCTGTCTCTCTCTCTCTCTCTCTCTCTCTCTCTGTCTCTCTCTCTGTCTCTGTCTCTCTCTCTCTTTGTCTCTCTCTCTCTATCTCTGTATCTCTGTCTCTCTCTGTCTCTGTCTCTGTCATTCTCTCTCTCTGTTTCTCTATCTCTGTCTCTGTCTCTCTCTCTTTCTCTCTCTCTCACACACACACACACAATTTCTTTTCATTCTTTTTAAGTGTTGTTCATCTGTATTTCTGCAATCATAGTGATACTGCTATTTGCAAAAACTTGTAAGAAAACACAGCATCCATCATGTCTCTGATCTGCTGTTCTAAAATCATTTCATCCAAAAATTCTTTATCAAGTGTTTATTACATGCCAAGGTACTGTGTGCCAAGTGCTAAGAATACAAAGAAAGACAAAAATAGTCCCTACCCTCAGGAAGCTTTTCTTCTAATGGGAATGAAAACCAGGAATATACAAGAAATAGATAAGAGGTAACTTCCAAGGGAAAGGTTTTGAAGGGACAAGGGAAAGGTCTCCTGAAAGAGGAGAGATTGGAGTGAAGACAAGAAGGAAGTTGGGAGGGGAGCAGAATAGTCAGAGGTGAGGATTCCAGGCAAGGTGGACAGCTAGTTCAAAGACATGGAGAAGGAGAAGAGATATAAAGTGTTATGTAAAAGAAGCAGCAAGTTAGAGGGTATGGCTGCATTGGCAAGGAGGGATAAGAGATGGGGGTGAGGATAAAGCATAAGAAGACTAAAAAAAAAAGGTCACATGCAGGGAACAGGGCAGGTGAAGACAAAGGACTTTATATTTGAATGTGGAGTTAATTGGGAGCCACAGGGGTTTATTGAATAGAAGGATGAAACAGGAAGATCTATATTTTAGAAAACTGCTGGATGAATAGAGCATTTATTGGAGTGGGGAGAGTCTTGAGATAAAATCAATTGGAGAGTTACTGAGATAGTCCAGGTGAGAGGTGATGAGAGTCTGGACTAGAGTGGTGGCTGTGTGTGCAGAGGGAAGAGAATTCATATGAGAGACTTTGTGAAGATTGAAATGAATAGATCAGGCATGTAACCAAAGTCAGAATGAATAGGTCATGAATCTGGCTTACTAGAAGGATGATAGTGCCCTTGACAATAATAGGGAAGTTGAGAAGAGGGAATGGTTTAAGGATAGGGGGAGGAAGATAATTTTTTTTGGTAAATATTGAGTTTCAGATGCCTACAGAACATCCAGTTTGAGATGTCCAAAATACAGTTTATGTGACTATAGTCTTGGAGAGAGACTAGGTAAGGCTAGCTATTCAGGGTGTCCCAAAAGTCTTGGTATGGGTTTAAGCTTATTAAAGCTGAAACTGCATTAAGACTTTTGAGATATCCTGTATAGATGTGGGAATCTTTTGTAGAGTGTTTGTAAATGAACCCCTGGGAGCTGATAATATCACCAACTGATACATTTTAGCAAAAAGTGAAAAGGCCTAGGACAGAGTCTTAGGGAACATCTACTTTTAGTGGGTGAGAAGTAGATTAAAAAATCAGCAAAGGAGACTGAGGAATAGTCAGACAGTTAGGAGGAGATTCAGAAGAGAGTCATATCGTGAAATATGAGACAGACAGATAGGGGGGAGAAAAAGAGGGAGAGAGATGGGAAAAATAGAGGGACAGGGAGAAAGAGACAGAGAGAGAGAAATAGAGACAGAAGCAAAAAGGGAGAAAGGGAGACAGAGACAAAGATGAGAATTGAGAAATATCATTAATAACTTTGAAGAAAATTATTTCAGTTGACTGATTAGGTGGATAAAAGATAAAAGAAAGCAATGGTAGTTCAGACAATCTTCTGGAAAAGAGTGGGAAAAGGATAGGGGGCATATGTAGAGGGGTTGATCTTGGCAAGAAGAAGGACCACACCTTCATCTGAGCCTGTAAGGAAAGAAATTGTGTGCTCCCTCGTGGCCTTATTTCTCTTCTCTATTGCATTCTCTCTGGCAAATGTGTACATTGACCTCCAAGAATTTTTATAGGTGTCTGTTACACGTTCACACATAGTTTATATCCACAGTATTCTTCAAATATGTCTGAGTATTGAAAACACAAATGCAAAAAAAATTGCTAATATATCACCAAATATTTATGTTCTCATCACCATGGAAACTTTTTTAATCCACATTTTACTATTTACATCACCTTCATGAAGTTTGGTTATTTTTGGTTTTTTTAAGGTTAACATAGGAGACACACCATATCTCCAACTGTCCTGCCAATTCTCATTTCCTTTGGCCCCAATGATAGCATCCTCCCATATAGAATTGTTTTGTTTGGGGTTTTTTGCTATTTTTTTAAATAAGTGGCAAAATGAAGCTTGGCAATGTTCAAACTCTACATCTCAATGTATACCCTAATCTGAGGGTTCTAGTGACATTCTTCCAGAACCTGTGGCTATAAATAATGTAATTAAATAGGAACAAAGCTAACTAGTACTATGAAGGAATAGAACAAAGTCTTATAATTGTGATTAGAAATCTAACACCACAAAAGCAACATATCTTTGTATTCTGGGACCTCCTCTCTTCTGCCATTATAAAAATGTAAGCTATTTGAAGTAGGAACAACCTATATTTTTATTTTCTTAGACATTCTTAATGTAATTAATGAATGAAAATGAGTTGTATGATTAAGTGAATGAATGAGGAAGCATTTATTACCTGTTCGCTATGTGCAAAGCAATATACAATATCGGAGATATCAATAAAAAGGAAATCAGTCTCTGAAATCAAGGTGCTCAATGCCCAGAGATCCTTCAGGTGTGTCAGTGTGTCAGATAACATCAATAGGGAAGTTTAGAATAGGAATGAATTTGACGGAGTTGGATGGAGGGGTCCACCACCACTATTAGGAAGGAAGGGCATAGGCCTAAGAATTGGAGCAAAGCAAACTCTGGATTCCTTCTTTCAGGGGTAAAGATAGGGCATCAGCATCTATCTAAGAGGGGTAAATGGAAACTTGTAGGAAGTTTAGGGAAAAGGAACTCTCATAATCCTTATACAAGTCGAATCTTCTAGCCCCAAGATGAGGTCTAGCCAAGTCAAGATTATTTTAGTTATTCCCATCATCTTTTCAATAGCAAACTCAATATTGTGGATAAAATATCATTGAGCTTAGAGTCAAGAAGGTCTGAATTTAAATTCTGCCCCTTACATTTACAGAATTCCATGCCCTTCATCAAGATTCTCTACCCTGAATCCTGCTCTCCTGATTTGTGAGGTTAGCAAGAATTGTCATTTGATAAGGAATCGCCAGTCATGCTTGCTTCACTCCCAGCTCAACTCACACTCTGGACCTCTTCAATACCTTGCCAGCATCCTTTGTCCTACATAGGTACCCTATTTTACATCCTCACTTTTCAGGTCCCCTTTGTCTTACCCTCCTCTGGTAAAATGTAAGTTCTCTGAAGGTAGGGACTGTTTTATTTGCTTGTACTTGAATACTCATAACTAAGCATAGTACCTGGAACAGAGCAAAGCTTAATCAACACTATTCCTCCAATAGAATTATTAGAGATGGTGTTTAAAGACTATATAATCTAACTCGTACCTTAAAAAAGTCCTAGTTGCAACATGCCAGATGACTGGTCAGCGAGTCTCTAATTGAAGACTACCAACAAGGAGGAAAATACTGCTGCTTGAGGCCACCAATTCCACTTTGGGCCCAGCTCTTATTGTTAGGAAATTATTTCCTTACAACCAGCCTAAATTCTCCTCTTTGTAACTTCTACCCATTGTTCCTGGTTTTTAGGTTCTTTCCTCAGAAGCTAAAGCAAGCAAGTGTTGACTCTCTTTCCCGTGGCAGCCTTCGAGGATAGGCATCACATCCTCCTAGACTTCCCTTCTCCAGGATAAACCTTCCCAGTCCATTACAAGGCATAGACTCAAGGTCCTTTATATTCCTGAGTGACCTCCTCTTGACACTCTCCAGTTGATCGATATCCTTCTTAAACTGTAATGCCAAGAATGGAATATGATATTTCACATGCAGTCAGACCAAGGCAGCATAAACAACAGTGGATGATGTATATAATAGTATACAGTAGGACCAGTCTCCTTATTTCTAGAGGTACAAATTTCTTCTTTTGTTCTATCGTTTAAACAGTCCCAAATCCATCTTATTACCTTACTATCTAGTTGACAAGTCTTCATATTTTCCACAAGCATGGCAGAAGATATTTTATCAAGCTCAGCACTAAAATCTAAATAAACTCTATCTAAATAAACTACAAATTTAGTAATATTATTAAAAATAGATGTGTGTGCTATAAGAAATGATGAGTTTAATGATCTTAGAAAAACATGAAAAGATTTACATGAAATAACAAAGAGCAAAATGAGCAGAACAAAGAGAACATTGTATACAGTAAAAGCAATATTGTTTTTAAAAAAATCTTTGAACAACTAAGTGATTTTGACTACCATACTCATCAACTACATAGAATCAATGAAGGAAGATGCCATCTGCATCCAGAGAAAGAACTGATAAATAGAAGCATGTATAAATGATTATATATATATATATATATATATATATATATATATAATGCAGTGGTTCTCAACCTTCCTAATGCCACAACCATTTAATACATGTATGTGGACATGTCTGCAGACCTACCTGGAGACTGATAGAGGAGCATGGTGTCTCGGTTCTTAAGACCTATTTCCGATGGTTTTAGGCGACCCGTGTGAAAGGGTTGTTTGACCCCCAAAGGGGTCACAACCCACAGGTTGAGAACTGCTGCTAATGGAAGGCATTTCTAGGGCAGGGCAGGGAAGGGGGAGAAAAATAGGATAGAAAAGAAATTCACATGATAATTTTCTGCCCCTGGAGAGGGGGGAGTAGCAAGTTGTACATAATAGATTTGCAGTATTATGTGTAATCATCTTTTTTATTACACTATGTAATGGAAATGTTTGTTTTGTTCCATAAGTTTAAAATTAAATAAATAATTTTTTTAAAATAGAGATAAGTGTAACCTGTCATGACTTGTTCTGAATGAAGCCATGCTGCCTCTGTGACCGTCTCTTCCTTTTTCCAGATCATCACTGGTTTCTTTAATAATCTGTTCTAAAATTTTGCCAGAAATCAGTCAAACTGACTGGTCTATAGCTTCCTGGCTCTATTCTCTTCCCATAACGTTGTGACCCTAGGCAAGTCACTTAACCCCACTATGCCTCAAGTACTACAGATATTATCTACTAAATCATAGATGTGTTTGTAGCATAAGATCACACACTGAAAATTTCCCACACCAATGTAATCATAGTCAGCTCATTTATGTTTTTAGCTTGGCATTCAAAAAGTCTCCTATCATTATTTGCCTTTGTTTCATACATTCAACTTTATTTTCTACTACTTGCCAGAAAAAAAAATCCTTTCATTTAATTATATTGTTCTCTTGACTGTCCCTCAGTCTACATTCAGTTCTAGGTCTGTATTCTTACTCATGCTATTACACCTACCCAAAATGTCCAACTCCCTTCTTTTGGACTATTTTTCAAATCCCAGTACACGTTCTCACCTTCTTTTTCCACACAGTCTTCCCTTGTAACTCCAGCCCATGCTAACTTGTAGTTCCTATGGCATGTATAATTCTTAATATAAAATTAACACTTAATTGCATTCTGCCTAGTCTGATCTATGTTGACGGGAGTTGTACAAAGCATGCACAAGTATTTTTTATCTGCTCTTGGTTGAGAGTTTGCTTCTGGCCAGATGTAACTCAGGGACTTGTAATAAGAGATGCTGAGTTCCCCTAACAGGCTCCCGAGAAAGAAGAGATGATGACTCAGTTAATGTAGGACTTCCCTGTTGTTCTTGTTTTCCAGCTGTGTGGACTGATTACATCTGTATTCTGAGAGTTGAGTGAGAGAAATGTGAGAAATTGACTGTGTCCCATTACTTCCACTTACAGGTGTGAGAACAAGGCTGTTTATGTCTCTTTGTATCTATTCTTCCTAATCTTAGGAAAATAAGAATACTATGAAGGACATATATGGGACTGATGCTGACCTTACTGTTCCAAAAAGTCCAGAGGTCCTGCCTGGGAGTCCTGGGAGTACAGCAGCTGAAGTGACCCTAGAGTGACAGTGGATGAATGCTGAGGGAATTTCTTCAACAGAAGTCATCAGTAAGGGGATTGGTTGGAGTGTGCCCAACCTACCAGCAGTCAGGTACCAAAGGTGTTAGGACATTGCCAAGTTGAGGTGAAATGTAAAATGGCCAATAAGCAATATTCAAAAACTCTGTTATATTATGATAGGGCTTAAATATTAGCTTCTCAGTGATTATAACTACATTATAAAGTGAGTTATTTAATTCCATCCTAATCATTCTCTTAATATATGCTGTTATTCTATGTTTATCATTTCTTTCCACTTAGGAATAAATGACATTTTTATTCTTGATTCATACTATACACTGAGTACCCCTTTTACTCCCTTCTTTTGGGAGAAGACCCTGAACTTGAGTCACATATAAATCACATCCAGAGTCACATGGGGGATGGAGAGCTATTGAGGTAATAAAGGTGATAATGGGAAGTCTCCATAATTAAGGATCTGGACCTCCCAGGACTCAATCTGTCACAAAACACAATGGCTTGGTACGGGGCAAGTTCCTCAGCCTCTGTGGATTCACCTGAATGTTCCTCTCAATTCCTCAATACTAGACATGTTGTAACGTGTCTGCTCAGCAAGATTGTAAGCTCTTTTCAGGGCAAGACATAAGTCTTCTACTTTCTCTTCACCTGTAAAATAGGGTTAATAATGGTACTTTCCTTACAGGGCTATTATGGGGATCAGGAAGATACTGTATATAAAGTGCTTTGCAAACCTTAAAGTTCTGTACAAATTTAGTTGTTTTTACTACTACTGCTACTACTACTACTACTACTACTACTACTACTACTACTACTACTACTACTGTCCCATTTCCATCAATCTAGACATACTAATGGTAGAATCCCATTTTCATCAATCTAGAGGCATTGAAACATACTACTACTACTACTACTACTACTACTACTACTACTACTACTACTACTACTACTACTACTACTACTATGACTGCTACAACTACCATTACGATTTCTTTTGTATCAAACACAGGACTGGGTTCAGTATTTTTTTAATCAATCTAGATATGCTATTTGACTTCTGTTTGAATTTTAATCTAACTCCATCTTTTTACTCTTCCAATCACACACCCCTTTTGAAAGAAGTGGAATTATCAGTAAGGTCAAAGAGGGGCTCTGAGGACTTGGCTGTCAAGAAGACATGACCCTATTTTCTAGACCTCATGACAAATTTGAGGAACTTAAAAGGATCTCTTGTCCAATCTCTCATTTTGAAAATGAAGAAACTGGGACCTATAGAAGGGAAAGGACTTACCCATGGCTACTTACACAGTAAGTGGCAAAACTGAGAATTGAACAAAAATCTTCTCATGCCAAACCCACTTTTTTACTATACCAAGTCTGCTCCTACTTACTAACTCCTTAAAGTTTAACATGTAGTTCTGTTTAGGTTTCTTCAGATTCTGTTTTGTTCTTGTACCTCGTCTAGATTTGGATGTGTATCAAACTCTGAGTGGAAGGCAGACCTTCCAGGTCCCATACACATACCCAAGAAAAACTCTAAAGTTTGCATCATGTCAAATAATGACTGATGAATACAATGAGAAACTGCTGCAAATGAACATCTTCCACCCCAGAATTGTACAAGGCCAGTAGAAAAGGGAGAAAAAATCAGCAAAGCCGATGACAACATAAGATAACCTCCAAGCCAGAAACACATGTAGACTGCAAGCATTTGTATCTGGAGGCAATGAGAGAGCCTCCAGCCTTTTCGCTCCAAGAAAGGCCTAAGAAGAAATCTTGGAAAACCTGGAGAGAAGTATCAAGAGGTATGCAGTAACCAGGATGGTGCCATATCTCTCAGATGTGGACAGTCCAGGCCTAGGGGATCTAAAGTCTCAAATACTCTGTCCTGAGATGCCAGAGAGGACCCTGAAGAGGAAAATTAATTATTCTATTCATAATGCTATGCAGTCTCTAAATTTAGTGTCCAGGGGCAAAGCCCTGATTGTACAGTTCTAGTTATATCTCAGGGTATGGAGGATAGAAGTTAAACGACTATTCTGTTAATTGTACCAAAAAGCCAAAATACTGTACTAACCATAAGGCTCCAAAACAGCAATACCCTTCATCCTGGGTTCTTTATCATCATCCACAGAAATAAGGTAGTCATATCTTATATTTTGCTTAACTATTTTTCTCATAAATCAATTCCCACCAGCTCCTGCCAAAGGAAACTTTATCATTTTTCTTAGAGTTGACCTAGCCTTTAACTTTTGGTTGAAGGTTTGATGCCTTTTTCTTTTTCCAGAAAGTTATAATGGCGGAAGAGTGGAAAGCAGGAAGATATTTGATCAGAACTGTTGACCAAATTAATTTCTTATTAGACTAGGCTCTAATAAGTTGATCAGAATTAATGTCTTATTAGACTAGATTCCATTTGTGGTTGACATATTGATACAGTCTGTTTTCTTTATGGGTAATTTCCATCACCTCATGGGGAGCTCTTGTTATCAAAGGAGGGATGTGAGAGAAACGGAAAACATTGGATGAGCAAGATAGATCTCCCTTTTGGCATTTTTTTACTGTTATGTTGCTTTCTTTGTTGCTCTGTCTCTGTCTTCTCTCTCTGTTTTCTCTATGTTTCTGTATCTCTGTCTCTCTTTGTCTCTCTCTTTCCCCCTGAATCTTTCTCTATCTTCCTTTCTCTCTCTTTCTTTCCTTTCCTTTCTTCCTCCTTTCCTCTATGAAAATCACAAGATTGGGGCAGCTAGGTGGTGCAGTGAATAGAGCACTAGCCCTGGAGTCAGGAGTTCCTGAGTTGTAATATGGCCTCAGACACTTAACACTTACTAGCCATGTGGCCTTGGGCAAGTCACTTAACCCCAATTGCCCTTCCTTCCCCCTCCAAACAGCAAAAAAAAAAAATCACAAGACCTCTTGATAGAAGAGGATGAACCTCAAGCTTTACTGGCATTGGTTTTCCTACTACCAAGCGAAAAGTTTCAGTATCAGATATAACTGGGAAGCCAGTTTTGTCTTTACTCTGTCTTCAGCTTGTGGAATGAAAAAGGTCTTGTAAGCTTAATAAGGCTAAGCAAGCAGAAATATTTGGCAAACTTCATAAAATATTTCGTATTGTGTTGACTTTTTGGAAAATTTCACGGAATGTTCCTTGTTCTCTGAATCTACAAAACTTTGTGTTTGGAGATAACTGTGATTGAAACATGTGGGATTACATATATTGGGGAGCTGACTGGGTGACAATGGGGAAGCAAGTAAAAGAACATTGCTTATGTCTCCTCAGAAACCACAGAGAACTGTTGTGAATTTGGGATGAGGGCTGCGGGGAAAAAAGGAAAAAATGTAGCCCTGCCTAGTTGCCAGGGATGGCAAATTTCAAACAGGGAGAAATGTGTAGACTAGGCTTCAATGGGAATGCCCAGTTCTAACATGGAGAGGCTGATGAGAGGGTCTTTTGAGTATGCCCAATCTGCCTATAATGGAGTCCACTTCATCCCATACCATGTGGGTCACAATAATCTCCTTTTATTACACTGCCTGCATTTTTAAAACTGGTAAGACTGATTGGTACACTCTCTTTTCCACCTCTTTTGTCTTCACTCTCTTTTTTGACACTCTTTTTTTAGTGGTGCTCTTTTTGGCAACTGTTATCTTCTATGTCCAATATGGACACCATGAACTGAACTGGTGAGAGGGTAAGGAATTTCTTTCCCCTCCTATTCTTTTTTACTCCAGCTCCAAGAAATGGGCCTGGGGGCATTTATTTTTGTTCTGTTGGAACTTGGTTTCATATGCTTGATGTGATCCTTATAGACTTAGGAGTTAGAGTCATGGAGACCTTGGAGCCAGGATTGCAAGTGGGGTGGTTGTATGTGAATAAGTCCCACACAAAAGAACAAGGCATGGATGGATTACTACCTACATCACTGGAAGGAATACCCACATGGATAAGACAGATTGATTGGAGTACTGGAAAGTAAATAATCCTGTAAAGTTATGATGAGTTCAAAAGGCCAGAAATGCTTAAACCAAAGTAACAAAATATTCTTAGATGTAGAAACTGTGAACAAGTCACTTCCTTTCTCATGGTCTATTTCCTAATTTGTAAAATGAAAAAGTTGGACAAAATCAGTTGTTCTTATTTTGTGTGTCATGGCACCCTGCATTAAAGCATATGGAACTCTGCTCCAAATAATGTTTTTAAATGCATAAGCCAAAACATATAGGGTCATAAATGAAATTAATTATATTGAAATACAGTTTTGAAATTTTTTTTAAGTGCAAAGACTCCAGGTTCAGAAGCCTTGGACTAGATAATCTCCAACGTTGCTTATAGCCCTAAATAGATGTGGAACATTAGAACTTTCATAAAGGAGTGTTTGCTTCTAAAGGTATAATCACAAATATACAAATTACTCCTTTACCACAGGGAAGGCATAACTCCCTCCTTACCTGTGTCACCTCAGTCTCTATTGAGGGAAAGATTACCTTTATAGCTTAGCTCACTTCCTACAGAGCACAGTCTCAGCTCCAAGACTAGTCCCACTTTCTACCCCATCTCCCCACTCCCAGACTCATCTTCCTTGGCTTCAAATCTGGCCTCAGACACTTACTAGCTGTGTGACCCAGGGCAAGTCACTTAAGCTCTGTTTACTTCAGTTTCCTCATCTATAAAATGAGCTAGAGAAGGAAATTGCAATCCATATTCCCAAAAAGTCTACCCTCCCTTCTCCAGGGGAAGGGTGAAATCCACCCAGCATGGCAGGAGCCTTCTTCTAGTTCTCTTGACATTACATGGAAACAAAAGGAGCATGTCGACTCCGTTTGAAATGGATATATTTTAATCTTTTTTTTTGCATTTTTAGAGGGGGGAAGGTTGGTTGGGCAGTTGGGGTTAAGTGACTTACCCAAGGTAACATGGCTAGTTTTTGTGTTAAGTGTCAGGGGTGGCATTTGAACTCAGGTCCTGCTCACTTCAGGGCTGGTGCTCTAACTACTGCACCACCTAGCTGCCCCAATATCTTTTACTCTTACTCTATGACAAATTTATCCCATCCCATCCATATGTTCTTCTGATAGTATTACTATACCACTAATCTTGTGCAATGTCTCTTCTGTAATTTTTCAAACTTTTTTTTATTGTTGTCATGGTAAATACATTTTACTTTTAAGCCATTTGCAAAATATAAATTTGGAAGTACAATCAATATAACTAGGTGTTTTTTTATCATAACTTCCTTTCTGATAAAGAATTCTCCCCAACCACTATTTGAGATATAAAAAGAGGAAATAAAATTTTCTTCTAGGTGGTTATTAGATGTTAAATAATAATAACTAACATGGAGACTGTTAAATGGAGACTGAAGCAATCTACATGCTATCATTCTTTTTCATGTTTGGATTTGTTTCTTTTTTCCCATTGTTCACTCCATTGATTACAGCCCTTCTACACAACCAAACAAATGTCCCATGTGAAAGTATTTGGGGGAGGCTAGGTGGCATAGTGAATAGAACACCGGCCCTGGAGTCAGGAGGACCTGAGTTCAAATCTGACCTCAGACACTTAACACTTACTAGCTGTGTGACCTTGGGCAAGTCGCTTAACCCCAACTGCCCTCCAATAAAAGCAAAAATAAAATAAAATTTAAAAAAAGAAAGTAATTGCAGATTCTATACTTGATGGCAGCTGCCATAGAGGGGGGTAGGGAGAAGAGAAAATTTGAAACTCAAGGGATTATGGAACTGAATCTTGTAAACTAAAAGTAAATAATCAATTTTTAAAAAATAACAATAACTAACATGCATATAGCACCTACTCTGTGCCAGGCACTTTGAAAATATCTCATTTGATCCTCACAACAGCCCTGGGAAGTAGGTTCTGTTGTCATTCCCACTTTACAGTCAAGGAGACTGAAGCAAACAAGGTCACACATTGCATAAGTGTATGAGGTCACATTTGAACTCAGGTCTTCCTGCCCTCTGACCCAACACTCTATTCATAACACCACCCAGCTGCCATTGTTTTTCATTTCTTTCCACTTCAACCCTATTATCTTTCTTAGCCTTTTCTCAGGATTTACAACATTGCTTAAGGAAGAAAAAATGTTTGTCAGTCGGCTTACCGAGGTCTAATTTGACTGTCATTCCCCCACCCCTCTGCCCCCACCAAGTAAAAGCCCAGAAAAGAAATGGACAGACCTAGTGGCTTTAGCACCGGATTTGTGAGAGACCGTGGAGTGGAGCATGGTCGATATTTGTCTCTTTGCTAGAGAAGTTTATCCATAATCACAACAGACTAGCCTCACTGCAGCCATTCAGCTTCTGACGGCACTGTGGCCTGTTTTCAGGACTGAGCTACCACATTTTTCCTGGCATGAATTAGGTGGTTGCAGAGATCCTTGTTCTAGTTCAGCTGTGGAATTTTTAGAAGTAGAGCTAGCAGGTACATTTTCAGTTCCAGTGGTATGTACGGTCCTGTAACTTCCTCAATATATTTTTGTATCATCTGCCAAGAGAACTAGAGGAGGGGGGGACAGCCCCACCACATGTGAGTGAAAGGTACCTTCCTTCACCTCCCAACAATGGCTTGCCTGATTCTGAAACATGCAGTCTGCTCATCCCAAGATTGGACCTCTCCTGTATTTACTTTAACTACAAAAGTATGATTTTCAGAAAGAGCAGGCTGGATATTCCTGACGGTTTCTTGAACTGCTTTTTGTGTGCATATTGGGCTAGAGGTGAGGGAAATATCTAATATTCTCCTTATTCAGTCATGGTACCATTCTCATCCAAAGATTCATTCTCCCTCCTTTGGGAAAGGGGTAGAAGTCATGGTCACACATTTTGAGTTTAATCTTGATTCTCTCTACCTTAACTTTCATTATTCCTACAAATTAAATCAACAAATATCTGTTGACCTACAAGCTATTGAGCTAGACCAGCAGCAAAAATAGTCACAACACATTCAGAATAAATGTATAGCCTAAGAAGTTATATTCCACAAAGTAGAAGAACAAATCATAAAATCAGGATAACTCAGATTCAAGCTTTGTCTTTGACACTCTGTGACCATTGGGTAAGTCTTTTGGCCTCTATTGCCCCAATATAAAGTATAGATGAGTTGCAAGTCTGTATTGATCAGACAAGGAGAGTTCCAAACCAGGAGTTATCTACACACAAATCTCAAATATCTTTACCTGAGAGAGCAGAGGGCCAAGCAAATATTCTCATCACTTCTTTTCATATGATAAAACTGGGGCACTGCATATTTTTGCTTCTTGCCTAGTAGAAGACAAGAATTAGGTGGAACCTGAGTGAAAGACCCAAAATTAAGCTTCAAGTTGAAGAGTTCCCTTGTCCATTCTGGAGGATCAGTTCCATTGAATGAATTAGTGTAGGGATAGAGTTGTGTTCATCATTCTGAAAAGGAACCCTGATCACTCTGACAAGTTATTATGAGGAAGGAGTCAATAGTTAGCTAAGTCAACAGGTACTGATTGAGTCTAACAGAATTCCTAGTCCTCTCCTAAGCATTTGGAAGTATAAAATATATTTATTACTAAGATGGTACTAGATTTCATGGAAAATAAAATTAACATATGCTATATTTCCTGCTCTCAAGGCACTTATTTAGTAGGAAAAATAAGACATATTCATGGAAAATTAAGGTCATGTATGATGTGTCCAATGTACTTATAACCTTGAGAAGTTAATAAGAGATAGAACACAGACAGGCAAGTAAATCAACAGAAATAAAATTAATTAAGGCAAAGTCACATGGGGGAAAAGAGTCAAGTATAGATTGTTCAGACAAGAAGAATGGATAGAGTTTAGTCAAAGAGGTCTCCCAGAGTAGGTGAATAGAGCAGGCAGGGGAAGGGACGTTGTTAAAACATCTCCAATTGCTTGAGAAAGGTTCAAAAGCAAGAAGGTGAAAACTGAGCACAAAGTAGGCACAAGAAAGGGAGTCTGGTATGGAAAGCAGCTTAAGATAAAGGCAAGGCATGGAGAGGGACATAGAACAAGGAGTCACTAAAATTCAAGCCTCATCAAAAAAGAAGAAAAGTTCATCAACGTAGCTGAATTAGGGGGGCTTTTTTGTAAAGATAGTTTTACAAGATTCTTGGCTGCCTAAATGTACATTTTCAGCCCCCAAACTGACCGTTTTGGGCAGAGACACACAAGTTACATTACTTTAAAAAAAAAGTCACTGTTGGTATTACTATTTTGTGCATTATGCAGAAGGATCCAAAAACAATAGTGATTAATTTTCTTCAAGGGTTTCAGCCAAAAAGTTAGTGAGGTGCCAGGTTTCCATGATCTTCTTAGATCATCTGGCATCTGTGAACAATGGCTCCAAGTAACAAGTCTTTGGAGGCTAGTTACGTCCTGTTATAACCCCCATTTCAGAGGTTTCATATCTTGGCTGGTTCACATCACAGCAGGTAGAAAATGTAGGATGGAAAATGTCAGCCCGGATACAAGTTTTCTCCACAAAATATTGCTTAAACATAGTTTAAATCCATAGAGATACTTTCTGTTGTAAAGCTTCAAAAACACATTGGCCTTGACTTCGGATGGGTTTTTGAAGCGGCTCCAGATATATTTAAGAAATAGGTCTAATTTTGAAAGACGCATTTTTGCAGCCAAGTAAACCTTAAAATGAGCCATAGTGGTATTAGTCAGAGAGAGAGAGAGAGAGAGAGAGAGAGAGAGAGAGAGAGAGAGAGAGAGAGAGAGAGAGAGAGTAAAACTGACCAAAAGTCACATATTTCCAAAGGCATCCACACTCACTCATCTTGCTGGATCTCTTGAACGTTAGATACTTCCCATTGTGAAAGCTGGATCTTGACTGCACAAAGACTTTGTAAGGAAGTAGAGACAACTTCTTTGTGTACAAGAGACCATGAAAACTTCCACAAAGTAGTACCTTCAATTCAAGAATTCCCCAGTGGCAAATGAAGCAATATGTTTCAAATATCAATGCTTCCTGAGATATTCCCTAAAGTCATAATTCTGGTAAGTTTGGGGTCTTCTGTTTGTTCTTTGATCTTTTCTAAAGCACAATGTTATTGTTGTTGTTCGATTGTTTCAGTCATTTCCAACTCTTTGAGTCCCAATTTGTGGTTTTCTTGGCAAGGATACTGGAATGGTTTGCCATTTCCTTTTATAGCTCATTGTGCAGATGAGGAAAGTGAGACAAACAGGGTTAAGTGACTTAACCAGGGTCACACAACTAGAAAGTACCTGAGCCCAGACTTGGACTCAGGAAAATGAGTCTTCCTTTTTCTAGGCCTGACACTCTATCCACTGCACTTGTCTGCCCTAAAGCACAATACAGACAGTGTAATCTTCAGTCATTTGCTGTGGTTAATTAGACATTTGCAGTTTCAGCAGAAGAGGGATGTAGCATGGTAACCATATTGATACATTTAGGAACAGTATCTCACTGCCTGAATGGTACCCGGGGCCACTACTGTAAGCTTTCTTTTTTCACTCCATTTTCATGTGTTGCATGATTGGGGCAGGGAGTACAAGAGGGGCAGGGCAGAAGAAATGAGAGTTGAGCAATCTATACAAAATTTCTTCCTATATCTAAGTCCTGTGAAAAGTAACTTCAAGCAATTAGCAGGCATATATTTATTAGTAAGATGGTACAAGATTTCATGGAAAATAACATTAATATATAATGTATTCCCCACCCTCAAGGCACTTATTTAGTAGGAAAAATAAGATAAATTCATGAAAAAGTAAGGTCATATATGATGTGTCCAGTGACTGGGGCAGACAATAAATGCCACAGGCTTTTGGACGAGAGAGGGAGAGATCACTTGACGGACGGGAAATGTGATAAGGAAGAGGTCATAGAAGAAATTAGGTTTGAATTGGAGCTTTGAAATATGATACAGCTACTTTGGTCATGGATCTCAAGGAACAGAAAAGGCTGTACCTTCCTCTAATCTATGTATACATTTTACTAATAGCAAACATCAAAATATTTATTCCCCAAAATACTGATTCAATAAAATGTCTGCTTCTCCTGCACTACCACCCCTAGATCCTAATCTTTCACTGCTTCTGGAAAAGAAAGACTTGCACCTAACCATGAAGTAGGAAATCAGTCCTGCCTAGAATTGCGGATTGAGTAGAGTGTCTCAAGAGCAATAGGGTCTGGCTATTCTTTTTGTTTTCCTCAAAACTGATAAATGAAAGCTAAAATATCTTACAAATTCACCAGTTTAAGGTGAGCAGAACCTAGGCACCTTTGCATACGCTAATCATGAGATACCAGACAAAGATAAGGTGAGAGAATGGTAGAGAGCTTTCCACATAGTGGGGACTATGCAGGGGCTTAGCCCTCCAAGAAATAAACAAACAAAAAAGTCAAGAACTGTATATTCTACCCCAGTACTACTGATAACTTACATAGTAAGACAGGAACACTGGTGGCAAATGTTTAACAACTGGCTGGGAGGTTCAGGAGGAGGGTTATGTATATACAACTTACTTTTAAATTTAATCTGAATCATTAATATTTTTTCTACTTTCTAAGTCTAGAAAATCAAAAATATAATCAGTAAAACCTTAATGTATGTATTTTGCTGATTTATGATGTGTAAATGCTCACACTGAAGGTATCACAACCAGGTCTCCACAGTCTAAATTTACAGGCACCAACACCCCTGCCTGAACTCCTCAATAGACCTATTTACTTCAATATAAGATAGGTCTAATACTTTACAAAGGAATGAGTACTTTCCAAAGGTGCCAAAAGGTTTAAAAAAAAATTCAGCTTACTCAACTTGACACTGCATGAGGCAGTTCAATGTCATGGAGAGAGAGATGGCCTCAAAGTCAGGAAAACTTGGGTTCAAGTCCTACCTACACATACTGATTGTGTGAACCTGTGCAGGATATAAACTCTAAGGACTCTATGTAATATTAACCTTAGCAAGAGAGCTAGAAGGCACATTGCAGGCTATCTAGGCCAACTCCTCTCATTTGACAGATGAAACTCAAAGATAAAGAGAAAACACTGACCTCTATCAGTAAAAGGAGTTCCTTTATAAAGAGTTCTATATGAAATCACAGCTCAAATCCCTACACCACACATTTTAAATTCCAAACAAACTGGATTACTTGATATTTCCCAAACTTTACATTACATCTCCCATGCCTTTGCCCAAAATGCTCAGCATGCTTGGAAGTTCATCCCTTTCCACTTCTGCCCCTTAGGATTTTTAGCTTTCTTCAAAGTTCACCTGACATATACACACAATAACCACTGTATAAACGCTTATTGCCTTCTTTCCTTTCTTTCTCTTTTCCATTTATGTTACTTCCTTCACATCACATCCAAGAAGCTGATGATCATCACCTCAGCTATCTGTCTGTCACAGGTTCTTCAAATTGTTAGTCAATCGACAAGTAAATATATCCCAATCCCTAAGCTAAGCACCAGGGATTTGAAGAAAAGTAAAAATGTTTTCTGCCTTCAGAGTTCACATTCCAATGAGGGAGACAACATAGTGAGAGTTGTTTTCTATCTCCAATCTACACCAGTGGTGTCCTGGACCTTAGCAAGAGAGCTAGAAGGGACATCGGAGGTTATGCAGGCCCACTCCTCTCGTTTGAAAGATGAAACCCAAGCAGGCAGGCAACAGGAATTTCGCAAGCATTTACTATGTGTCAGACCCTCTGGGTCTACATATACAACTAAAAAGTGAGTTAGGCCCTGCCTTGATGGAGTTTACAGTATAACTGGGAAGATAATGTACTAAACGGAGCTTTAAAAGGAGAGGATGGATAGAAGAGAAGATATCCACACAGGAGGTACAACAACAAAGTCCAGAGAGTCAGAAAAACATCTCAGAGGACAATGATGTATGGCTAGCCTGGGCCAAGATCTTCCTGGCTTTGAGGTCAGTTCTTTATCCATGGCACTGAACTGTGTCATGGAGGCCCCAGCAACAACTTACTAATGGAAGAATGGGGCTGGCATGGTGGACAGATGTTCCAGGATAAGAAGCACATAGGCAATGAAGGAAGTCTCAAAGTGATAAGGCAGATGAGTCACTGTGGTAAAATCCAGAATGTTGGAAACATAGGCAAGAAGGAAATTAAGCATGGTCAGCCTGGGCACATCCCCCAAATGGAGGCCCAGAAGGGGCCCACCAGCATGAAAAGAGGGCCAGCATGATAGAGGGATGTTGCAAGGGGAGAAAGTCCCAGGGAATGAGGGAAATGCCAAGGTGGAAAACCTGAGAACTTAAATGGTTTGCCTAAATTCACACATCACCATAAATCAGATGCTCCTAGACTTCCTTTCTCTGGTCCAAAGATTCAGGGAACCACTTCATCCCCTGTATCTATCTCTGACATGACACCAAAAAAGGACCCTGCAATGGACTTCTTCCTTGAACTATATAGTTCAGATACCCTTTTTCAGCACAGAAACAAGCCTTGACTTTAGGAGCACTTTATCAAAATCATCCTACTTTCTCTGAGTTTAGTCTTAGATGACCTTCTTTCTTCTCTAATCCTCTCACAATTTCCTGGATATTTATGAATCAAGAGACAAACTACCATAGTTTCTGGGCATCTACCTGTCTACAATTTCAGAAATAGGAGAGAAGGCAGGAAAAACCTAGTGCAGTTTCATATTCCACAATCCCACTAAATAGTCTGAAAAGTGAGTATTCCCTTAAATATTGGCCTCAGGAAATATAATTTCCAGGATCATAGACTTAGATGCCTCTAAGTCCACCTTCCTCAATTACAGATGAAAAAACTGAGTTTAAGAAGGTTTAAGTGCCCAGGATCACACAGCCAATAATTGTCAGAGGCTGGATCTGAATTCAAGTTTTCCTGGATCTAAATCTAGTACTTTATGTACTGTATGCCATACACAAGACCACGGGACAGAGCATAAAGGACACTGTACTTGTAAACAGAAGACCTGGTTTGAAATCCTGGCACTGCTCTCTATTCCCTCTGTGATTCTGAGCAAATCATTTCATTTTTCCTCTATAAAATGGGAGGGAGTTTAATGAGATGATCTCTAAAGCCACCCCCACCCCAACCCAGTTCTAAATGCTGTAGTAACTTGAAGGCCTTTCTGATGGAGATACACTCTTTTTTTTAACAAAATTCAAAGCTACATTAAAAAATACCAAACGCTGAAGCCCAAAGTTACCCCTATTGTGTCATAGATGAGTTCTCTAAGCTGCATCAGCTAGCCTTGTAATGGGATACATGTAATTAAGGTGTACTTCTTTATGGAAGAACCCCACAGGGCCTTGGGAGACCTCAAAATTTCATTTCAGCCATTTCAGTAAAGCTTCATTATTCTTCTCAAATGTTAAAATGGCAGCCCCATTGTTTCTTAAATTGAGCTATTGTTTTTTGAATGGCTAAGACTCAACCACTAGTCCCTTCAGGATTTTCCTGGCACTCCCAATGTGTCCAAGTCTGAGAGGCTCAAACAGGGCCTGCATACTTGTGTAATAGGCTTCATCCTACAGTGGAAGAGACACAGGAGTGATCTCACTTATATAGAACCCTGGTGAGGTAAATGAAGAATGTAGGGGTAACCTCTCCACATCTCATGCTGGCAAAGTCAATAGAGAACTCCAGAACCATGCCAGAATCTATTATTAATGTGAGTTATAATCTACAACAGAGGAGAAATATTAATAGAGAAAAAAAAAATTCAAAAGATCCTAGACTGCTGAGGGGTGAAATAAAGATGTATGTGTGTATATGTATGTCTATATATATGCACACACATATACATAGATGTTTATTTCAAAACTACAAGACAATAATTTGACCTTTGAACTGAGGCAATCACACACCAGAAAGCATATTTTAAAAGAAACATTTTTAAAGCTGTTTTGTGTTTGTAGTTTGAAAAAAAAAGTCCTAATCATCATTATCATGCCTTAGACTTCTCCTCCCCTCCTGAGATAATCTAGTGCAGTGGCTCCCAATCTGCAGGTCATGGATCCTTGAGCAGTTGGGGGACAGGGGTGTCTGTGGAATTACTGGCAAGGGGGATATGAATGCACATGTCAAAAATTCAAAGATCTGTGGTTTCTTCAGTAACTGAGCCAGATGCTTCTCTCTGTATCTTAAATCAGTTGGAAAAGTAACAGGTTTGTTTCATGTGAGATAGACCCAATATGTATTTTCTTCTGTAATGCATGAGTCCAGTTGCATCTTCTTGCTTGCTTAGCAGGGTAGCCCATCCCATTTGTAACCACAGGTAGCAATGATGTTATTTGAAGGTGAAAAAACACTTGAGGTAAGACCTGACTCTAAGCTTTAGTCTCTAACACATTTTTGGCAGGAGCTCCCACTCAGAGAAACTCAGTGGTGATTGGAACAGCTACTTCTTGAAAAGATCTGAAAAGGCTCCTAGGGATCCTACTCAAAGATATGTGTAAAGTGATTGTAAACCACAAAGAGGAAAAAAAATTGACTAATAAATGAAGCAGTCTTTGTAGATAAGGTTCAACACATTTGTTCAAACTGTCCACTGTCTAAGTAGGTGAAGGACACATTGTCTATTAGCAACCACAAAGTACAGCTGAGCTCCATTTATGTATTTTTTCCTGACCTTCCATTTGTCTCCTAGTTTCATAGTAACACAAATGTTAGAGGTGGAAGGGACCTTAGAGATCCTACCCTGATGCATATCTTATGAGCAGGCCCTTTTGCAACATGCTGGTCAAGTGACCATCCAGCCTCTGCTGAAGACTCACAACGAGAAGGAACCTACTACCTTTACAGTCATCATCACCACCATGACCACCACCATCGTCATAGCTAGCACTTACATAACACTTTAAGGTTTACAAAGTGCTTTATAAATGTGATTCCATTTGCTTCTCACAACAATCCTGGAAGGTAGATGCTATGATTACCATTTTATAGATGAGGAAGCTGAGGTATATTCTATTTTTTGTATAATTCTATTTGTATAAGTAATTATAAATTTTTCTTTACTTCATTTTAAATCTGTCCCTTTGTAACTTAAACCTATTGCCCCTACACAGTCAAAAATTATTATGTAGTGGAAAGACTGTTGGAATTAAAATCCGAAGACCTGGGTTTGAATCCTAGTTCTGTCATTTCCAGATGTGACCTTGGATAAGTCATTTATCCCCACTGGATCTCTTTTTCTTCATGTATATAGAGTATATACATTCTACTCCCTTTTCCAGAACCAGGCAGCTACATCTAGTCCTAGGAGTTCCAGGGGGTAACGTTGAGAGGGTGAGGTATTATCTGTTCTACTGCTATCAGCTCGATTCTCTGCAAACTATGTTCCCCCATTTTTAGAGCATAGTGATCAGCATCACAGTCCCATTTAAGTATGTGACATTGAGTGCCTTGTATAAAAGGAAATTAACTCCAAAGATATAATCAGAATAAATGTATAAGCATTTCCCCCAACACCTAGGGTATCTATTCCTTCTGATTCTACCTCAGTTTCTGATTGAGAGAAGGCTCAAAACATAGCTAAGTTCCTGTATAGCGTTGGTCTTAGCAAGTTCATGCCTAGATATGGCATGACCACCAAATGAGTACTTCCAGTCTTGATGGTCTTTCCAAAGATTATTACTCGTTTCTTAGGACATCAATGCTCCACTGGCTCTGGAAACCAAACGCCAAAACATCAAACGCAAGTGTGCCCTCTTGATGACCTTTTGAACTCTAGGTCATAAGATTCTACTCCCTTCACCTGGAACAGAAAAGAACAAATGAAAATGTGAAGGACCTACCCAAGGCCCATTTCTTGGGACAACATGTCAAGAGAAGACCCTAAGGTCTTTCACATGACAATGTGGTTTCTCACTAGTGACAGGTGAAGAAATCACCAAATGAGGGGGAAAGAGGCAAAGAAGGATAATAGAAATCAACTAAGACCTTTTTAAAACCCTCCAAAGTCAATCAAAGAGCCTCCTATTTACCATGTAGTTAGTTAACTAGAACCAGTTACAAAAGGTCTATGCATACTCTAGTCTACAATGTCTCCGTTACACATCATCACAATTCTCCCACAAACAAGTTGCCTAGCACCTTTCAAGTGGAGAGGTCACATCAACCAAGCAAGGTCTGAGCATCTATCCCCATTATATCTAAGATGAATGACTTGGACTAGATGAACTTCTAGCTCTAAAGTTACTATCTTCTAAGGTTAATACTTCTACATGACAGTCCTTCAAATACTTTGAATCATAAATGTAGATAGAGCTGGAAGAAATCTTAGGAGTCATTCAGTCTAGCTCCCATCAGACCCATTTTTAAATTTCTATTGACATTTTTTTGTGTTTGTACTGCTCATTTTAGAATATATCCTTCAGCTCTCCACTTGGTGAGTCATCCCTTGTAACAAAGATTTTTAAAATGTTCAAAAGTAGCTGATCAAAACCAACACTTTAACCATGCATTTGCAATATTCTGTAACCAATTTCTGTAAAGCATCAGTCCCTCTAATTTTACAAATGAGGATGTAAAGACAGCAGGAATTGGGTTTGGATTGAAGGGAAGTCAAATGCTTTTTTTTTACTATTATGGACTGTTTACAGCAAGTATACAAGCATACTTTCCCACCTATGAAATTTTCTCTTCTCCTGGCTAAGCATTTCTTTCCACCAATTCATATGATATCAACTTATGGTCCTTCACCTAAGACCTAGTTACCTCTCTCTGGATGTTTTCTAGTTTTCAAATGACTTTCCTAAAATGTGGCACCCAAGTCAGAATATAATATACAAGATAAATACCAGTTTTAGTTTTAGCTTCATGGTCATTACAAGAAATTTACAAGACTAAAGTGGAGGGAGTGTTGGTGCATGATTTTCGGTTTGCAGATGCTTGTGCATTCAATGCAACCTCCAAAACTGAGATGCAACAAAGTATTGATCAATTCTTTGCTGCTAATTTTGGCCTAACAATTAACACCAAGAAAACACAGAGGCTCCATCAGTCAGCACCACACCATCCAGAAGTGGAACCATCATTTACAACAAATGGAGAAGTTTTGAATACTGTGGATAAGTTCGCTTACCTTGGCAGAATACTTTTCAAGAATGTACACATTGGTAATGAGGTTGATATACACATTGCCCAGAGATAGTTCAGTGTTTGGGAGGCCACAAAGGGAAGTGTGAGAGAGAAGAGGTATTAGACTGACTACCCAAACAGAGCCATTGTGCTAGTCTCATTGTATGCTTATGAAACCTGAATAGTATATCAGTGCGATGCCAAGAAACTGAATTGCTTCTATTTGAATTGTCTTAGGAATATTCTGAAGATGACCTGGCAGGATAAGATGCCAGACACTGAGGTCTTTTCTAGAACTAAACTGCCAAGCATTCAAATTCTACTGCAGAGTGCAGCGTCAATGGACTGGTCACATTGTTCAAATGCCAAATGTATGTTTGCCCAAAAAGACTATTTTATGGAGAACTCATCAAAGGCAAGCACTCACATGGTGATAAGAAAAAGTAATACAAAGACATTCTCAAGGTCTCTCTTAAGAACTTTGGAATTAATTGTGTGACATGGAAGTCACTGGCGCGGACTGCCCTGCATGGCATGCCCTCATCAGAGAAGGTGTTGTGCTCTGTAAGCAAAGCAGAATTGAAATAGCCCAAAATAAATGTGAGATTCTCAAATTCAGAGAATGTATCCCAAATGTTCATGTGGACTATTTGTGCCCGACCTGTAGTAGAATGTTCCAAGCTTATATTGGTGTGATCAGTCACAATAAGATACACAGTAACTTGATTCTAATATAATGATGTCATTTTGGTCCTCTTAGAGAATGAAGGACAACAACCGACCAACTGACAAACCAACATGAATAACATTCTATTGCATATTTTTATGTTAACCAAGTTTTAGAAAACTTTATTTTGGCTGATAATCAATCTTATTTCTGTATTTGTGTTTTGGTTTCACAGAATTTCAGTGTCAGAAAAGACCACAAAGGTCATTTAGACTAACCTATATGCATTAAAGAATCCTTTTTCAATAGCTTTCTATGTTGGAAGTACTGGTTGTGATAAATGTCAGATGATCTGTCAAAAATGCACTAAAAAGAAGCATTATTCATCTTGCACAAAACACCAAAAATGTACTTTAATTCCATTAAGAAGTGTAATATTAGGGAAAAAGGAAATGGATGACAAAATCTCCAAAAATAAAACTACAATTCCAAAAATCTTGGTGCTATCTTTGACATTATTCAAACATTATGATTTTATTCAATAAATAAGCTTTCATCTCAGGGCTTTAGTAAACCTTGATTGTGGGTATGGGACTTCCAGACTAGACCAGGATGGCAATCAGTCAGCCAATAAATATTTAAGTGCCTACTATGTGTCTGACACTGTGCAGAGCACTAGGGAACAAAGCAAGGCAAAAGACAATCCCTTTCCCAAAAGACAACATGCAAACATCAATGTAACACAAGCTATGTACAAGACAAATTGTAATGATCATCAGAAGGAAGGCACTAGAATTAAAAAGGATTGGGAAAGACTTCCCTTTAGAAGGTGGGATTTTAACTGGAATAAGAAGGAATCCAGGGAATCCAGGAGGCAGAGATGAGGGGGAAGAGCATTCCAAAAATGGAGATCAGACAATGAAAATGCCCTAAGTTTGGAGATGGGGTATCCTATTTGAAGAACAATTAGGCTGGTGTCACTGGGGGCAGGGGGAAAAGGAGCTGCAAACTATAAGAAGACTGGGAACAGGTGGGATGGAGTGATTATGAAGGACTTTGAACACCAAACAGAGGACTTAATATTTGATCATAGAGGTGATAGGGAATCACCAGAGTTTATTGAGTAGTGGAGAGGATGACATGGTCAGATCTGCCATTTAGAAAAATCACTTTGACAACTGAGTGGGGGATGGACTAGAGTCAGAAGAGACTTGTAGCAGACAGAGCAATCAACAGGCCGTTGCAATAGTCCAGGTCTGAGGTCATGAGGTCCTGCACCAAGGTGGCAACATTATCAGAGTAGAGAAGAAAAGCTATGCAAGAAATGTTAGACCTCATATGCTGGGGGATGGAAATGTGAAAAAATAAGGAAAGCTGGAGAGCTGTTTAGAAAGACAGTGGATTTTAGAGAAAAGGAACATCGAATACATACAATGGGTGACTACATCCTAAAGGAAGCATAATTAGAAGGAAAATTTGGGAACTACTAAGGTTGTGTTGGAGCAAGATGGCAAGTTTTGGATCACTCTCAACTTTGAAGAATTGCAAGTGCCTCAAAATCAAGGACAATGAACTGGTGAGAGCAGACTATACAGTATTGCACAAATAAGGAATTTCATAGAAATACTGGAAGGAAGAATTGGGGGTGCAAACACAAGGGATTCCTTAAAATACAAACTCCTCTGTCTATCCCCCCATGCATAACATATGATCAAGAAATAAGGTGAACAAGAATGAGAACTAACCAGTGGTCAGTCAGTACATTCCATTAGCATACTCGTTGTCAAGAGACATCAATAAATGGTCTCAGCATATTGGATTTACCCTCCTATAGAAAACATGTGAGTACATGGATGATAGTTATACAGGATGGACAGACAGGGATAAGTTATTACCTGCATCAATGGAAGGAATCCCACATCTGTGAAATGACAGCTTCATTTGTATATTTGAATATGGTATCATACTAGTGTCAGATATTTGTTCAATGGGTCTTCCCTTATACATGTAGAGCAAGACTTCTTAACCTTATTTTATGACATGGACTCTTTGGCAACTTGGCAAAACCTATGATCTTTTTCTCAGAATAATGTTTTTAAATGAATAAAATAAAAGACATAGGATTACAAAGGAAACCAATCATACTGAAATACAGTTATCAAATTATTTTTAAATTATGGACCACAGGGGAAGAATCCTGGAGATGAATTAATTTTCTTTATTTCTCTCATTTCTCCCTCTCTATCAACTTCCTTTCTCTTAGAAGAATTCTGCCAATTATCTTAAAATTCATGCAATGTTCTTCCATTACATAAGCACATAAATGTGTTTGTATATGTATATATATATGTATATATATATACATAGATACATATATACACATGCATAGAGAGCATACATATATATATGCATAATAACAGTTTTCCCCTTTTATTTGTTTAACAAAGAAGAAACAAGGCTGTAAACAAAAATTTATGAGATGACTTTAGGTTTATCTTTCTTGGAAAATTGAAAGTTTTTCCTTCAATTAGATTTTGAATGGATAGAAAACAAATGATAAAGTTTCCAAAACTTCACAAGTTTCTAAGTCATTTGGAGTTTTGTCCTTAACATTTGAACCATTTATATATACATATTGCTGGGGAAGCCAGGAATAGTTTACCTATCAGATTTATGGAATAGGGAAGACTTTATGACCAACCAAGAGTTAGAGAGCATTATAAGATGCAAAATGGATAACCCTGATTACATTAAATTGAAAAGTTTCTGTACAAACAAAGCCAATGTAACCAAGATTAAGAGGGAAGTGGGAAATTGGGAAAGAATTTTTACAACAAGTGTCTCTGATAAAGGCCTCATTTCTAAAATACACAGGGAATTAAGTCAAATCTATAAAAATACAAGTCATTACCCAACTGATAAATGGTCAAAGGATATGAACAGGCAATTTTCAGAGGTAGAAATTAAAGATATCTACAAACATATGAAAAATGTTCTAAATCACTATTGATTCAAGAAATGCAAATCAAAACAACTCTGAGGTACGACATCTCACGAGTCAGATTTGCCAAGATGACAAAACAGGAAAATGAGAAATGCTGGAGAGGTTGTGGAAAAATTGGAACACTAATGCATTGTTGGAGGAGTTGTGATATGATTCAACTATTCTGGAGAGCAATCTGGAACTATGCCCAAAGGGCTATAAATAATTGCATACCCTTTGACCCAGTAATACCACTTCTAGGGTTGTATCCAAAAGAGATCATAGAAGTCGGAGGAAGACCGATATATACAAAAAAATTTATTGCAGCTCTCTTTGTGGTGGCAAAAAATGGAAATTATGGGGATGCCCATCAATTGGGAATGGCTAAACAAGTTGTGGTATATGGATGTAATGGAATACTATTGTGCTATAAGAAATGAGGAGCAGATAGACTTCCTATTCACCTGGAGAGGCTTATACAAACTGATACTAAGTGAGAAGAGCAGAATCAGGAGAAATTTGTACACAATGTCAGACACAACGTATGTGTGATGACCAGCTTTGATAAACTGGACTCTTCTCAGCAATGCAAGGTTATAAGACAACTCTAAAAGCCTCAGGATGGAAGGAGATGTCTACATTCAGATCTAAAAAGATCTAGAAAGAACAGAGTCTAAATGCAGACTAAAGCAAACTACATGCTCTCTTTCTTGTCCACGTTTGGTTTTGTTTCCTCTTTCCTATTGTTCATTCCATCGGTTACAACCCTTCTTTACAACCAGATTAATGTCTAACATGAAAGTATTTGCAGTTCCTATACTTGATTGCATGCTGACATGGGGGGGGGGGGCAGGGGTTGGAAGGGGAGAAAATTTGAAACTCAAGGGATTGTGGAACTGAATCTTGTAAACTAAAAGTAAACAAGCAAATCAATTTTTAAAAATTTTTTAAAGATACATCTTGACTGTTAAAAATATACAAATTTCTTTTCTGTTATAATAATTATCTTGAGGGAAGATATGAGTTTTCATTTTTCTTTGCATCCCCAGTGTCTAGCACAGTGACTTTAATACAAAAGGTGTCCAATACCATGTTTTTTGAATTAAGATAAATTGTGTCAGAATTCTTTGATGATTATTCTGATTTGTGAAAGGCACAAAAACCATGAATTGGGGATGTAGATAATGGAAAATTTCAGTTAAACATGAATCTACTTTCAGCTATTCATCTGAATAAGTTTCCCATTTAGAGGTTAACAACTTACTTATAATATACAAATATGATTGTAAAGTTTGAAGTTACACTTATTACAATCACCAGATTGTCAATGATCTAATATTTTGGGCCATTTTGCTCCATTTTGATGAATGGAATACCTATTAGTAAATAGAATTTTTATAGTAGGATAAGCCATTTCTCCATATTCTATCCCCGCCCCCATTCTGCAAAGATTCCTACCTATTGGAAGCTTGGACTTATCTTCTTCCCCCTACCCATTATATGGCCTAACATGCAAATAATCTTTCCTGTCTCTGACACCAATGGAATGGGTAATCATGAGTTGGTTGTAATTGTGCTGTTAGAATGGTTAAATGGTTATGAGAAGAGTTTATTCTTTACTTTCAAGAGATTAGTCAAAGGAAATGTTATCAAGAGGCAGTGTGGTATAGTATAAGACAAATTAATTTGGGGTTAGAGTACCTGGACTCAAATTATGTTTCTTTAACACATAAGAAAACTAATTTGAGAGTAGAAGAAAACATGGAATTGAGGGAGTAACCAGACATTAAAGAATAGATTTAGGAGTGAGGGGGACATGGAAGGACAAGACTTTCAAAAAGCAAATTAAGTGCCTACTATTTATAAGGCATCATACTACATCCTGGAGATAAAAAAGCAAAAAAAATTCTAAGCCATCCCTGGCCTAAAATAGCTTCCATTCTACTGGGATGTTGGAAAAGAAAGAAAAGTATACATATTAGTAAATATAAATTACATGCAATGGAATATAAAATTATTTCTAGAGGAAGAGAGCATAAACAGCATCAATAAAGTCCTCACGAAGGAAGTGGTACTTATGTGATTTCTTAAAGGAAGTTAGGGTTCCAAATGGAAGAGAGAAGAAAATTTAGAGTTCAAGGACATTTGGGTAAGGCCAAATAGGAAAGGAGATAGACAGGGTAATAAGAGGAGAAGGGGTTGATTAATTGGGAGGCATGTTATTTCAACTAGGCATCAATATCAATGTTAAAATGACCAAGAATGAGCATAGGTACTCTGGTGTACAGAAAAACTCAGTCAGGTACAGAGGTCTCTTAAGAAAGGAGAGATATTGACCTAGAGGCTTCTGAATGTCAGCAAAAACAACAGGATGATAGAGACCTCACAAAGTCCCTCACTATACCTCAGAAGTAATTCAGTTAGCAAGGGAAAAGCTAAACTTTGGTTATTTACCTATTTCTTTATGAGTTCATTTGGGGACTCAGCCTCTTCTAAGCAATCCCAGGCACATTCTCTTCTCTGGTTTAGAAAGCAAAACTCTCACCTTGGTTGATTTGTAAAGCCTCATGTTACTAATGAGTGTTTATGGAGTGTAGCATATAAGTAGAGAGTGAATTTGCATCTTGGCCACACTTTGCATGTGCTGCCAGGCAGTCCTGGGGTGTCACTAAAGTTGTGCATCATGTGACAGACAGTTGTTGTTCAACATTTATTGGATGTGACAGTGTATTAGGTGCAGTCCCTCCCTGGGGGGCATGCAACCTAAATAAATCTCTAACTGTCTTTGATGTATGGTATTTTCCTTTGCTTTCATTCAGTGGTTCTTTGCAGTAGGTGTTGACATTTTTATTATTCACACATACGTCTCCAGGATATCATCTCACAATAATACTTTGAATTTATGCAGGAACTTTCTTCCAAAGAGTCCAAAGCCCTTCTCAATAAATGATCTCTGTCATCACAGGATTTTTTAACTAAAAAAAATCAACATCTTTATGGAGGAAATAAGGAGTGGGAATTTTTACCCCAATTTTGCAAAAGGAGAAATCTAGGACTAAAACAGTAAGGTGGATTAAGCAACTTTCAAAGGAAGTTTCTAGAAAAACTTGGCTAGATCAGAGATTGATTCTCAATCCTGTTTGTCTTCCATCCATCAGAGTGTGATTTGTTACATAAATGCAGGTCTGGTAGAAAAAGAGCAAAAGCATTCCATTGTACCTATATTAAACTACATAACATAGAAGCATAAATTCATGATCTAGGATCAGGATCATAAGATCTAAGTCTAAAATACTGTTTATCCCAATCCAACCCCTCACTCTCCTTACTTGTAAATGAGGAAAATGAGACCTAAAGAAAAAGTGGTTCATCTAGGATCACAAAGAATAGAAGGAATATTTTAAATCAGTTGTTTTTATTCCAAATCCAGGATTCTTTCCATTGTGCCACACTAGATTCAACTCATCCAGAAAATCCACAATTTTCTAGACCCAGTTTTTCTGGGAATTTCTGTATATATATCCCAAATTGAGAGTATATATTTAATCAGATGATTCAAACTTATGTGCATGTGATTTAATTAGCTTTTGTTTTATCTACAAAACTCTTAGATTTGTATATGGTATGTCTTGATCTCAAAAGTTGCCGTTTGGACTGGGACCCAAAGTTTTTTTTATCCTATTAGAGCTGTTGAAGAGTGTTCTCACAAATAAATGGTGCTCCTGGCTTGAGGAATTTGTTTGAATAGAGATAATCAACTTAAATTCTGCTAGAGGACATATGTTGGCCGTATGTGTTGGCTGAACAGGCAAGTACCTGTAAATCGTCCTTTGAACAGTGGTAGAACATTCATTTGTCAACACAATTCCCCCTCCCCCACCCATGCCAGGTGGCTACAGCCTAAAATTTGATCATGACATTATTTGCTGAACTTTTTTGTAAAAACTGTGTATAACCCATTGATCCATTCATGCCTATTATTATATTAGCAGATTAGTTTATCTGTCTACCTGTTCTTATTGCAGTGTTGTAGGGCATTAAACAGATATTCTACAGGTTAGTTCTTTTCATGGACACCAGAGGGAGGGAAATATTTGGAGCATGGGGCAATGCTTTGGGCACAACAATGAGTGGTCCTCAAAATCCAGGAAGCATCATTAAGTCATGGAGCACCTTACAGAAAACAGACAAGGGGGATCCTATGCATGGCAAAGGGGTAAAGGACACACAGGGGGCAATGGAGGGGTAACAAAGGATCTAAAGACCAACACTGTTAGTTTCATAGTCTTTATTAGTCTCCAATCTAAATGAGAACCCAGATATTCTATATGCCTATCCTTGGGCACACTGACTTTTCCTTTAGCTCAGACACAAAACATAGCTTGGGTCTGAAGTCTTCATTTTTCATTTCAAATAAACATCCAAAAGTTTGAACACCTGATGACATTTTCACTTTCAATAACTTTTTTTGCGCGCGCTCTCTCTCTCTCTCTTTCTCTCTCTCTCTCTCTCTTTCTCTCTCTCTCTCTCTCTCTCTCTCTCTCTCTCTCTCTCTCTCTCTCTCTCTCTCAATAACAGGTAGAGAACAGGCAAAATTCCAAGAATAAATCCAAGCAGCTGCCAGCCAACAGGATGGGTGGCCACAACATTTGGAAACTGCCTATTGCCTGATGACATTCCCGCCATATTTGGTTTGCCAGATTGTTAAATATCATTCATCTTTGTACAAACTTCTAAGTCAGTTCATCCATCCTTTATTTGTCTTCTATCCATCACCTTGTCTTGCCTGAGGAAAAATGTCTCCACTATGTTCATTTAAAAGGTTTATTTTTTAAAATGAGTCAGTCATCATAGTACTTAATTTTGCTGAATTTTAAAATGTATTACATATATGTGTGTGATTTTAAAAGGTTTCTCTTCAAAGACGTAGTTCTGTAGATATCCTATCAATCTGAAAATTCAATGGATTTGCACAGAAATGTAAAGAGTGATTTTTTTCATTGCCTTGCCATTTTATGGTGTGCTAAAGGAATAAGTAACCAAAGGCTAAAATGACTAGATGGATTCTCAATTAGACAATAAGTTCAAGACTAGCTTTCAAATATGGTTCCTCACCTCAGTGCCCTTTCTGAGGTCTGTAACTAGGTCTGATGTAGGAGTGAAGGGCAAAACCTATAAATTATAAACTCTTTGATTTCACCATGAGTTTCTAGGATGAGAACATAGAATAAGCTGAGTTCAGGACTTAAAAAATAAGGCCTTGGCCTTCTTTAGGATATTTTAACCTTTCAGCCTCAGTAAAAAAAAAAAAAACACCTCTATGAAAATGACTTGACTGCTCTTTATTACCCTTCTATTCAATACAGAAATCTCTATGACAATGTATGATTTATGGATGAGAGGCATTCCAGTAACCATCACTTCATTTTTGCTGCAATAAGACTTCCATGCCTGACAACTTTATAAAATGCTATGAAAATCCTAGCAAGCAAAACCACTTCTGGAAGATTGTCTTTTCAAGATTGTCCAGTCTCTGAACTGAGCTCCTATTTGGAAAAACAAGCTTCAAAAGTCTAGGAGACCTCTATAATATAATATCATGACTGCTTCTTTATAGGTCATTTTTTAGATTCAAATGAAGGCAAAGTTTATTGAGTGGGGTCTGTTGACCCCCACATTTTTTAAATGAGATCTGTTGGGGGTTTTTAAGAGTACATTAAACACTCCAACTAACTTCAGATGGTGAGTTTAACCTTGACTGCTCTGAGACTAAAAAAAAACCATTAAATCTTTTCATCTAAATTCTAATAAAATCATGCAGCTTTTTTGTGACTACCTTAAACTATACTTCCTAAGCTTCTAACTCCTTAGAAAGGATTTTTTTCAGTTGACAAACTAACATTTAAATAACATTACAACAAATATATTCTTAACTTCCTTCGTTTTCATTATTTTATAGTAGAATTGTCAAAGATCCATGAAGTCACAGCAATCAACGTCAGAAAGCACAAAGTCCTCATATTGTAGAGCTAGGATACTTTGGGGTCTTTTTTGTAAATTTTCTCATTTTTACTAATAAGACTGGCATTTGTCAAGATATAACTTTCTTCAAATAGAAGTGTGATATAGCAAAGAGGAATATGATATATAAGCTAGTCTATTATTTAAAAAGTACATTTAGTGCATTTTAAATTGTGAGGTCTATATTGTGTAAAGAGGACAGTGCATCTTTAATACTTGAACAATCTATAATTGAATCAGTATGGATTGTCATTTCTTGTCCTTCATTTTTTAAGAGAATTAATCATTACAGGGGCATGTCTTGACTTGTGGGTAAATTGAATTTAAGTGAGGCAGAGTTGCACAGTCATTAGACTTACTTTCTCTTCCAAAGTCATGAAAGTCCAATGACAAGACAAAAGTCAGGTTGACCAGCAATGGCCCAGGATGCAGTGGATAACTTTGTCATCTTTGATGTCTGACCAAGCTCTAATTGTTCCATTGCACCTACTTCAGCTGCCTTCATGGCAGTCAAAACAAATTGTTCTCATGCGCACATTGCACACGTTGCACCCGGGGGAAGTCTTCACATGCTTGTGATAGATATCTCCCTTAATCACCAATGAGTTTTATGCTTATCACTTATCCTCAACCTGGTTTAGCCTGTCTGCTGAGATGGTTTTACCTGTGTGTGGTCACTGTCCATGGTACAGCTTCTTGGAGTCATACAGGAGGGTTGGGTGACTGGTTGGACACCATAGGTGGATGTGCAACCTTGAAAATTGTTTGTCAAGCCCTAACACCAGAGGGGCAAATCCTCCCTTAACATGCCGTACACACCAGTATGGGTACTCCCTTCACTGACATAGATCACAACTCTTTTGTGAATTTGAGCAGTTAGGTAGTACAGTGGATAGAGTACCAGGCCTGGAGTCAAGAAGACTTGAGTTCAAATCCAGCCTCAGACACTCACTAGCTATGTGACCTTAAGTAAGTCACTTAATCCTGTTTGCCTCAGTTTCCTCATCTGTAAAATGAGCTGGAGAAGGAAATGGCAAAGCACTCCAATGTCTTTGCCAAGAAAACTCCAAATGGGGTCACAAAGAGTTGGACACTACTGAAATAACTGAATGACAACAACAAACTGTTGTGACTTTTAGGTCATAATTCCTCTGTTATTCCTTCAAGGTCATTTAAATTACTGTTGCCAAAACATTCATCAAGCTGTTGCTAAAATGGTTATAAGTCTTTGAAGTCAGCTGGTTCTAGGATGAAAGGCCTACAGTATATTACCAGTTCCATTCTTGAAGCCTTCCTAGCTCCATAGGACCTGTTAGTTTGGTTTACCAGTGTTGCCTTCAAAAACCCAAACTGATCTTCATGCCATGATGAAACATCAAAATAGATCTCTGATGGCCCAAATCACCAATTATCTTCTCATCTAAGTCACTAAAATATCCCAGTGTTACATTGCATAGATGAGATTTTTATTACAGTTCTTTCCTTCTATTCCCCATGCACAGTCTATGCTTTATTCTGACAGGGCTACTCACTGTCATACTAAACATATGCAGCACCCCTTCAATAACTAATTCTTTAACCTGTATTTGAGTTATCAGGCTAGGTCCCCAGAGAGTTACTGATTACTTCTCCCCTAAATATTTTACAGGAGAAGCCTTGAGTGGGCTTTCTAGTATTGTTACTTATTGGTCCCCTCAGTGTGTTCTCTATTAATTATTAGTCAGACAGATTTTACAGAGGATATTTCTGGTTTAGCCAGGACAATTGTATCAAAAAAAATCCCTCCATGCCAGGAGCACTCTCTTGTCTTGCACATACAAGATCCTTGCAGATAGTGGGCTTAAACTTAGATGGTACACATGGCCAAAAGATCAATTTACAGTTTCTGCTTACTAGAAGTTCTTTCTTTCTGTGGAATCTTCAGAAAGTTCTCCTTCTCTGGTGGTTTCTAAGAGTTGGTACACTCATGTCTTGAAACTACCTCTCATTGATGTGTCTAATTTTGCCTTCTTGTGACTCTCAGCTCCCAATGCAGACACTGCTGCCAGATATGGGCATTCCTTTATTGGCTCCACTTGGGAGGGGGAGAGAAAAAAAGGGGGAGACAGAGACAGAGACAGAGATAGAGACAGAGAGACAGAGAGAAAGACAGAGACTGAGAGAGACAGAGAGACAGAGACAGAGAGAGAAACTCTTCTTTCACTAAGGGCAACAAAGTGGCACAGTGGATAAGTGGATAAAAACTGAGACTTGGAATCAGGAAGACAACTTCAAATTCTGATTCAGATACTTACTAGCTATATGACTTTGGGAAAGACATTTAATCCCTCTGTGTCTCAGTTTCCTCATCTATAAAATGAGATTAATAGGAACACCTACTCCACAGGGCTGTTATGAGCATCAACTGAATTAGTATGTAAATGCTTTTGCAAACCTTAAAGTGCTATGTAGTCCTTCATTGCTAGATTTAACTATCATTTAACTGGCCTGATGATGGAATGTGTGATTCTTGTTATCTTAAACATAATCATTATCCTATCCTTTCCACCTATCTACTCATCTCTCAAAGCTCATCTTAAGTCCTTGTAAAATTTCTCCTTGCACTCTCAGCACTCAAGGATCTCTCCTTTCTCTCTTCTTTTCCCCTATGGTATAAATGTCACAATTACAGTAATATTAAATACTTTAAAAGAAAATAAATTCACTGTCTATATGAGAAAACTACAGATTGTGAGCCAAATCTAACCTGGCACTCCTTTTTGTACAGCCCATGAACCAAAGTTTTTATATGTCTTAGTGAGTGGGTCATAAAAAATAAGTGGTAGGTCAGCTTTGGCCTATGGGTCAACCCTTGGTCTATGCCAATCTTCTCAACCGTATCTGGTCTCCCCAGGTCTTGTCTTAAGGTCCCCAGGTCTTTGTCTTAAGCTTTGTTAAATCTCCTATTTTGAATATTTCACAGTGGATTCTCAATCAATATTTTTTAATTTAGTAATGACAAATTTTATAAAGAAGAGAAACCAGGCATGCAGAACAATAGTAATTGATGTCTCTTCAACTATTTTTCCCACAAATCCATCATCTTTCCATTCTTTTAGAATATTGCCTACATTGATATATGTTCAATACTTTTATATTATGCCACCTGCAACCTCAGTTCCTTCTGTATATGTTTGTTCAGGTCTAGCTATTCTTCCTGACTTTATCTTCTTAAGTTCCAGGGCCACTTGCTTGCACAATAATACAGGTAGTGTGGTAGTAAAGTCAAACATGGTGACTCTACTGTTATCACTAATGAAAATAGATCTTTGTAAAAACACAATTAGAACTCTTCAGTTTCATATATTTTTACTGTTCTCCTATGTTTATCTCTAAATGGTCTTAGGATGAGCTAGCTTATCTAGTTTCCACACAAATTTCAGAGTAGGCTTCTCAATTATTTTTAGTTGCTGTGTAAGTGTAGACTTTTCCTAGTCTTCAGTCTCAGAATTCTATGATATATATATATTTTTCTAATTAACCTGTACTCTAAACCAGCTTTGCCCTTTATGGCCAACTCTTTGCTTGTCTAGATTTAAGGATTTGGTTGCTAAGGCAGTTAATTCTCTCTTTTGATCCATTCATTACTGTGGTGTTTTTGTATTAACTAAACTTTTCTAAGAAATTATAATCATCAGAGTCACTGTCTTTACTTTTGAAATTCCCCAATTTTTAAAGACTTAACAGATTGTCTAAACTACTTTAGTTGAAGCTGCAATAGTCATTTGCATCATCTACTTATCACCTTTATCCTTTCTTTTTCTTTAGTATTTGCTTTCACTTTCACTCTTGCTGCCTTGTTAAGTTCTTCCTAAGATTTCTTTAATTCTTCATTCTTTACAAAAGATGTTGGCATATAAGTTGCACTTATCTCCATAGTGATACAGTTATTTACACTTATCAAAAACTTTATAAGGTAAGATGACAAAATGTCCCATGAAATTGTGCTTCTTGCTGCCTTTTACAATGTAATGAAAGCAACTTCTTCATTCGCCCCTCTGGGTAGAACCTGTAAGCTATCCAACTCTACACTTTAAGTGAGAAAAGTATAGCATCTGTCCATGAAATGTGAACTGCTGCTGCTGAAAGCCAATATCACTGTGCACCAATGTCATATTAATAATGTGAAAAAACACACAGCTTATTATTATCCATGAGACTTTCACATGTGATGTCACTGGTGTGGATGCTGCATCCATCAATGCCCTCAAAATTCTTATTCCAATTAAACTGTGAGTACCTTTGGGGAAGGATCTATGTTATAATTTTTATTGAGGTCCCTACAATGCCTAATATAATTTTCCACATATAGTTATAGTGTCATAAATGTTTGTAGACTGAGTTAAAAGGAATTCTTGAAGTAATTCTTCCCAGAACCTTCATTTGGCTAAAGATTTCTAGGTAAGTCAATAAGCACTTATTAAATGCTTACCATGTACAAGGGATTGTACTATATTCAGCAGATATAAAGAAAAGCAAAAATAATCCTTGCCCTCGGGGAGCTCACAGTATAATGAGGGAGACAACATACAAATTACTATGTATAAGCAAATGATAAAGAGGATAAACTGGAGACAGTCTCAAGGGTAAGTCAAAAATATTAAGAAGGACCAGGAAATGCTTCTTGAAAAAGCTGAAATTGTAGTCGAGACTTAAAGGAAGGTAGGGGAAGCAGGAAGCGGAGCAAAGGAGGCAGATAATCCAGGGCACAAGTGTAGCCAGTGAAAAGGCAACAGGGTCAGGAGATAGTGTGTCTTGTGAGAGGAACGCCAAAGAAGTCAAAGCTGCTGGATTATAGGGTACATAGAAGTGACTAACACATAAGAAGACTGGAAAGGTAGGAAGGGAGCAGGTTATAAAAGGTTTTACAAGCCAAACAAGATTTTGTATTTGATTTTGGAGGCAATAGGGAGCCACTAGAGTTTAATGAATGAGAGAATGACATGGTCAGACCTGTGCTTTAGAAAAATCACTCATGGAACTGTAGAACACCTAGCTAATAAAAGTCCTACAGGTCACCGATGCCAAGATGACTAATCTTATTTATTTTTGAAATTTTCATATTCTGCCAGCTGTGTTTGGAAAGAGAGTTTGCTAATGAATAGAGCCCCTCTCAGGGTAATGATAGGTCCCACCATATGATTCATGGAAAGCTTATGGTAAATGACAGGTGGTATCCTCTGATCATCTCCAGAAAGTTCTCCCAGGTCTGTTGCCAGTTTGCTACAGAGACGCTTATATGCACGATGAGTAGAAAGTGCTGATGACTCCTCAGCAAAAGGCAAATTGTATCCTCACATCATAAATTTTATAAAACTGTTTCATAAAAAAAATAACTTTGAATCCAGGAGTGCTGCAAGTAAAATACCTAACCTGTCTTCAAATTTGGGAAGTTCGAAAAGTTTGCATACCAGCAGGTCAGGATTCAGTTCATCCATCTTAGCGCTCCTGTGTACTCTATTTGGCTAGAAAGCTGAATGACCAGTTTCTGGCGAACCACACTGTATTCATAGGTGTGAGCTCTTAAAGCAAATTCTGTCAAGTTGCCATTTAGCCTATAGGTTCATGTTCCTCTATTTCTCTAATAAATCCCAAGTTGAACACCTTATTAGATGGGTGTTAATATTCCACATCCGGAAAATGGGGAGCAAAAAAACACTTCATAGAAAATATTAACCTATACATCAGCATGAAATAGTCAGTGCTGGATTCAGAAGAGTTTTGCTTTTGACTTTATTACTTTTTTAGTGCCTGACTTGCATTTAGAAAATCAGGGTCTTGTTGTACCACAGAACTTTTCACATAGTAGGCGCATAATGCAGTATGTTGATATAACTTTAAATTGATTTAAGAATATCCATACTGTTTTGCTGAAAACCATTTTACTCCAACTATACAGACTGATATAAACTTGTAAGGAGAGAAAGTAAGGGGATAAAAATAAGATTTTTTTCCCAAAGATTAGAAAACATGGTGAATGGGATCATGTATTTGAAAGAAAACCAAGCTAGGGGTGATGGCATATGTCTATAATCCATGCTACTGGGGATAGGCTGAGGATGGTAGACTGCTTGCCCTACTATAGGTGATGCCAATAGGGTGTCCTTATTAAGTCTGGTACTAACATGGTAAGCATCTAGAGGAGGGGGCAGGATAAGTTGACTTAGATGGGTAAAGTGGACCAGGTCAGAAATGGATCAGGTCAAATCTTCCATATTAGCTGTAAAAAGACAGAAACATAAGAAAGAAGGGAGGAGGGAAGGAAAAGGAAGGAAGGAAGGAAGGAAGGAAGGAAGGAAGGAAGGAAGGAAGGAAGGAAGGAAGGAAGGAAGGAAGGAAGGAAGGAAGGAAGGAA
>CM053595.1:199108864-199128920 GCA_028646575.1 Pseudocheirus occidentalis | reverse complement strand
TTGATGGAACAGACTGAAGCTAAGCCTTGTACTTGATCTCCCAGGAACTAGGGCAAGGACAGAGGCTCCAGTGGCAGGAAAACCACAGCTATCTTTGTCTATTCTTCTTTCTCCACAGAGAAATTGTACACTCAGGCCCCTTTGGCCGGTCTTCCATCAACAGCTTCATCAGTAGACTCTTCTTAAACCTGGCTAGCTGCAATTCTGGGGAAAAGCCAGCCTTGGTCAGGTGTAGGGAACAAAGTGGGGGGTAACTAGTTATGGATGAGGAAGCCAATGCCATGTTGATGTATGAGGTCGGGGCCGGAAGAGTGCAGAATGTGTTCTAATCTCTATCAGTAGGCAGAGTATCCTCACTAGGATTCCCTATATAACTGGTTTATCTCCCCAAAAATGGTTTTACTTTAACTTAGAAATAACTATTTTCCATAAGCCTCAAATCAATTATTTCACATTACTTTATAATCACTGTATATTTCCAACATATTGATGTGAACTGTCTCTATTTCTTACAAAAATCTAACCATTGTGAAGCCATTTTCACAACAAGGGGACCAAATGATCCCAGAAACTACCTAAGCCAATAAATATATACCTCTTTGCCAAATAGAAAGATAGGAAAGCTAAACAGGAGGTTTAGAATATTAATTAAATTGAAAGATATTATGGAGGAGAATAGTGGAAGAATACAAGTCATATCAACTAATAAAACATGAGGATGTTAGAAGGAAAAATAAATGAGCAGAAAACTTGGCATGAGACTCAGCTAATACAGAATTACAGATAAAATGAGACCAGCAAACAAAAAGTGAAACAAATCTGCCAACGTTTCTATACCAAAATGCTTCCATCACTGAAACTACTATATATGGATTCTAACAATTCATGTTCCAGTGTATATGTATATTTCTGTAGTTTCCATTCAAGATATGCATATATGTGTATATGTAGGTGTGTATATATGTATGTATGTATATGTATATATTATATATGTATGTATATATATTTATGTAGGTTTGTGTATATATGTATATGCATATATAGATACATATGTATGTATGTGTATGTGTGTATATGAAGATAGAAAGAGCAGATGAATAATTATCTGAACCTAAAAATAAATGATTAGGAAAAAATGGCTGCATTTCCTCTGAGAATTCTCAGAATACTTTCAACAATCCCAAGAGGGTTCAGATCCTTTCTCTATCTCTGTCTTTTTCTGTCTGTATGTCTATCTCTCTCTTTCTGTCATGCACACACATACACACAAACTTTTGAATGCTAATATTCTTCTGATGGTGCTATATGGTTATGAATCAAGAAATATCATAATCTCTGAAAGATAAAAATAAGAGGTGACCCTATAGACAGCAGGCAATGGAGAAGCATATGGTAGGAATAAGAAACCTGAAATCAATTACCAATAATGCATCATGCAAAAGAAGTAGTGCAAAAGACATCAGCCATGATAGGAAAAGGAGGTGACACACTCATGTAATGAGAGCAAGAGATAATAGATAAATGAATAGATGAATATCTTAAATGCAACATAGGTGTACAAAGAATGTTAAAAGTCCTTGAGAAAGGACATTTGGTACCTAAAGAGGGCAGAAGACACTGTAGAGGACAGAGAAAGTACCTTGAAAGAGTAGGGATGCCAATGACATACTTCATAGACTTCGGAATTTTGCTGAGGGCTGGCTCTGCTTGTGAGAGTAAGTAGCATATGGTCTGTCTAACCAAAAGAATTTATTTTCCTAAATCTTCAGACTAAAGTGAGAAAACAAAGCCATTTTATTTTTGTTTGAAAAGCCTGCCAAGGTTGAGTTTTTAAGGACTTTCTAAACCTTTTATTGGTAAATCAGCTTAACTGCTTTCTAGGGCCTGAAATTTGCATCCTGGATTTCCAGGCTATGAACAGGACTGAAGAACATGTTTAGTAATAAAAATTAATGTGTCTTTTTATTTTTGGTCAATGTAGGGGGAAAATAAAGCTCTCTACAGATACACAAATGTGGAGCTGCCCATGATACATTAGTTAAGTAATGGAACTAGTCAATGATTAATGTGCAGATCCTAGTTGGCACAGTGGAATAGAGTTATCACTTCCAATTGAGTTTTGTTTTTGTAAATCTGGTACGCATGAAAACAGGCTTGGGAACCCACATGGTGTGAGCCAGGCTGAGTGCAAAAAAAAAATCTCTACAAGTATGTCCTCACACAGCTTTGCTTGTACACCTCCGTTCTGGCCTGTTATTCTCTTTTTGGGCTGCTTTCTTGTAGCCTCTGCCAATATTTCTGAATAGCATGGTGGTTTCATGTTGTGGATAAATGTCCAGTGTTTATTTGGATGAAGGTACCCAATTCATATTTCCTTGATTCTTGTTCAGTTTATAATCTAATCCTCCAGAGGTAGAAGGTGTATTAACTCACTGACCCCCACCATCTTGTCTCCCCAGCACCTTTTCAAGTTGTGGTTGGAAAACCAAGAGAACTCCCAAGTCTGGACACAGGCATTTATTATGACCAAATACATTGCAAAAGGTAGAGTCACCAAAATTCAAATAAATTGAAAGAATAAGGCATTAGCCACTTTGGGGAGGGGGTAGGAAAGGCAAAGCAGAAAGTCTTGAGGAAAGAGAAAAATGCAAACACCTTAGGGGATGTTGAGTCTAAGATCAGAGACCAGCTGGGAGACAGAATATTTGGATGTTTTTTCTCTTTCCTGTGCCATGCTGGAGTCTGTGTAGCGTAGTGGAGAGAGCCATGATGGAGGGAATACCCATGCTGGTAAGATTGTAAATCAATCAAAATATCAACAAATAAGAATACTATTCTACTTTAGATTATGACTACATCATTTTGGTGAAAACATTTGGTATTTGCATAAAACAAGGGCTCCTCTACAATATTTCATGGCAATTCTATTTCAGTTAAATACTTGACTCTTTGGAGCATATCAGCAAATTAATAAAACCTGAAACCAAAGAATGCACAATACAATTTGATAAATAAATATATAGTGGAACTTTTATATAACATAATTTGCTATGAACATCATTTCATCTTGGCACCCATCTAAACCTATTTAATTACTGAAACACTGAATCACCTATAAATTGGTACCACAGGATGGTCCCTAGGGACCATCTCCTTAACCATAAAGTAAGAAGGATCCAGTATATCTACATTTTTAATAATTCAGATCCCAGTGGATTTGGGATCAAAGGATCTGAATTCAAACTCCACTCTTGTCATTTCCTACCTGTTTGCCTATAAGCAAATCACCTAATATTTCTGGGACTCCATTTCCTTATGAGGAAGATTGGACCAGATTAGGAAATTCATGTACCTTTTTTGTCAGGAACCCCTTTGGAAGGGCTGAAGATATGGACCATAGATGAAACTTATCAACCTTTCTCAGAAAAATATTTTAAATGCATAAGATTACAAAGAATTCCAATTATATTGAAATAAAGATATATTTTCTTGTCCAAATTCACAGACTTCGTGATATATATCCACAGACCCCTTAGAAATCCACAGATCCCATGGTAAGAACTTTCAGAACAGATAATTTCAAAGGTAATTTTCTAGTGTTAAATTGGGTAGCCTGGACTGTGGTGGCCTTTCCTTTGAGCAGGAACAGATATTCCTTGTCTGGTTTAAGTCTATCATATGGAAACTTGAGGGGAGCATACATCTAGTCATATGTGGTCAAAGAGCTTATACTGAGTGATGATGAAGAGTTCCCAAGTTGGCTGCTGTTGACACAGGGGCTAAGAGAAATTAGAAAATTTTAATAATAATGACAAATAATAACATTTATTATAACACTGACATTTGTAAAATGCTTTACATATGATGTCTGATGTGATTCTCACAACAACCCTGCAAAGTAGATGTTATCTCTATTTTGCAGATGGGGAAATTGAGACAGATAAAGGTTAAATGATTTACCCAGTATCTGAGGCCAGATTTGAACTCACATGTTCCTAACCTCAGGTCCAATGCTCCTTCAACTATGCCACCTAACTGCCTCCCAACAACCCATCCCTTTCACCATTCTTTATGGGCAGCAAGTGAGTCAGAACTAATTTGAGTTGTCTTCTAAGAATCAGGTGAGAAGAACCAGCCACCCTCATTTCACCACCTGGCCATCAAATCATGAAGACGTGTACTCTACTCCTGATGCAGACCCTAACACAGCAGCTCCCACCTCACAGGCCTCCCATGATCATCAGACTTTTCAGAACCCTGAAAACTTCTACCTCATGATATAAGTTCTCCTAAGATTGGTAAAGAGTAAATAAAAAAGAGAAAGAGGTGGACAAGTCCTCATGGCTGTCAAGGTCAGGTGGGAAATTAGTATAAGCTGCCCTGGCTTTCTTCAGCTTTCTGGAGGCATTTCAACTAGTCTTCCTTCACTCATTAAACAAAGGAAAGAAAATGATGGAGGAGCAGGTTATCCCTCCTACATATTTACTGAGTTCTGCCTCAGCAGTCAATTAGGGAATTCTTCATTTCCCATTGCATGCCCTTGAGCCATTAGTTCTTCTGCCATAGCAACTATTTGGCTGCTCTTCGTCATTGTGGCTCTCCATCACACATGGCCAGAAGGAGCCTTCCTACAAGTTTTCACCTGGCAGACCAGAACCAGACAAGGGATATTTGTGAATACTACAAGGATCAGCCCCATTGCTGAATCCACTCATGCTACTATCAGCCATTCAACAAGCATTAAGTAGGCACTTGCTATGAGACAGGAATTGTGCAAAAGCACTGGGGATACAAAGAAAGGCACAAACTTGATCCCTTACCTCAGGAACCTTCAATGGGGGAAACGCTATGCAAATGACTAGGTACACACAAGATATATGCAGAATAGACAAAAGTTAATCTCAGAGGGATTCACTGAGTAGCTGGTGAGACTCAGAAAGCCCTCCCACAAAAGGTGAAATTTATATGAGTTCTCTTAAAGAAAACCACAGAGGCTGAGAGGCAGGGGTAAAGAGAAAGAGCTAGTTCTTACTCCCATATTGATATCTGTTTCATAGAAGCCAGTGGTAGAAAGATTAAAGTTTATATCCCCTTCTTTTGGGAGCAGTCCAGTGAATTAGCTGAAGTCAGGATCAACAATTTATTTAAATTCCTGGAGTTGTTTTAGCATTTATATAGGGTTTTAAGGTTTCCAAGTGTTTTACAAACATTTCATTTTATCCTTACAAACATGAGAGGTAAGTGCTGTTATCATCCCTATTTAACAAATTGAGAAAGTAAGGCAAATAGCAGTTAAGAGATTTGCCCAAGGTCACATAGCTAGTAAGTGTCTAAGGTGGGATTTGAACTGAAGTTGTTTTTTTTTTTTTCTGACTGCCAGGCTAGTACTATCTTCACCGTGCTACCTAGCAACTTTGAAAAAGAAATATTAAATTTTTATCTCATTAAAGAAATGAGAAAAACTCATTAAAGATGGTCATCTCATCCCATTTCATTCCATCATTTAACTCTAGGCAGCTTCACAGGCTGTTCTGTTCATTTTTAAAATATGTGGAACTGGTTTGCTCAAACCCCAAACATGCTTTTCCATATGCATCTCTTTTTCCTCTTTATATTTCCTTTAAATACAAGTGTTAAATCTGTGCCATATTTTTATTACTTTTACACTGATGTTGTTGACATTTTTCAGAGCTATTTGATGTCTGAGAAATTTGTGAACCTTTTACCCACCCTTTTGAAATCTTTTTATTTTGCTCTTTTAAATGGAGATAGAAAAAAAGACATTATTTTTCTCCACTGGAGGAAAGGATTTTATACCCTTGACAAACTTTAATTAGGATTATAAACCTTAGCTTCTTATCTCTTAACAGATTTTTATTGATAACCAACTCTAGGCAGGGAAATGTGGCTCCACAGTTTATTAGTGGAGGAAATTCAAGGGCATTTGATGATACAACTTTCTCTCAGCCTCATCTGTCCCTTGCCCCCCTACCCAGCCAGCTCAGTCCTCCAGTCAATCAGTCTCTCCCAGACATCTGATGCCAGTAGAGAGAGGGGAATAAGATGAATTATGACTAAATTTGCTCAGATGATTTGTGATCTCCAGCATTTGCACATGTGCTATCATGAGGGACCTATCAGGCTATGCTGGGCTTTTTTTTTCTTTTTTTCTTCACATCTGTTGGCTCAATCGGAAATCCAAATACAAAGCTAACACTTGGGAACAGTATGTGGATATGTGATGTTCCTCTGGGATCTAAAGATTTTGAAAGCAAAGAGCCAGTTACACTGATTCATATAGGAAGTGTTTGTGTATAAACTTACATGAACTGATGTTGTTAGTGATTAAAAAGCTGAGGGGGGGGCAAGATAGCTTTATATCAATACACTCACACACACATATACACACATATATACATATACACACACAAATGTACACATGCATATGTATGTGTGTATGTATATACACACAATATGTGTGTATGTATTTTGGGTGGGGGGAGGAAAGAAACTGCCTTGCTGAGTACTCGTTATTTCAGAATAGTTTTATGACCCTTCAGAGAAAAACTGACATTTACCCTAAGAAGGTTAGCTTATAAACATAGTGGCCAGTGAGAGACATCACAGACAGTTGGCAGGGGAACTCTACCTTCCTACCACATACTCTACGCCTCTTTCTATTTTTTTCATTCTATGCTCTTCTTGTTTTTTTTTTTTTGTCTATTTTCTTTTATCTTTATCTTCTGTTACTTTCTCTTAAACAAAATCCCCTCTTGGTTTACTTCTCCCTTCCCTGTGTCTGTTAAGGGGACCCACCTTCTGTGAGGTAGAGCAGGGTCACTTGTAAGGTAGGATTTAAGGCAGTGTTTGGGATAGTGGAAAGGGGTTGGATTTGGTGGTGTTGGAGGATCAAGGATCATATATTGCTTCATCTGTGTTATCTTGGGTAACTCAGTTCTATTTTATTTTTTTCTCCATAGTTTATCTTTTAATAAAGGTAGTTATCGTGGGAAGGCATAGGACAACACTGACCCAGGGAGAAAGTGAATACCTCTAATTATGTATTGGGTTCCAGAAACTCATCTTACACAGAAACCTAGTTTTTTTACCGAAGTAGCACTGTGATGGAAAGGAAACTAATACATCAGACTTCACAAAGCAAATCCTTCAACTGCTATCTTAAATATTTCAGTATTAATTAGCTAACATTCCTGCCAAATACTGCTCCATACCTCACCTGGCTTACAGGAACCAATATGCTGGGGAATGGGGGGAGGCAGAGAAAGGGGTGGAAAAAGTTCATGGCTGTCCCAAGTAACCTAAAGTAAAGTAACTGTAACTACACCAACCAGGCTCCCCATGGAACTTCACCAAGCTTGACATAAAGTAGCTAGCCTATATCATGAATAAACCCTGACTGTCCCTTCTGACCTATGCTGGCTGCTGGGTTAGTAGAGGCAACTGTGTGCCAAACTACACTTTGAGCTCACAAAGACAAAAAGGAAACTGCTTATGTTCTACTGAGGGATAATGTGTACACAGATAAGGAGATGGGGGAGGGAATACACACACATATAAATACTCATATCTGTGTGTGAGTTTATGTTTATATATGTGTGTGTGTGTACACATAGATGTATGTATATGCATGTAAATACATGCATATACATACATCTATGTGTATATACACACACATATATACACACACACATACACACAAAGTCATTTTGAGAGCACTAGTGAATAGAAGAACCAGGAGAAACTTGGGGAACTTGGAGAAAATGGCACCTAAATTGAGTCTTAAAGGGTGGTGGGAATACCTCGAGGCCGAGGAGAAAAGGGAAAGTATTTGAGGAAATGAGGAACAGCCTATGAAGAGGCATGGAGCTGTAAGATGGAATATGTACAGGGAAGGGCAAGTAGTCCATTTTGACTGGAATGTAGCATGTGTGAGGGGAGCAATGTGAATTCAATCTGGAGAAGCAGGTTGGAGCCAAATTGTGAATGACTTTAAATACCAAACAGAAGAGTCTTGAGGCTATAGGGAGATGCGGAAGCATCCAGAGCAAGGGAGTGGTCTGGTCAAACCCATGGTTTAAGAAAATTATTTTGGCAGCTGTATGGAGATAAGATTAGATTTAGGGACTCCATTTCCTTATCTGTAAAAATTAGAATACTTATCTATGTGATTTCTAATATCTCTTCCAGCTCTAAGTCCTGTGATTTTATGAAGAGCTCTCAGAAATCCTCCCTCTCCAAATATTTTCCCCATTGAAACTACCATCTGAAAGTTCCACCCTTAGTGATTCTTTCCTTTGGATTAAACTATCCTTCAGTCTTGATTTAAGATGAAAATACTGCTACAGGGAGTAAAACATTAATTCTCTAGTCTACGCCCTTCATTTGGATTATTGTATCCTCTTTTCTCTCTCTTCCAGATTCTGACATCTGGAGCAGTATGAGAATATAGGTCCTAAATGATTGAAGGGAAAAGAAGGTAGAAAGAGATGGCTAAAGAAAACTTGATACAGTTCATAATTTTGGCCAGGACTGGTTTGCCTTGTGGTAACATCCCAAGATCATAAGATTAAGAATTAGAAGGAAATGTTACAAATAAGGAAAGATTCAGATGGGTAAAGGGACTTGGCCTAACTCACATGTGGTAATGGAAGGGCTAGGATTCTAATACAAATTCTTTGATTTTAAATCCTGTGCCCTGAAATCTTTCCTCACAGGAAAGAGAGAGAGAGAGAGAGAGAGAGAGAGAGAGAGAGAGAGAGAGAGAGAGAGAGAGAGAGAGGGACAGGGACAGGGAGAGGGAGAGGGAAAAGGAGAGGGAGAGGGAGAGGGAGAGGGAGAGAGACAGAGAGACAGAGAGACAGAGGGAGAGAAATAGAGGGCTAGTTGGATAGATAATTGGATGAATGGATGGAAAGAGAGCAAGAAAAATGTATAGTCATATAGAATAGCACTTCTTAAACTGTGGGTCAAGAACTTATATGGGTTTGTGTAACTGAATATGGGGGTTGTGAAAAATTTGTCAACAAAAGGTTTATGAATGTGCAATGACCAAAAATTAATTCAAAATCAAATACATAAGACTAGTTTGGCCATGTTTCATGGAGCAACTTCCCTGCAGTCTTGTTCTGAACACACAATGTGCACACTTTGCACTGTGCATGCCTTTACACACATATCAACAAATGCTGACAGAAACATCTGAGCTCAGACTCAAGACAATTATATATTATGAATTGCAATGATTTTATTGTACATACAAAAAACATCAAATGAATTTTGGTTTGGCATTAGGGTTGAATTTCTTTTTTTTTTTCTTTTTTTTTCTTTTTGCTTTTTGGAGGGCAGTTGGGGTTAAGTGACTTGCCCAAGGTCACATGGCTAGTTTTTGTGTTAAGTGTCTGAGGCCAGATTTGAACTCAGGTCCTCCTGATTCCAGGGCTGGTGCTATTCACTGCGCCACCTAGCCGCCCCTAGGGTTGAATTTCTAACAATTTCTGAAATGGCCCTAAACACATTTCTGCCATTTTGTACCATGTATTGATGCAAAGTGGCATTCTCAGTATTGAGGATTATAAAATCAAAATATTGACCAACTCTGAAAAACATTGAAAATGCTTTACATCCTGCAGTATCAAATATTCCAAGATTTAATTCTTTACGTAATAATAAACAAATACATCGTTCTCATTAAAGCAAATTTGCTTTCATCTTTAACAAATGGTAAAATTATATTTATACCAAAGAATTGTTTTAAGATAAATTCCTCTTTGATTTATTATCAGTACATATTTGATTTGTATACTGATTTTATATACCTAAATACTCAGGGTGGCAGAAAAATTTCTTTGGCAAAAAGGGGTCATGAGTGAAAAAAGTTTAAGAAGCCCTGAAATAGAATGTTGGATGGAACACAAGTAGTGACACTTTCAGGATCTGAACTCAGGTCTTCTTGAATCCAAATCAAGTGCTTTTCTTTCTTTTATGTACCATGTTACTTGTTATCATTAAGCCTTAACTTCTTTTGGACATATAAAAGCTTTGTTTATCCCACTGTGGTAAGTAGGAATACACTGAACTGGGCTTGGTGAATTCTCTGATCCTTATATGGGAGGACAGAGAGAAGAACCAGGAGTTTCAAAAAAAACTGATGCCTACGCCAGTTTGGAATACAGCACTAGTAAGCAACTCCTTACTGAAATTCAGAATTCTGGACACTGTTCCAGGTTATGTTAGGGTTCTGCCTGAAGGAACTTAAAATGTTTCATCTAATCCCAGGCTCTTTCTTACCTATAAAATGAAAGCTGACTTACTCTGGAGAGTGATTAGATAATGTCTACAAAAGTGTTTTGAGCTTCTCCTGGGCCATACTATATTAACACCAAAGTTCTATGATAACTGGGGCCCACATGGCCACACTAGCATCCATAAAATTTCACGACTGTTCAATGAGCAGGCTGGGAGTCGTTCCCACATGGTAGGATTTTCCTGGGAACTGAAAAAAAAGAAAAAGCCGCAAGTCTTAAGTACAATCCATTTTTGTTTTGTTTTGTTTTGTTTTTCAAACTATCAGAATGAAAGGAGTGGCTTCCAGAAATCAGAGTGCACCAGGCTTCAATGTATTTCAAGCAGTTTTTATGAAGAAGGAAGGGAAAAGACCTGCATTCATCTCTCCTCAGAGAGTTATAAAATGACCTTTATTAAAAGTTGTGTGTCTAGGCCATCTCCAATCCCCTTACACATCAGTGCGGACCATAACAACTCCCTCACAGTGACCTCAAATGTCAACTCATTAATATCACCCATCCTGTAATTTTAAATTATAAACACCAACATCATATTAAAAAACAATTGATGGATTGCCCTTTTATTTATAAAGTAAAACTTTCAAATAAACCGCTAAGTGACAAAAACATGTTGGCAAGAACTACAGCGCACAGTCTATACCTCTACTGGGAGCCAATTCCTTTCCATGCTGTGATTTAATGGGGGTGGAGGGGGTGGGGAAGAGAGAGAATTACCCATTTTTTCCCTTTTTAAATGGAAACAGTAATGCCACTGCCTGCTTGCAAAACCTCACTGATTAGGAAAGAAAACATTTCTTTCTCCTGTCTTTTAAAGTAGAAAAGTAGCCTGAGTCAGGTACAGATAGAAGGAGTAGGCTGGATGTGGGGAAGGGGTAAAGTAGAATTAGCTCCCTCCCCTTCCCCAATAAGACTCTTCAGACTTTCAAAGTCCTTTAATCTATTTGCCTTTAAATGGAGCAGGGGGAGAGAGGGGGATGGCATTTACATGAGTAAACAGCTACTTTCATTTCAAATAGAAGTTTAATCTGTTTATTTAAAAGATTTAGAGCAAATCATTCAAAAAACCTTCCAAGATTATAGCTATCATTTTTTTTCCTTTGAAAGAAAACAAGGCACAAACTTTACTGGACATTAAACATTAAAACTGGTTTAAAACTAAAGAATTTCATAGGAACACATAACAGCTGCTCTATTCTTAATTAAATTTCAATTTTGTGAAAAGTAAGAAACGCAATATCTCTCTTTCCAAACAACCATCTGCATAATCCTAAAGATGATGGGTTATACCAGATAATCCTGGGGCGCCTTCCAACTCTAAAATTCAGTGATACTGAAGGAATTATTAGAGTTAACTCTAAATGTCTTTTCTCCCACTTTTTTTGTGGACTAGGACTATGTACCTGGGGAAAGATATAGCAAATATCAATAGTGATTTTAATATCTATGAGAATTCATATCAAGCAGAATCTCAGAATTGGAGGCCAAAGAGTGTGACCCGTACTTATCTGATCTAAACACTACTGAACATCCCCAAAAGGATGAACCAGCCTTTGCTTGAAGCCCTTAGGCAATAAGAGTGAAAGCACCACCTCCAGAGGCAACTGATTAGCCACCTAATTGTCAGGAAATTTAACCTTAAATCAAGTCTTAACTGTGTATTTATATCTGCCTTCCCTCTAGTCTATAGAATATAAGCTCCTTGAGCTTACATTCATATTCATTTCTTCCCAACAGCCCTGTGAAGTAGGTAGGACAGAGAATTTTGTCATTTCATTTCACTGAGGTGGGGGGTGTAGGGAGGGAGAGGGTAAGAGCAAGAATCCAGATTCCTCCTACTAATAGAAAATCTACCTCAAAGTCATAACTAAACATGCTGAGTAATTTATTTAATTGGATATTTAAGGAAAATATATATAATTGCATGATAATAATATTTTGTGATTTTTGTGAGTAGAGAGGTTTATTTCCACAGGCCTGGCAGATCACAACCCATCTATAAACAAAGGCTTAAAGAGTCTTAAGGGTCAGAGAAGTTAGGTCATTTGTCAATGATCACTCAGCTAGAAAGTCATAAGACCATAAATTTAAAATGGAAAGGGAATTTACAGGTGATCTAACCCAACCCTCTCATTTTAACAGATGAGGGCCAAAGAGATTTCCCAAGACTGCACAGGTACTAAGAAGAATGAGGATTTAAACCTAGGTCCTTTGATTTCTGATCCAGCATCCTTATCCCTAAGTGTCAGGGTCAGAATTTGAATCCATTTCCCTAACTCCAAGAGAGTGCACTGCTCTACCCTCCATACCAGGCAGCCTCAACACATAAGCTTTTAAATGATCTTGATTTTCCTTTTAAAAGGATTTCCCTTCAAAAAGCTCTTCCTTATCAATACCATTGATCATTTAAAATATATGAATAATTTTAAATGTATCAAATTTATAGATGGAAGAAAGATGAAATAAAGTGGGATATTTTGGAGCACTGCTTCCCAAATTACTTTGTCCATGAAAGATTTTGGAGTTTGAAATATTTGACAGGACTAGTAAACATAAAACTCTATGGTTAAGGCCATAACTCAGTTTGATTATGTCTTTATTAGCCAGGATTAGAGTTCCAATTCAGGGAGATAGGTATATGTGAAATTATATAGGGCAGAGGGCAGAGCTGTAGCATTCCACTTTTTCACCCCACATTTTCCTTTCTCTGAGGAGAGAAACAGGGGAGACACGGGAAATAAAAGGCTCAGATGTAAGGAAGGGGTTGTTGGCAATTTCACACAGCAAAGGTAACCAGTCCACAGTTAATAAGAATCTGTAAGTAGATAGATTGACTAAATGGCTGTTGTCTCCTTTGGGGCACACTCTCCATAGGTCAGACATGGGAGTAAAAAGACCCTTATTCTGATTTATGGAGGATAGAAGAATTTAGGACCAAACAAGAGAGAGGGAACATTATGAAATGGAAAATGGATAATGTTTATTACATTAAATTGAAAACTTTTTGCACAAAATCAATGCAATCAGAATTAGGAGGGAAGCAGAAAACTGGGAAAGGATTTTATCTGATAAAGCCTCATTTCTAAAATATATAAGAGAACTGAGTCAAATTTACAAAAATACAAGTCAGTCCCCAGTGGATAAGTGGTCAAAGGAGATGACCAGGAAGTTTTCAGAAGAAATTAAAACTATCTCCAATCATACAGAAAAGATGCTCTAAATCACTATTGATTAGGGAAATGCAAATCAAAACAACTCTGAGGTATCACATCCCACTTCTCAGACTGACTAACAAGACAAAACAGGAAAATGATAAATGCTGGAGAAGACGTGGGAAAATTGTAAAACTAATGCATTGTTGGTGGAGTTGTGAACTGATCCAACCATTCTGGAGAGCCATTTGGAACTATGCACAAAGGGCTATAAAACTGTGCATACCCTTTGATCCAGCAATACCATTTTGAGATCTGTATTCCAAAGAGATCATACAAATGGGAAAAGGATCCATACACACAAAAATATTTATGGCAACTTTTTGTGGTGGCCAAGAATTGGAAATTGAGGGGAATGCCCATCAGTTGGGGAATGTCTGAACAAGCTGTGGTATATAAATGTAATGGAATACCATTGTGCTATAAGAAATGATGAACAGGTGGACTTCAGAAAAACCTGGAAAGACTTGCATGAACTGATGCTGAGTGAAGTGAGCAGGACTAGCAGAATATTGTATACAGTAATATCCACTTTATATGATGACTAACTTTGATAGACATTTTTTCTTAGCAATGCAAGGATCTAAGACAACTCCAAAAGACTCATGATGGAAAATACTGTCTACACCCAGAAAAAGAACTGTGGAATCTAAATGCAGATCGAAGGATATTATTTTCTCTTTTTTTTCTTGTGTGTGTGTGTGTGTGTTGTGTTTGTGTGTGTTTCTGCTTTCTTGTGATTTCTCCCATTGGTTCCTATTCCTATGTGCAACATGACAAATATGAAAACAGGTTTAATATGAATGTGCATGTTGAGCCTTTATCCATTTAAACTCTTTCTTGGGGTAGGGAGAGGGGAGACATGAGGAGAAAATGTGAAACTCAAAATCTTATGGAAGTGAATCTTAAAAACTAAAAATAAATCATTTAAACTTAAAAAGAAATCAAATAAAAAAAGATCCTTATTCTGAGTGGGGAGAAAATCATAGCTCTTTCAAGTTAGCTCATTAGCATCAGTTTTCTCATGGAACCACTATTCATCTTGCTAAGATCACTAAGATTCCGTAAAATACCAGTAGGGGAAATGCCATTCTGTAATCATTCTCTCTTTGAGGAATTGATAGATTCAATTCAAAGCTTATAATAAACATTTATCAAATGCCCACTTTTTTGCTGGGAACTGGAGGAAATCAGTTTAACTGAGGACAAGAACTTACAGGTCAGTATGTCCAATAACATATAAACAAACACAGGCAAACATAATACACAAAATTACATGACAAATGCCTTAAGCAGATGCAAAATAAAATGCTAAGTGAAGTCTGAGGAAGGAAGGTAGCACAGTGGATAGAGGGATATACCTGGAGTCAGGAAGAACCAGAATTGAATCCTGCCTCAGACACTTAGCAACTGTATAACCCTGGCCAAGTCATTTAACCTTTACCTGCCTCAGTGTTTTCTATAAAATGGGAAGAATAATAGCATCTACTTCACTGGTTTTCTGTGAGGAACAAATAACATTTGTAAAGTGCTTTGCAAACCTTAAAGAATTATATAAATGTTAGTTATTATCACTATAAGAACAAAATACCACCTCATTCTTGGAATGTTTTCTAATCCCCACACCCCAGGTCTAACTTCTTTCCAAAATTGCCTTCTTTTTACTTTGTATATATTTTGTGCATACTTATAGTCATGTATGCTGATTCCCCCATGGAAAATAAGCTCTTTGAGGTGTGCCTTTTATCTGTATTCCTAGTGCCCAGTACATAACCTGGTACATTGTTGCTGTTGGTCAATCATGCCCAACTCTTGATAATTCCATTTGGGATTTTCTTGATAAAGATACTGGAGTGGTTCACCAGTTCTTTCCCTAGTTCATTTTACAGGTGAGAAAACTGAGACAAGCAGGGTTATGTGACTTACCCAGGGTCACACAGCTAATAGGTATCTGCGGATAGATTTGAACTAAAATGAGTCTTCCTGACTCCAGACCCAGCACTCTATCCACTGCGCCATGTAGCTGCCCCAGTCTGGTACATAGTGTCACCTATTAAATGCTTACTGATAGACTGAAAAGCTTGTTTTGAGTTGGACTTTGAAAAAAAAATGCTAAGTATTCATCAGGTAAGGGGATGAAAAGGGGGACATTTCAAAAATGGGGAATGAATGTCATGAGCACAGTTCCAGAGGCAAAAAAGTTTAGGCTATATGACATTCTAGATCTAGAGAGAGAGAATAGTCCAGTTTGGACTGGCACATTTAGTCAAATTAACAAGCCTTAAGTGTCTACTACATGGAGGCAGTGTGACTAAGTGACACAATGCCCTGAGTGCTCTATCAGGAAGACTCATCTTCATTATTTCAAATCCATCCTCAGACAGTTAATAGCTGTGTGACCCTGGGCACTATGGCAAGATGTTTCTTACCTTACACAGAGTAAGTATTTAAGAGACAAGAGTTAAATTGAACTCAGAACACAGATATTTGTTGATTATTTGATTGACTAATATTGATCAGGCATTCTTTAGCCAGCTCTAGGAAATAATTCAGATGCCCCTATGACTCTTCCTCAACACATTCAATTTTCCCTGTTTCTGTTGGCATCACACCCAGGATCAGAAAATTCTTCCCTAAATAGTAGTAATTCACCCCAAAACTTTTGGAGAAAGGAGTCAAATTAAACCACTGGCCATATTTAACTCCCCAGATGGCATAGTGAAGCTTCCCGATTAGTTCAACCTGTGCATCAACTATGCTAAATATTTCCCTACCCAGCACTGAGTATAAACACTTTGGGGACACCTATAAAGTCCAAGAACTATTGCTTCTGTTGAAGAAAAGTCACTCATGTGTGCTCACTGCATTCAAGCAGGTAAATTCCTCTGACCCTTTCAGAGGCTAGAGCGCTTGCTATAAAAGAGAGCTTCAGGAAAATGAAAATCACCAACAAAGCCACCTTTAGGGAAAAGATGGGGGCCATAAAACGGTCTAGAGACAGTTACAAGTAAACTTCAAAACGTGCCCAAGATTACTTTATGTAGAACTGTGGCTCATAAAACAGGCAGAAAATCTCAAGAGATTAGGGTTTTGTGAGTTTCCACCACTTCCTGATTTCTGAGATGTTAAAAATTCTACAGTCTTATGGTCGAGCATCAGCAGCTCAAGTTCTCTTCAATTTTCTGCCAAAACGTGTTTGCAGATCCAAAAGAACCACTCTTAGAGACAAGAGAGGTGATTTTATTCCCCCTGGCCTATACAGGTCTTAATGCCTCTGGCGAAATCTCAAAAATAAAGCCTTCTTGTCTCAGTGTAGCAGTAGGAAGGTCTCTTCATTGAGGAAATGTAGGAAGCCAGACTGTTAAAATAGCTCAGCTTCATTTGGACCTAGAACCAAAGAATGTCAGACTTAGAAGGGAGCTGATGGCTCATTCAATGCAACTTTCTCATTTTACAACTGAGGAATTTGAGGCCTAAAAAGTGAAAGGACTGGCCTAAAATCACACATTTGTTAGTGGCCTGGTCAGAACTGAGACACAGGTCTACCCAACTTCTGTCTGGTGCTCTTCTGCTACACCATGCCACCTGGAGCCTGGCAATCTCAATAACTCCATATCTATTCAGCTCAATTATAACAATAATCACAGCTAGCACTTACATAGGTTTAAGGTTTATAAAATGTTTTACCCATTATCTGATTTGTTCTAAAAATCATGCTATGAGATGGGTGCAGATGAGGAGGTTAAAGACTGGTTGAGGTTAAATGACTTGCCCTGAGCCACACATCTGTTAAATGTCTTAAGGATCCTGTTAAGGATCCAAACAGAGGTCTGCCTGAATCCAGACCTGGCACTCTGTAATTATTCCATCTTGTTGCCTCATTTTTTGATGCCACAATTATTTAGGCTAATTGTTCAGAAAGAAGATGAACCAAGTTCTTTGCTTCTCCTCTTCTGTCACATTACCTACCATCTATTCCATGGAGGACCCAATGCAGTGCCAAAGAATGGACCAGTTTTTCATCTTTCTGATTTACTGAAGGTTTAGTTGAACCCGTGGAATCTAGTTTAGTATCTGCCTGACTTTGGGTCCCCAGAAGTGGCAGTTCTTGAGAGCTCAGAACAATCTAGCTTCATTCAACGATATAAAGGATAGGGGCAAGGATCATTTCTTACTGCCCCACACCATATAACTACAAACATACACTCTAGCAAAAGACTTCTAGTCTGTCTAGACTGTCAGCTCAATTTGGGATCTCCCTGGGGACCAAAGCAACTTGGGTTGACTGAAGGGACAAAACTAGCTTTTTATATTGACTATTTCTCCCTCTTTACATCTCCTGTCCATCAAATAAAAGTTTCAAGACCTGCCACTTTTCTTGTTCTAGACTTGAGTTTCTCAATCTAGTATCTGTGAACTTGTCTTTTTAGTATTTTTATAACTATTTCAATCTAATGGGTTTCCTTTGTGATCCTACATATTTTATTTTATTTTATGCATTAAAAACATCATTCTGAGAGTCAGGCCATGGATTTCATAATATTCCCAGAGGATCCACAACACAAAAATTATGAGAATTTCTATTAAGACTCATTTTACCAGTGTCAATTACTCAATTATTTCATATATAATCTGCCTTAAAGCAGCTTAGAACTAAATGGAAAAAAAATTAGGAACATTGGACTGTTAAAAATCTGGAAACTGGTGCAAAATTTTAGGACAATTAATAGTGACATAAAGTAAAAGGTAAAAGTAAAGCTTTCTTTCTCAACCAACCTTGCATCATGACCCATTCTGTGAAGAACCTATCTCATTCCCCCACAACCACCCCCACCCCAATTCTTCAAATGTTCGATATTTAACTAAACCAAAATCGAGGGATAGAAGTAGACGAGGAACAAACATGTCTCAGAACTGGGATAAAAGGTTAACCACTTGACCTGTCCCCAAAACCCTTCTCTCTTTTGATGGGACAATCTGAAATCTCAGAACAAGGGAACAGTCCTGGAAGTAACCCAGGACTCTATTAGTTTTGTCACCCTTCTCAAAAATAGCACCCATGGATCATTTTCCAAGGCTAAAGACAGAGAAAGTATTGTGTTTAGTTCTGACTATCTTATTTTAGAAAAGCTATTGATAAGCCAGAGAGCTTCCAGAAAAAGACAATAGGACAACAGCAGAATTGGAGACCATGCTATGTGAGGATCAGGTAAATAAACAGGAGATATTTAGCTTAGAGGAAAGAATATTTGTGGGAAGGGGTCAGTGGTAGAGCTGTCTTTAGGCATTAAAAAAAAAGATGTCACCAAAAAAAAAAAGATTAATTTTTTTTTCAGCTTGCCCTGAGGTCAGAATTAGGAGCAATCAGGGGAACTTGCAAAGAGGCACATTTAAAGTTGATACTAAATGCAATCCCCTACTACACAAGAAAAAAAAAATAACAATTAGAGTTATACAGTGGAGTGAAGTGTATAAGGGAGTCATGAGACAGGACTCATTGGAAGTCTTAAATCAAAAGTAAGAAGGCCACTTAAAGGATATGCTGCAGAGTATACAGAGGCAGCTCTGTACAGTGGTTAGAGTGCTGGGGCTTGAATCAAAGAAGACCTGAGTTCAAATCCAGATTCAGACACTTGCTAGCTATACGATCTGGAAAACTCACTTAACGTCTTACTGACTTGGTAGCCTCAACTGTCAAATGGGAATCATAATAGTGCCTTCCTCCCAGAAGAAATGTGATATTTGTCGAATACTTAGCACAGTGCCTGGAACATAGTACACCCTTAATATATACTTATTCCCATCCCCTAGAGTATTCTCATTCAGATAGGGATTAGACTAGGTGTTTTCTGAGATTCCTTCTAACTCTGAGATTCTAAGAGGTGCAGAGGGCCATGAAACAGTTAACCTAAAAAGAGTGTTTGCCTGGAGTTAGATTCTAGACTAATAAATTTTACTTTGTGTAAGTATTAACTAGGTTGGCTCTCTTATTCATTCTTTGATATACTGTATTGGGTGAGACCCATTGCTCATGTTGCCTCCACATTAAATGTTTTCCTACTTAAAACAGTCTGATTTTGAGAGTGTGCGCCAAGGCAATTTTTCTCACCATTTAATGTTTTCCCACTTGTCGAATTTTCTTTGCTTTTGTCTCTTGTAAAACAATCTAAGTGAGTCACATTGTGTTCATGAGCGTGTAAGAGGCAGAATGGGCCTAAGTGAGTCAGACCAGGGGCCTCAGAATTTATTGGAGATGGGTTGTAATGGAGCACAGAGCATCCGATTGAAACAAGTCTTGAAACAGAGGCCCCTCTCCCCTCAACTTTTTAAATAAAGCCACAAAAAGGAGTAGGTACAGGCACTATGCAGGAATCAGAGGAACTCGACCTAACTTCTGCCTTTGAGGCTTACTGGTTGGGTGATTTGGAGCAAGTCAATTAGACCCCTAACCCTCAGCTTCCTTATCCGTACAATGATGTATAAAAAACACACGAGTTCTGACTGCCCTTCCAGCTCTTAGCT
>CM053595.1:199091400-199108764 GCA_028646575.1 Pseudocheirus occidentalis | reverse complement strand
CAGGTGGCAGTTAAAGAGAGCCAGATGTCTTTTGAGCATGTCTGCCTGAATTGTGTCTCTTCAAACGTGAAACCACATTGAAAACAGAGAGAATTATATCTTCATTCACTTCTGAACACTAGACTCTGCAGACATACACTGTGGTGGATGGGTCAGACTTTCAGAGGTGACAAAAAGTGAGGGAAGAGAGCACCACAAGGCCTTTATAGCTGTAAGTCAATGACACAGGTGACACAGTGTCTTGTCCATCAGAGGCATTTGATAACTGCTCATTGAATTGAACTGACAGGAGAGTTTGGTTTGGAACTCAGAGCCTCAGACACTAGTCCCACATTGCCACTTAGCCCTAAACTATTGAAGGAAATCTAGGAGGGAGACATGAGGAAAGGGGGGCCACTGGGAAGATTCCATCAATTTTTTTTTTAATTTAAGAATAGTGAGATTCATTCCCCATCTAGAATGCATCTCAATTCTGTCTTCCTGCTATTTTCTGCCTCCTCCTCCTCCTCCTCCTCCTCCTCCTTCTCCTCCAGAAATAAACCTGGGTGTCTCTTGAACTCATTTCTGCTCTTTGCTTCAATCACTTTTCTCAGTAATGCATTCCATATGTATACAACGCTCTGCGTGAAGTAGTTCTGCCTGAGTTCTCTGTTTACTCTGAGTTTCCTAATTTTATGAACAATTTCCTAACAATAAGGCCAATTAGGCTATGGAACTGGGTTCCAAGGAAAGTGGTGGAATCCTGTCACTGTAGCAATTCAAGCAGGGGCCAGAGAAAGCACTTGGGAATGTTCTGTATGGAATACTCTGACATTGGCAGGCCTGCTAGCCCCTATGAGCTAATACTGTAGATATTTTTTCCATCACTGACTCCTATGATGCTGAGTGGGTTCTATGACAACAAAATGACTGATATGTCATCCTTGTACAATAGCAAAAATAAGTTGTTTCTTTTTCCAACATGAGGGCCATAGAAAGAAAAAAGAAAAAAAACCTTCAGTTGATTAATGTGATTTCTTTTAACTATTACTGCATGGGTGGGGTTTTTATATGTGTTTGTAAAAAATTATTAGTGAAGCAATACCTGGCAAGTACTTAGTTCAGACTTCAAAATGATATATTTTGGGAGAGGTCAAAATAAAGTATTAACCAATATAATTTTAATGGAGCAAATGCCTCCTTACGAAGACTACACCTCTCATGTCCACCTCTTTTAAAGTAAACTTTTACTCAATATCGTGTTGGTCAGTCATTTTTCAGTTGTGTCTGAATCTTTGTGACCCCTTTTGGGGTTTTCTTGGCAAGGATGTTGGAGTGGTCTTTCATTTCCTTCTTGAGCTCATTTTACAGATGAGGAAACTGAGGCAAACATTGTTAAGTGACTTGGTAAATGTCTGAGGCAGGATTTGAACTCAGGTCTTCTTGGCTCCAGGACCAGCACTTTATCTACTGTACCACCTAGCTGCCCTATGGATTTGTTTAAATCTCGCATTTTTCTAAACTAATATAATTGTATTTCTGGTGGTAAATTTTCTCTAACAGATTATCTCCAGTCAATACTTTCATGATATATCCATAGCTTTACACTTGCTTCCCATAAATATACAAATACATAAATTAGCTTACATCGATGACTTTTTTCTTTTTTCTGTTAGTCCAACCACATAAAATATTCCTTCAACTGAATATTTTTACTGAGACCAATGAATACACATTCCAAACAACGCATTTTCATTCAAATTCTTCAGAAGTTTAATCAAAAAAGTTTGCATTATCTGCTATCAATATGTCATTATTCAAACCATTCTCCTTTATTTGATTCAGTTCCCTTTCCCATACATGTGTCTATTGTCTACAGTGCAATAATGTCTTACTCACTGTAACATCTTTTCCTTTGAAAGCTCAGAGAAATTCCCATAGTATTTAACAAGTTATAATATACATTAAGAAACTGGGAAAAGGAGAAAGTCATTCAATTCAATTGTAATATTTCTTCTTTTCTGCATTTATCAATATACACACTTAGGGTACCTGTGACAATAAATACCCTGGGCCATGCCCAGACAGGAAGGAAAGCATCCTTGGCCATATCACGCACGACCACCACTGCCTCTATCCAAGGGAATAGCATTAGGCAGAGCTTTCCTGAAAAAGGAAGAGGGGGGAATGGGGGAGGGAGTGGGGAGAGGGGGGGAAATGACTTTACTACCATGTAAAACATGATATAAAAACTCTGTAAGGCAGAAAATACATGGATACATGATTCTTATTGGATTTGATTTGACTCGATTTAGCACAATGGACTTGAAAGTCAGTCATTACTCCAAAACCTTACTGATGATACATTTTAGTTCTCTATTTTTTCTGCTCCAGATTCAACCTAAAACCCTCTCTCTCTCCCTCTCCCTGTCTCTCTGTCTCTCTTCCCCCCTTCCCCCCCTCTCTCTTTTATCCCCTGAATAATTGCCTACTGACATTTAAAATTAGATCCCCTTATATATCTCATACTCTACAGGCTCCAGGCAGAGGCCCTTTTTCAGAAATAGATATGCTTTTATCTGTGAAAATAGTATAATGAAGATGCATTACTATCTGTTTTGATGCTGCACCCTCCGGACCCTGGGACCCTTCCATTTGACTCCATTGACCCTCCCATATGTGTTACCTCTTTCTATTAAAATAAGAGCTTCTTAAGAGCAGGGCCTATCTTCCTTTTCTATATGTATTCCCAGTACTTAGCAGAGGAATTCACACATAGCAGGTGCTTAATAAATGCTTTTTCATTAATGTATTCACTCACTCAGAGGAAAAAATATTTCTTGACTTAATTTCTAGGTGTATACCCTACCACACAATCACCACCATCAGTCTCAGGTGTACATGCCACTCCATGTCCCCTGGCATAAGGTGCAATGAACTTTGGAGCTAAAATTGGGATAAAATTCTACTCCACTATTTACTCTGCTATATGGCCTTGAGTAAAGATACTTTACCTCGCTGGGCCTCAGTTTTCCTATCTGTAAAATGGTGGGGTAAAATTAGATGATTCCCATGGTCCCTTTCAACTCTAAAATCCTAGAATTTCAGTTTAACTATTCCTTGTTCCTTTGATCTCTCAACTAACAACTCCTTTAACTTTTTTTTCTGGCATATAATATATGGCAATGACCAAGGAAGACTGTTCTGTCATCCCTAACTCAGTTTCTTCTCTTGGCACATACCAGATCATGAGTTCTAAAACTTCCTTTTTTTTTGGCAATTTTTAAAATTTGTTTTCTTGTTTACATCATTCATTTCCACGAGATTTTTGAGTTACAAATTTTCTCCTCCTCCTTCCCCAAGCCCCAACCCAAAACCAGCAATCCCACTGTAAAGCCCCTCTCCCAATCTGCTTTCCTTTGTGCCCTCCTCCAACACCCCTCTAGCCTTCTGGTAGGGCAGGGAAGGTCTTCCTACTGCAGTCCCTGCACATCTTAATTCCCATTTGCATGTATTGCAGAGCTTTAAATTCTAGATTCTCTCGGTTCCTCCCCTGTCACCCACTCCCACTGGAAGGACAAGCAATTCAATACAGGCTGTGCATGTGTAACTACACAGGACATCTTCACAGTGGACAGATTGTGACAGTCTGATCATATGTCCCTCCTTCCTATCCCACCTCCCCCCTTGTTTCACTCTCTACCTTGTCCCTGTCCCTTTACTAAAGTGTGTGCTTCCAGCAACCCTCCCCAGACCCTGCACTCCCCTCCATCATCCTGCCTCCCATCCCCACACCCCCTACTCCCCTGTGTGGCATGATACCAAGTTTAGAGTTTATGTCATTCCTTCCCTAAGCCAAAATCAATGAGAGTAAAACCTCCTCTTAAGAGTCACACCGTATTTTGACTCTCCAATTCCTGTTCCAGTTAAAATTATAATGAGTCTTCTCTTCTTCTGTGTTTTCATCCTCCAAACAGCATTAGCTACTACTAAAGAGCAAAGTAAAGCTGGTGACTGCACAACCCTCTCTCACTTAAATCCAATTCATTTACATGTCATAGCATCACTACCTGATGTCATGGTCCACTTCAAGAACAAACAACAACAAATTCTATGAGTATATCTAAAGGACCAGTACTACTCACACCCAAGCACTGGTTCCTGTGCCCAAGAGGAAGAATAAAAACAAATTTTACTTCAAGATGAGACTTAGAAAGGTATATTATTACCTCATGATATTGTCTTGATCTACTAGCCCTCCTGAATTCTGAATTCCTGTATTTCTTCAGTTCTGTGATTTGACCTGTCCTTCACCTCCTGACTTAGAACTACACAATTAAGGCCCCCGGGCAGATTCCTGAAAACTTGAGTCCATTTTCCTCACTTATACCTTCCTCAGTGGCTTTATGTCCCCCATTAAACTGACTCAATCCAACCACATCATGCCCTGACGTTTCTTATCAAGGTGTTTTTTTTTTGTTCCTAATAACTCGGTAGATTGGTGTCTATCATCCTCTCTTCCCTTGCCATTAGACATGCCCTCCTTCCCCCAGCCTCTTGGACAAGACTACATGGGAACTCTGTCCAGAAGAACTTTTCTAGTGGCTATCTACTAGTTTGTCCTATTCAATCTGTGCTATAATTCAGAGGCCTCTCCAGTAGGAACAATAGTACAATGACCGAGTTTGCTGTGCAAGTTCAGGATATAACTGACTTCCTGCTTCTCACACCTTAAGTATGCTTCTAACTATTGACAACTGCATACTTCTCAGAGTGCCTGGAATCCTTGGCTTCCTGACTTTAGTAACCAAAAGAATGTAAGTATAACTGTAACTAGCTTAAAGGTCCTTAATCTTTTTTTGTGTGTTATGGTCCTTGGGCGAGCCACTTCTCTATATATATTTCTAAAAAAAAGTTGGTTCTATGATCCATGTACCTTCACATTAAATTCATTAAATTTTCTACTAGAAATAGAAAAGAAATATACATTATCTTTAATCAAAAGAGCATCAAATGAGACTAAATGTAAAGCCCTATGCAAATAATGAAAGTCATTTATTTACCTGCTAGATTTCAATCTCCCTTGCCCAACATTCAGTCTTCCATAACTGGTCACCTTACCTTTCCATCTTGGTCTCATACTACCCCATTCCATTTATCCTGAACTTCTGCCAAACCAGATTACTCTAAATCCTAAACATGTCCTGGGCTTTCCCACCTCTGTGCTTTTTGCTCACATTGTTCCTTCTGACTGAAATATCCTCCCTCTACTGCTTCACTGATTGAGTTCCTACTGATTGGTTAATTTAATGAAGACTTTGAAGCTTCTGTTTTACTTCAGGATGAGACTCTATGAAGCCTTTCTTGATCTTTCCTGTTAGTATTGATTTTTTCCTTCAGACTTTCATAGGGAGACCAGGGAGAGTTTCTCCAAATCTCCTAGCCCTGCAACTCTTTCAACTCTGCCGGAGGAATATGGGGGCTGGGAGAATAGAGAATGTGGAGAGTGGAGGGAGAAGATCTGTACAAAGACTGCCAATCATGAATAATCATGCAGAGGGATGGGAATGGACATTTAGTAGGGATGAGGATGACACCCTGAGGCACATTTCAACTCAAAAACCAAGACAGGAATGAAATTAAAGCCAGATCTTTGGAGTCGAACATTCTCTTCATTATTCCACCACACATTAAACCACAAACTCTGCCCTTTTTTATTTTACAGCTGACATAAAATATCTGATAATAATCAGGATTGCTGCATCCCCAAGTTAGATAGTCCATGAAATAAAAGTGTCTTCAAAGAAAAGACTGGAGGAAAACATGGGCAATGCCACCTTCTCCCTTCTACTCTATTAAAAATGGGAGCTACAGCTCCCTAATCCACACTAATATTTCTAACAGGGAGAGTAAGGTTTTTTTCATCTGCTTCAGACAATGTGATGATAGCTCTTTGATGACCACAGGAAGCTTTTATCCAGCTAAAGGCAATGAAAGTAGACATGGACAGAAAAAGACACTACAGAATAGCATTCCAAGTCAAATTTGAGTTCAGAAGTATGTTCTTGTAGAGTGAGATGAACTACACCAAGGGTTCTTTGGTTCTTCCCACATGTGAAATATGCTACTGCCAACCGGCTGTGCTGAGAATGGAATTATCTCTGCACAAATGTAAATAAATAGACCAAAGTAAAATGAAGAATTCCCACCAATAATGTTCCTGGATAAATAGTTTGAAGGCAGAGCAAAGTAGTGCCTGCACTAACTGCAAAAACAGTATGTAGGTAAAATGTACTTACACAACACTGTTCACCCATTGTATTTATATACATACATTTTATAAATTTAATGAAATTAATTCTTGGCTAAAATCATGTTTCTAAGACACAAGTCTGACTATGTAACTCCTCTTCTCAAAACAATGTTCCACTAAGTGTATGTAGGAAAAAATTAAAACTTGGCAGCCTTGTATTTAAGGTCCTTCACAGTCTGACTTCAGTTTCCTTTTCCAGCTTTAATAAATGTATGTTGAACTGAATTGATTTGAACTGAATTGAATTTCCACCTCTAACAATTTTTTTTCTAAAGTTTAGTTCAGGTATCACCTTCATGAAACTTTCTCTTATTCAATCTACTTCTACAAATTTAATTTTCTCCTTTTATCTGTTCACATGATATCTCCCAGGGGCACGGTATAAGCCTCTTGAGGTCAAGAACTGTTTCACAGTTATCTTTGGATCCCTAGTACAAAGTTGTAACCCAGTTCCTTTTTTAAAAAAGTTCAAATTAAGGTAAGCTTCCTTAAATGCTCTTTTTAATCCATTGATACTAAGAATTTCTAAGATATCTAAATAATGAAATGGCTTTGTATTAATGAAGACATTTTGAAAATATATCCACAATGGAATAAAGATATAAATGATTGAAAGGCTGTGAGCAGAGTAGTTTGTGGTTCCTATTATTTTACTGCATTTCTTGGCCAAGAATGCTGCAAATAATTTGATAACATGTTTTAATGAAAACTGTGTCATGGTTCCTAAAATAGCTTCATACAATTTATACCATGACACAAAACTTCAATTCTACAGATTTTCTATTAGTATCGATGTGTAAACTGATAGTAATTGTAGACATTTCACCCTGAAGTCAGAGAACCAAATTGGAATGTTTTTACCCAAACTAAACAGCTAGACATAATTTCTACTTAAGGCAAAACTATTATATTGAGCTATAGAAATGAAAAATGCTTGTGTAGCTCTGCCTTTCATTTTAAATGAATATAAATGCTTAAATATGTCATAAATTTAGGCTGCAAGTAAATTACTGCCAAGTTTGGGTACATCTCATGCTCTACCAGATTCAGACTCCTGCAGCAAAATAGAAAACATTTGTTGGATAGGTCTGCTGGAAGAGGCAAGGAAATGATGTAATGTTTATGGTATAGGCAGTTTTGATAAAATCCAATTAGCACTGTAGGTTGCTCTGCAGAATGTTTCTAGCAGATTAGCCAGAGTGATGGACTACAAATGAATACGTGTGTGTGTGTGTGTGTGTGTGTGTGTGTGTGTGTGTGTACAATATTCCCATGCAGTTGAAGGTAACTCAGGACAAGAACAACAAGGGGCTTCCATTTCTTGATACATGCACCCAACTCACTGAACCCATAAAATAGTAGTAGTAGTAGTAGTAGTAGTAGTAGTAGTGGTAATGGTAGTGGTAGTAGTAGTAGTAGTGGTAATGGTAGTGGTAATGGTAGTGGTAGTGGTAGTGGTAGTGGTAGTGGTAGTAGTAGTGGTAGTGTGGTAGTGGTAGTGGTAGTGGTGGTGGTAGTAGTCATTATAGTAGACATAATCATAGCAATAATAGTAGTAGTAAATGATTGATAGGTATTAGTTACATGGCACACTAAAGTTTGCAAAGTCTTTTATATATATATAAAATTTCATTTGATCTCCCCTTGACAACTCACACTATCATGTAGAGAACATGGGGCCACTTATACAGTAGGGTTGCTGTCAAACACTGTGATTCTGTTTGGCTTTTAATAATAATTTACATTCATACAGCATGTTAACATTGGCAAATCACTGCGCCCATTTGAGTCTCACAAGTACAAATACTATTATTCCTATTTTCCAGATGAGAAAACTGACTATGAGAGTCTATTTGAAGAGTCTGTTTGAAGCTATTTATCCAAGGTCAACAAGCCAGTGTGTGTCAGGAGCAAGATTTGAACCCAGGTATTCTTGACTTCACAGCTAGTACCCTATGTACTAAACCATGCTATCTCATTTCCTGACATCTGAGGGCATTTTTAATTACATACGTATGTGTGTATGTCTGTGTATATGTGTATATGTGTGTATGCCATCATGTTCCTGCACCCAAAACAACACTGAAAATGGAAAGAACAAAATACTCTGTGTATGTGTGCACGTGCACGTGTGTGTACGTGAAATGACTAGATGAGAGTTGCTATTATTAGTTAGGGAGATAATCATAAAGGAAGGCCCCTAACACATGTTGGTAGAACTCTTATTTTTTTTAAGAATTTATGAAACTGTTCCAAATGACAGAATATCTACTTTCCTCCTCCATACTCTCCCAATCTCTAATACCAATCACAGAATGAAGGAAAAAAAAATGTATTTGCCAACACCCAAGCTTCACTCCTTCAATATCACCTAATTCCTCCCTCTAGTGAAACCATAGAACAGCTGGGTGGTGCAGTGGATAGTGTGCTGGGCCTCGAGTCAGGAAGACATTTCTTCCTGAATTCAAATCTGACCTCAGACTATGTGACCCTGGGCAAGACATTTAACCCTGTTTGCCTTAGTTTCCTCATCTATAAAATGAACTGGAGAAGGAAATTGCGTACCACTCCAGTATCTTTGCCAAGAAAACCAAAAATAGGGTCATGAAGAGTCTGACTGAAATGACCGAACAATGAAATCATATGACACAGTAAATTCAAGAAACATTTACTAAGAGCCTTTTATTGCCTAGAATTGCTTCCCCCTTTCCCCAGAACTTATCATTGTAGCCTTGAATCATAGAAGCTAATACAGATTACTGATCAGTGATCATTCAAACCTGTTCATAGTCAAAAAAATAATCTCAGGTGGGCACGTTTCCTATATAACCATAGGATTCTAAATTTAGAGCTGGATGGGACCTTAAAGATAATCTAATCTAACCTCATTTGGCAACTGAAGAAACTGAGGCAGAGAAAAGAGACTTGCCCAAGACCACACAGATAATAGCAGAGCCAAGATGTAACTGCCCAGTCCCTCTAACTAAATCCAAAGCTCTATCAGCTGTGCTACAAATGATTCCAAGTAATTTAAGGGTAACATGCTGCCTCTTTAAAGTTTATTGCTGCAGGCAGAGGATGCTGGTCCTAGTTCCAGTTTGGCTGCTCACTAGATTTGTGACTATGAGCAATTCAATCAACTTCTCTAGGTTTGTGTGTGTGTGTGTGTGTGTGTGTGTGTGTGTGTGTGTGTGTGTGTGAGAGAGAGAGAGAGAGAGACAGAGAGAGAGAGAGAGAGAAACAGAGAGAGAGAGAGAGAGAGAGACAGAGACAGAGACAGAGACAGAGAGAGAGAGGGAGAGAAATGTACTTGAGGGTTGCTAAGGTTTCCTATTACTCAAAAATTATATGTCTAATTGATAGTACACAGAGATCTAAAAGATCATTCCCACATGTCTCAAAAAAGAAATCAAACAACATCCTTAAGGAGACATGAGTCTGGGGTGGCTAGGTGGCACAGTGAATAGAGAACCAGCCCTGGAGTCAGGAGGACCTGAGTTCAAATTTGAATTTAGACACTTAATACTTACTAGCTATGTGGCCTTGGGCAAGTCACTTAAGACCAACTGCCCTGCCCTCCCCTTCCAAAAAGAAAAAATAAAGAAGAAGAAGACAGGAGTTTGTGATTGTCAGTTTGTTTGAATAAAATGTTTATCCTTGGGGAAAAGGAGTGAAGGGAGGGGGAAAAGGAGTGAAGGGAGGAAGAAAAGGGAATAAGCAATTATTAAGTGTCTCCTATGTCAAATTTGAACTCAGCTCTTCCTGACTCCAGGTCTGGTGCTTTATCCACTGTACCACTTAACTGCCACTAAAATTGAGAATGTATCCAGTCAGAGCTTATACTCAATATTAATGTGGGAATTCACATGAGAATCAGTTTTGGGAGAAGAGATGGTATAAATATGACCAAATGGTAATATATGCTGAGAGAATCAGAATTTGCATAGTCACTGGGTCTTTGAGGTGGGGGAGGGATAGGAGAGAGTGGAGAGCACTTTATTTCCCTCAGTAAACAATGGTACACTCCCCAGAGCCCACACCTTTCTCCCACCCACCCACCACCAGGGCCAAGGTCTCATACCTCACCCAGGGGGTCCTGTTGCTATCCTTTCCCTTTGAAGGCCTTATTCCCTGACTACTTTTGCCTGGTCTTGACACCTGAAGCAATAGACTCCCAGGATCAATGGCAAATCAACAGGGTGAGAATTTTGGGGTGTCTCTGAGGTATTTACCACCTCCTCTTTCAAATGAATTAAGTTGAAATGCCAGGATTTCCATTTATAGTTCTAAGAGTATGAAATGGATCAACACCCTTAAGGGATGTGAGCTTGTTGGGAGTTTTGAGGAGAGAGTATATTGTGATATAACTGCTTCAGATCCCAGAATTTTTCATTTTATCATGATAACGGTTTAATAGATGGAGTCCTAAACTGGAGCCAAAAAGACTTGAGTTGAAATCCTGCCTCAGACACTTACCAGCTGTGGGATCCTGGACAAGTCTTTCAGTCTCTCTCAGTCTCAGTCTCCCCATCTGTAAAGTGCAGGTAATAGCCCTCAAGGAGTCCTTGTGGAGATCAAATGAAATAAGCTATGGAAAGGGCCATTCAAATCTTAATGTCAGGCACTGAAACACTACATATTTATTATTAGTCAGAATAAGCATTTATTAAGCACCAGGTGCTGTGCAAAGTACAGGGGCTACAAAGAAAGATATCACTGCCCCAGAGAAGTTCACAATCTCATTGGGTGGAACAACATGCATACAACTATGTACAAACAAGCTATATACAAGAAAAATAGGAAGCTGAAGACATTGTCTTCAAAGGCAATATTTGCAGTGGTATTTGGCTATTGCAAAAAAAATATATTGAATCCAGCCTCTTCCCCTTGCTTCCTTGCCCATGAAACCAAGAAACCCTTAATTAGATAAATGACACTTTAAAGCAAAAAGAAAAATCCCTTTTTAGAGGCTACTTTCTGCCAGCCATTGTTTGTTCTAAGGGTTCTTCCATGTGTGGGGCATTTGAATTGGGTCATAAGGTTGCTAGTGGTTGCTTTTGACTCTGTGGACTAAGCACACAGTGACCTACACTTTAGCAATGTTTCTCCTGTCCTAAAAGCATCTTCCTTGTGCTTTGGGGCATATGGTCTTTCCAGCTCCTGCCATCAGAAGTACCTAATGCAGAGCAGGGAATATAAAAAAAGAAAGGGAATGAGAAGAAATAGCACAGGAGCATGGATCTAGAAGGGGAAGGGACATCTAAAATCATCCAGTCCAAGCCCCTTATTTTTCAAATAAGAAATTACAGGTCTAGACAGGTGAAGCCTCTGTCCAAGGTCACGCAGGGATTAAGTGGCAGACCTGGACTGAAACCTAGGAACTCTTGACTCCAAGAGCAACATTCTTCATGCTATATAAACTGCCAGGTCTTTGGGGAAACATTTCCAATTCTAACTACTACTAAGTGTGTGACTATTCTCTAGAACACCCTCCACAACTCACCATTTTCGCTGATGGTGTTAGGTTGCCTTTAAAAAAAAATAAATTGTTCCCACTAGTATAACTATTGAGGCTTTGAGGGAAAGCCAAGGATGATAAAGAGGGCAGGGGGAAGGGATACATGCAGGAAGGGGAAAATAAAGCATATCATTCTTTTTCCTCCTCCCATCATAACCCCTGGCCCCCTCAAAATATAAAAGACCTAATCTCCCTATCTCAATTACAACTAGAATCATTGCTGTTTTCATGGCATTAAGGTATAAAGATATAGTAGAAAAGACTAAGTCAGAAATAATTTTATAAAATGGATAAGTAAACTTTAAGGACTGTTAGTGTGGGGAAAGGGAGAAAATTAGTGGAGGGGATCAATTATTGAATTTAATACTCATTCTTTACCACACGGTTAAGTGAGTGACCCAAAATTGTGGGGAAATTGGATGCAAAAGCTTGGACTAGAACTCAGGGCTTCCTGAACCCACTATTTAGACCACATGTTTCCAACATTGTATGCTTTAAATATTGTCATCTGGAATGAGTAACTTTAGGTTTTATTACTTCCTTATGATGATTATTCAATTCATTGTACTTTTAAAATATTAATGTTTTCTATTTTGCATGTATATTTTAATTCTCAGCTTTCATCTCTATATTTGGGCTTGTTTAAAAAAAGCTCAGTGAAAAGAAAAAAAATTAAATCAACCAAAAATTTGCCAAATCTCTTAAATGTGGTTCATGCTGCATTTCTGAAGTTGTGACTGTAATGCTAAGACATTTTTCCATGGTAAAGAGAGTTCATCCTGAAAGGAAACAAGGTGAGCAGCCATATGGCAATCACCAAGAAGGGGGCAGAATGAAGGCAAGCCTGCATTCCGATGTCTGCACCCCATTTCTGCTTCATGAAATGAATGATTTCTAGTTAGGGACTGTGGTTCATTTTCCTTGGTGACAAAGTAGCATTTGTTTAGAGGATGAATCCATGAGTTCTCAACTAACATCAAAGCATCTAACACTAAATATGAGCAGAGAGCCCAAATACGTAAGTGGGTACAGGGCAGAAAGTGGCTATGCCCCAAAAGCAAATAGAAGGATTCCAAAAGGCCACTGGATACTCACTGACTCCTGGGGTATTAAATCTGTCTACTTTGCCCAGCACCTTCCCTGAAGACTTATGACCTCGGCCTGCTTTATATTCACATTTTTCAGTGAACATTTCTTGAGGGCTTACAAGGTACTTTACACCATAAGGTGTGGGTACATGATGTAGAGAAACAGAGATATTCAGCCTAAGGGGGAGGTTTATAATATGATATGGGCTAATAAATAGGAAACAACATACCTTTTTAGATTCTGCAATAAACATGTTGATTGACAGTCAGGATTCAGGCAAATGTGGTACAGGGTAAAACAGCACTAAACCTAATCTTAGGAGACTGAGGCTTTCATCTAGGACAAGCTCCGCCACTTGCTACCTATGTGAATTTGGACAAACCAGGATATTTTAATGCAATTTTGCAAAGTTCAGTGTGTGAAATATTGCTAACATTAAGCTCTGTTTTACTTCCAATTCAAATGGAGTATTTTCTCCTCTTCCTCTCTCTCTCTCTCATCTCCATCTCTCCATCTCTGTCTCTCTCTTTCTCCCCCCATCTCCATCTCTCTGGTTCTGTATTTCTGTCTGTCTAGCTAGCTAGATAGTTCTGCGTCTCCCATCAATATTCTTAAAAGTTATATGACCAAGACAATAGTACTTACATTACTGACTTCTCAGGGTTCTTGGGATGCTTGGCAATGGTAAAGTAATATAAAATATGAGTGGCAATTATCTAAGTTAGCAAAAAATTGTGATGTTTGAAACTTATTGTACATATATGTGAAATTCTTCATAGAAATTCCAGAGTGCTATGAAGCTAGAATGTGAAGGAGGTGCCTGTGTCCCATGGAGATTATATTATATAGGGGAGATGACATGTACATATGTATACAAACTGATATAAAGTGCTAGAATGAAGGGAGACACTTGTATATGTATAGATCAGGAAAGCAGATAAAGATTCTAGGTAAGAAGAGATTCAGAATATGAGATAATGGGTAAAAGGGAAACACTGAAGAGTCTGAAATTAATAATGATTCTCTCCATGATAAGTATAAAGATGACTTCTTGGGGGTACTCAGAAGAAAACTATGAGAAATGTTCAGAATGAGAAAGCTGACCCACACCTAAATAAGAGAAGTGCCAATAAGAGAAAAATGGAAAGATTTGGGTAGTAGTACAAAACTTCATTCAAAAGACTTAATTAAACCTTGAGAATTAAAAAAGAATCCAAAATTGCCATAAGAGTCCAACAGAGATAATATGGCATAGTGGCTAAAGTGTTATGCTTACCATCAGGAAGAACTTGAGTTCAAATCCCCACTCCCACCCCCACCAGAGACATTCACTTAACAACATGATCCCAGGCAGATTACTCAACTTCCTACACCATGTAATAGTAATGTAATTTGATCCCTTTATATCAGCAAAGGTAATAGGTATTTAACACTTAGTAATTAATCAAGCCTCTGTTAAAGAAATGGAGGGCATGAACTCCTGTTGTTAATGTAACAGAAAGGGGTTGAAACAGGAAATGGCTGAAACAGGAAGGTGCTAATGCCCTGTGTACTAAGGAGAAGCCCCTGTTGGGTAGACAGATTTTCTTGGAGCAAGCTTCCTTGGAGCAAGCAGCTGCTGCTGCTGCTGCTGCTGCTGCTGCTGCTGCTGCTGCGGAGACTGAAGAGGAAAGGCACGCCCCCCCCCCCAGGCGGAGAGAATGACTTTAATTTTGAAAACCTGGATGGAGTGATTTTGATTCTGAGAGCCAGCTGAAGCTTCTCCTGAGGAACAAACAATTTCTTCTGGGAGCTGCCGAAGACTTCCAAGGGCCAGCTGGAGCTGCTGAGAATTTCCAAGATCCAGTCAGAGCTGAGGGCCAGCCAGAGTTGCTGAGGATGCTGAGGATTTCCAAGGGCCAGCTGGAGCTGCCAAAGACTGAGGAAGCATGACTGCGGTGCCAGTATTTTGTCTGTTTGTGGCTTTATTAATCCTCGACTTCCCAGGAACAGAGGCTGCAAAGGATTTAATGTGATGAGCTTCAATGGGGGACAGGAACTGCATGGAGAGCTGGACAAGGAGCTGGGAGCTGTCTGCCTTTGAACCCAGGTGACAGTTTGGTAAATCCAGGTAGGAGCTAGGACCATAGAAGGGGATCCAGTGAATCTGAGAGACTACCCTGAGTCAAGCTGAAAGAAGACTTTACTTGGATACTGTGTACTGACTGAGAATATGATTTATTGTGACTGAGGGGTGGATGGTTGAATAGTGAATGATGGTTGAATAGTGAATGATGATTGAATAGTGACTGATTTATAACTTAGTGTGTCCCACAAGTGGAAAACTTTGACTTTTGTATTTTACGACCCTTAAGGAGGCCTCCTTAAGGATGATTGAATGATAGAGTTGATTGAATGAGTTTGAATTGAATTGAATTGAATTGAGTTACTAAGTGATTGACGAAATGATTGTACTTTGTTCAAAACTTTACAAGTGCTGTGGTGAAAATTATGTGACCATTGCTATGGTTTTTGGGGATCAGGCTGTATAGGTTTCACCTATACCCTTCCTCAACAGGCTTCGGGCATCCCCGGCTCCCGGCTTTCTCCGGGAGAAACAGCTTCACAGAAAACTCAGAACACAGGACCTGCTTCCAGCCACACTCTCTAAACCTGGTGTGGCTGGACCTCTCTCTTCAGAACACAACACTTGCTTCTCTAAGGCTGGCGTGGCTGGACCTCCCTCTGCCTCCGGGTAGCCTATATTTAAGTCCTTTCTCCAGGGCCCCTTAGGATCCCTCCCCTGCCATGCCCTCGCCACAGCAAGCCAATCGTGCATCACCCCAAAGGCAGAGAGATTATCCTGTTTATTGCAAACAGGTGCAGCCTTCGCATTCTGCCCCCAGGTGATCATGTGCACTCTTGTTAGCTGAGGACCGGTTCAACCCATTACCAGGAAGAGACCCAACAGACCATCTTAGTGATAAGTTGTTTGAATGCTGTATTTTGATTTTCTGTGATAAACTGTAATATTGTGAATATTGTGCCTTGATTTTCTGTAAATGTTTTGATCTGATTTGTTATTGAATAAATAAAGTATTCACTAAACTGAATAATCAGAACCTTAAAAGCTGTTCACAGTAGCATTCTTCTGGAAAGCTGCTTGTGCTTAGCTTTACACACCATCAGTTTTCTTTTCTGTAAAATGTGAAAAATAAACATACTTCACAACTTGTCAAGATTAAATTAGATAATGTATGTAAAATACTCTGTAAACCTCAGAGTTATAGGTAATGCAGTTATGATGTTTCTGAGCAGGGAAGGATAAGGGATCATGTAAGAGAATGTGAGATTTTGAAGGGAATCTAGAAACCATCCATTCCACCTTCACCCTCATTTTATGGATGAATGAACTATGCTTAGAGAGAAGCAGATAGTCCAAGATCATATAATAAAAGGTATTTCTGGATCTAGAATTTAGAGTCTCCATACTCCCAATCCAATGTTATTTTCATTACAATTGCTGCTTACTCTGCCTTCAATAAATTTAGATTTCAAAAGATAGACTCTGTCAGTTTTTAAGAGGGTCTTTCAGTTCTTTCAGTCGTTTCTGACTCTTTGTAACCCCATTTGGGGTTTTCTTGACAGAGACACTTAAGCAGTTTGCCATTCCCTTCTTCAGCTCATTTTATAGATGAGAAAACAGGGGCAAACATGGTTAAGCGATTTGCCCAGAGTCACACAACTAATAAATGTATGATGCCGGGTTTGAACTTCTAAAGATGACTCTGATTCCACACTCAGTACTCTATCCACTTCACCATCTAGTTGCCCCCAGGAATATAGTATATGCTTAATAAATACTTGTTAACTGACATGTTCTTGCAAGAGGCCTTTCCCAGCCCTTTCAGATACCACTGCATTCTAATTCAAGGTTACCTTGTACCTACTCCATATATATCTGTTGTCGTCATTATTCAGACCTACCTGACTCTTTGTAACCCAGAGGGCTATGCTCTCCATGGTGCTTTCTTCTTTTTTTAAATAAATACATATATATATATACACACACAGACACACACCCAGATACACATATATATACACACATAAATACATATACATGCGCACACATATATATGTGTATGTATGTGTGTATATATATGAAACATTTGATTTTAAAACTTTGAGTTCCAGATTCTTTCCCTTCCTCCCTCATCACCCACCCTTACTGGGAGGAGAAGCAATTCAATATAGGTTAGACATGTGTAGTTAAGAAAAACATTTTCCTAGTGGATCTATTGTAAAAGACTGACTATATTTCCCTCTATCCAATCCCACCCCCCACTTGTTCTATTCTCTACTTTGACCCTGTCCCATTACAAAAGAATGTGCTTCTAACTACCCTCCCCCCCAATCTGCCCTCCCCTCCATCATCCCCTTTCTCATCCCCTTCCCCTCTACTCTTCTGTAGGGCAAGATATCCAAT
>CM053595.1:199061259-199090900 GCA_028646575.1 Pseudocheirus occidentalis | reverse complement strand
GGGATTGGAGCCATGGGCCCCTAGGATCTTTCTCATCTCTAACAGCCTATGATCTCTATGCAAATATTTAGACAAGTCTGGTTGGTTGATTGACTTGGTCTTCTTTCTTTTGTTGTTTTTAATATAGAATAATTGGGAAATGTGATTAATAGAATGAGTAGAAAGGACTTAAGAATGAGAAGAGTTCTCTAGTCCCTGTCAGCAGTCTTCACCTTTCAAACTCCCTTCAGTCCTGTGTCAATGTGGAAGTCTCCATGCAGAACCCACAATATAAATTTCATCATGCCTGCCTAGCTTGCCTTCACACAGAGGAGAAAATTACAATTTAGACTTGATCTTCTTTTAATTTCTTCCAGAAAGAAATGAATAATGGAAGACAGAGCTCTAACTAGGGCAGGTAGATCAGAGTTTTGCTCCAGCATGACAAAATGTAAAAAGTTCTTACAACCTTTGTGGTACACCAGTTACTTAGAAACAACTGAACATAGCACTTGATAAGCAAAAATGTGTGATTGAAATAGGGAATTAACCCACCACTACCAAGGCAACATCTGTGATGTTCTCTTTCTTCTCTTGTCTCCCTCCCTACAACAGCCTGAAAGTTCCATGGGACTCTTTCTAAGCCATGAGAAGGAATGAGGGAGTCTCCTATCCACTATAAAGTTGTATCTCAAATTTTTTTTCTATTCTTGTATCAGGAGCAAAAATTGTTACAGCCCTGGAAGAAGGGCCTGGTATCAACCATTGTTCCTATTGCAGGTCATACCCTCTTTTCCCAGTTGTGGTAAGTACAAGAAAACTATAGAAACCCTTAAGTTATAGGGTTTTGATTGCTATCAGTGCAGACAGCACAGAAGTCATGGACCAGCTAATTCAACCTCTCTTCCTATAGCAGCTGGTGGAATAGTGGATGGAGTATTGAGCTTGGAGTCAGGAAGATCTAAGTTCAGATCTCAGACCCTTACTAGCTGTGTGGCAAGTCATTCCACATTAGTTTGCCTCAGTTTCCTCAACTATAAAAGGAGAGTAATAGCACCTACCTCTCAGGGTTGGTGTGAGGATCAAATGAGATGTTTGCAAAAGCTCTTAGTGCCTGGCACATAATAGTTCCTTTTCTTAAAGAATGCTGACCCAAATTTATACTTATCTGGCATGGATGAGACTGAAGTCAAGACAGATTATAAAGGAGAAGCCAAGAAGCTGCTAGAATTAAAGTAATTTTTTTTTTCCTGAATCATTCAAGCTTTATTGCTCCCTCTCTGGGTCTGGTGAAGCTAAGCTTCTACACCTCCATCTCTACCTTGAATGAGCTTCCCTGTTCTTTAGGATCTGCCCGGGGTGACACTGCTGAGCTGAAAAACAGGCCTAAAGCTACTCAGTCTCCTCTAGTCCCAAGTCTTCAAACCTAGAACCCTCTCATTGTCTCAGAGAATAAATGTTCCTTTTCTTCCTTTCCCTTTTCTTCCCCCTTCCGATATGTACATATCTGTGATATAATTTAGGGTGCAATTTGATGACCTTAACTGTTTTTAATCGATCTCATTTGTATAATTTGACCTATTGTACAGTGTTCAATTCTATTTAATGAGGATTGATTAAGCAAAACTAGTTTTATGCACTTATCATATGACGATAATATAAATGCAAAAACAAAAAGGTCTCTGTCCTCAAAGAGCTTATATTCTATTAAATGTAATCTCTGCCCAATCTACACAAAGTGTTACGATATCCTTTCTTGAAAGGTTAGGTAGAGTCAGAGATGGATTTCCAAGGTAGGTGAAGTGGTTTCCATAATCAAAGGTTGGACCAATGCATAATCTTCCTCGGGAATCCTACATTTTCAAGCAGAAGGTAATACCAAACAAGATAATGTACCCCACAGAGTTTTGAAAACTCTAAAGCTCTATGTAAATTTGTGTTGTTATCAAAGGGATCTGAATAATATATTTATATAGACAACATAGTGGATAGAGTGCCAAGCCTGGAGACAGGAAGATATATCTTCCTGAGTTCAAATCTGGCCTCAGACACTTCCTAGCTACATGACCCTGGGCAGGTCACTTAACCCTGCTTGCTTCAGTTTCCTCATTTGTAAAAATAAGACAGAAAAGAAAATAGCAAGCCACTGCAGTATCTCTGCCAAAAAAAAAACCCCAAAGAGGGTCACAAAGAGTCAGATACAACTAAAAAAAATGACTGAATAAGGATATAGGCAAATGATACTTTACAATTATAAAGTACTTTACCCACATATACATATTTTATCCTGACAACAACTTAATAAGTTAAACAAATTGGGCATGATTATCCTCATCTAACAAATTGAGGCTCAGAGAAGTTATGACTTACTTCAGATCACACAGCTAGAATGCAACAGAGCTAGGCTTGAACCCAGGGCTTTTGACTCCAGACTTAGTACCCTTTGGGTGGGAGGATCTCTTTGCAGTTTATCATGATGCTCCTCTAATAATTCTAAAAACAGGAGAAATTCTAGAAAGACAGAGGCTGAAGGATTATGTAATAACAGCAATAATAGTTATTGTTGTTGTTATAATTATGTTATATGCTACCTATTACATGCCAGGCACTGTGCTAAGAACAAATGTTACCTTATTTGATCCCCTCAACAAGCCAGAGAAATAGGTATTATTATCCTCATTTTCTTGATGAGGAAGTGGAAGCAAATAGAGGTTATGAGAATTGCCCAAGGTCACAAATCTATGCCAGTCTGAGGCTAGGATCGAACTTGAGTCTTCCTGACTCCAGGCCAAGTACTTTATCCACCATGCTATATCTTCAATTCATATGCTTTTTTGTGTAAACGATGAGTTTCCGGAAAGTATATAGTTTAAATTTGAGTAGATAAATCTATTTTTTAATTACAGAGATTAATTATCACATTAGTGTTTCTTAATGCTTCAATTCTATTTTTTCTAACTTTTCTGCTTGACCTTTCCTGAAAAACATTCTCCATGTAGATGGCTCACAAATCTAGATATTCATTCATAATATCTCTACTGAATGCCAACCATCACCAGCTGCCTGCCAGACATCTCAACTTGGATATCCTGTGGATACATGAAACTCCAAAGTGAAATTCAGTCTGTCCCTTCTCCCCTTCCCAGAATCTCCTTCTGCAATTTTCCCTACTTTTGTAGAAGGCTTTAATACTTCCTGTTACCAGTATTGTCCACCTAAGAGTCATCTTCAACTTACCACTCTCCCTCACTCTCCTTATCTAATCAGTTGCCATGTATTGTTGATTCTGTATCCATCACATTTCTTACATTGATTTCTATCTCCCCACAAGTAACAGCTTCATTTAGTCCCCCATCATCTCTAGACTGAACTACTGAAATGCCTTCCTGAAATGGTCTCCGTTTTTCTAAACTCATCCCTGTCCAATCCATTATCCACACAGCTGCCAAAATAACCTTCCTAAAACATAGGTCTGATTCTGTCATTCCTCTGCTCATAAATCTTCTGGGGCTCCCTATTGCCTCAAGATAAAATGCAAACTCCTCAGCTTAGCATTTAAAGTCCTTTACAATCAGGCTCCAGACTACTTTTCCAGACTTACATGATATTACTCTTTTTCACCCACTTAAATTCCAGTTAAACTTGTTGTTTGTTGGACTCCACATCCCATCTCCTATTTCTGTGTCAATACAGTGATCTTGAATATGTTTATCACTATGCCTGGAAGGTACTTTCTTCTGACCTCTATGTCTTGAAATCCCAAGTTTTCTTCAAGGCTCATTTCAAATGTCACCTTCTATTTAAATCCTTTCCTAGTCCCTATAATTGTTCATGGCAGGTAAGCATTTTTAAGCATTTGCTATAAACCAGGCACTGTGCTAAATGTTGGGTATGCAAATACAAGCAAAAAGACCATCCCCGCCATTAATCAACTTATACTTTAATGGGGAGGACAACAGGAAAAAGAGATTTTTTTAAAAAAAGTTGTTGTTAAAGAGACAGCTAAGTGGTACAGTGGATAGAGCACCAGCCCTAGAGTCAAGAGAACCTGAGTTCAAATCCAGCTCTGTGGCCCCAGGCAAATCATTTAATTACTATTGCCTCTACCTCGAAAAAAATGTAGTTATTCCAAATATCTTATTATATTTCTCTTTTTCTGTGTCAATAATCTCTCTTTCTTGGTGTCTAGGTTTACAGAGCCTCTTCTGCTTGAAATAAGCATCAGTCAGATGATTTGGAATTTTTTACACCAGAAAAGTTAGAGGTGGTAATGGCAAATTTCTGATGGGTCTTTCTCAGAGAAAGATGGTTGATGGTCAGAGGTCCAGTCATAGTAGCAAGCCACTAGCCAGCTGCTTCAGGAAAGCCATTCACTTGCCTCTGTGACTTCCAGTGAACATAAAAAGAACCATGTCCAGATTGATGCTAGCTCAAAGTCTCTTTACATGCTGGCTGAAGGGCTTTTTGCCATGATCTACAGCTTTCTAGGCACATCTTAGGTAGGGTAATACCTAGGCATTTTGAGAATCTTTACAACATGGGTTCCTGCATTCTTATCACCACCAACTGACATTGAGATCGTAGCATCTTCCCCTTTTTCCTTTCAATCTGGATTTTTGGTGCAATGTATTTCCTCTTGAGTACATTGCAGACCTTGAGTTGTATTGCAGACTGATACTTCAGGCCAGGACTGGGTTCCAACTGCAATGCTTTAGAGCCCTTTTCACCACTTTTTTCAATCACATCTTCCTTTTTGTTCTTCTTTTCCTTTGGTTTGTCTTTTGGCGGGGTGGGTTGTCCACCATCTTGAGAAAATGGAAAGAGAAAAAAATGTTTCAAAGAGCCAAAACATTGGGGAGGGAGAAAGCATGATGGCAAACCCTAGAGAAGTCGTGATAGCAAAGCCTGTCAGAAGCCCAGACAGGAAGGGAATAAAGCATAACCAATCTGTGTCCATTCAAAAATAGAGACTCTATAAGGAAATCATGAATGGTAGAAAAGGGCCAAAGAGACAGAGGGATGTCCCAGGGTAAGAAGACAATGAAGTCAAGTCAATTCCAGAGAATGAGAAGCACAGCTTCCTTTCTCCTTGAATTATTTCTTATTTGGAAATCCATTTACATGTGGTATACCTCACTACAGTATAAGATCTTGGAGGAGTGACATTTTCATTTTTGTCTTTGTATCCCCAGTATTTAGAGCACAGCAAGTTCTTTAAAAATATGTTTGATGTTCTCTCTTGGTCCTTCTCCTATTTGCCTGACCTATCCTTCTCAGTTTTCTTAGCTGGATCATGATCCATATAACACTCAATAACCATAAATATCTCCCAAGACTCAATCTTGGGCTATCATCTCTTTCCTTCAATACTCTTACTTGGTAACTTCATCAGCTACCATGTATTCTATTATAATTTCTATGGAAACTAATGTCAGATCTATTTATCTAAGATGAATCCTGAGTACTAATCCTAAATCAACCACCATCTATTTTGTATTTGGGACTTGTTGTGCCATACACATTTTAAACTCATCATGTCCAAAACAAAACTTATCTTTCTCCCCATAGTCAAATTCAGTCCTTTTCTAAAATTCCCTATTTTTGTCAAGGTATCACCATCCTTATAGTCATTTATGTTCACAACTTCATTGTCATCTTTCATGCCCCATTTTCACTCACCACACATATCAAATCTGTAATCAAATCTTTTCATCTCTAGCTCTACCATATTTTTTATATCTGTCTTCATCTCCGTTCAAATAACCGCCACCATATTTCCAGACCTCATCACCTGCCAACTTCTTTATTGGGCTCCCTGTGCCAAGTCAATCTCCCTATTCCAATCAATCTTCCATACAACCACCAAAATCATACCTATCAGAAATGACAAATGCTAGAGGGGATGAGGGAAAACAGATATTGAGAAGAATTTGGAACTATACTCGAAGGGTTACAACATTTTACATACCCTTTGACCTAGAAATACCTCTACTAAGTCTGCACCCCAAAGAGATCAAAGGAAAAGGAGAAGGACCTATAGGTACAAAAATATAGCAGCCCTTTTGTGGTGGCAAAAAAAGGAAATTGAGGGAATATCCATCCATTGGGGAATGACTGAGAAACTTGTGCTATAGGAAATTATGAGAGGGATAGTTTCACATACAACATGGCAAGATCCATGTGAACTGATACAAAAGGAAGTGTGAAGAACCAGAAGATAATTGTTCAAAATAATAACAATGTTGTAATAATGATGAACTATGAAAGATTTGGTTTTATCAAAGACAATTCCAAAGGACTCATGACATTAAAAAAAGATGCCATCCACATCCAGAGAGAAAACCTATGAACTATGAATACAAATTGAAGTAAAATGTTCTCTATTTTTGTTTTTTGTGATATGGTTAATATAGAAATGTGCTTTGCATGATGTTACATGTTAAGGGAAGAAAGAAGCTAAAATATAGTAATATAAATGTCCTGAAATTTACAGAAGACAACATCCAATAAAGGAACCAATGATAAAACAAAATATCTCTTTTGTTAGTTTGAAATTTGGCATGCCAGGGTTTACTTAAAATGCCAGCTGTTTTGATTCTCTACTAATAGACCAAGAGAGGAAATCCTGTGATCTCTTTTTGTTGTTGTTCAGTCGTTTTCAATCATGCTTGACTCTTCATGACCTCATTTAGGATTTTCTTGGCAGAGATACTAGAATGGCTTGCCATTTCCTTCTCTAGTTCATTTTACAGATGAGGACATTGAGTCAAACCCACCCAGAGTCACACAGCTAGTAAGTGTCTGAGACCAGATTTGAACGCTGGAAGATGAGTCTTCCTGACTCCAGACTCAGCACTCTATCCACTGTGTCACCTAGTTGCCCTCTATAATCTCTATGCAATTTCATATTCCTTTCCTTGAAACATATAAAGTTACTCCACTACTGTTTCTGAGGCTTATGAAAATATGACAAAGATGCTTATCACATCCTTCATTCCATCTTCATAAAAATTATAATTCCCCATAAATTATTTTTAAAAGCAATCTCTAGGACATATCCTGGGAGGAGAAAAGATTGAGCTCAATCTCAAATGCCTACCACATAGTTAAACAATTATAGAGATAGTGGAAACCTTGGAGATCATCATAAGTCACTGTGGGTCTTAAGTAAGTCCTTTGCTCAATTTCCTCATCTGTAAAATGAGAAAGTCAAAATACATGTCTTTTAAGGTCTCTTCCAGCCCTAATTTCTGTGACTTTCTGGTGGGGTGACTGCGATCCTAACCTTGTAATCATCTGAGTTTAAACCTTCCTCTGTAATTTATCCTAGCGTTGGTGACCATGGGCAAAACTGACTTCTCTGATCATATTTACTTGTAAGTATGATAGCACTTTCTTCAAAGACTGGGAAGTTTAAATAAGATGGCAAGTTTACAGAATTTTGCAAACTTTAAAATACTATATAGTGGGGGTGTACTAGATCCAATTCCAATTGGCTCCTGAGAGCCAGTTGTTACATTTCTAGTGTGAACATTTACACCCCATTAATAGGCAAAAGCTCCAAATTAAGTCTTAATTTATTATTTTGTTAATGGTTTCAACTTTAAAAGGTAATGGAGAAAATGTTAATAATGCAGATTAAATTTTAAAGTGTGTTCTGTGTACATTGTTTTACCTAAAGACTTGGAGTGATCAGCACATCATCGTATATAAGTAATAGTTATATTCTTATCATATGAATCTTGTCATCACATTTCTAGACAGCACTGACTGATAAGGACAGTGTTTAGAATGATGATCTGAGGGCACTGCCAGATCCTGAATTATTTCTTCATTCATTCACTGAGCACTCATTTGTATGATCTGCAAGGCCCAGGGCTGGGCAGGAGGGAAGTTACAAAAATGCATTACCTAGGAAGGACCATGCTCATAGGAAACTATTATTTAGTAAGAGATGAGAATGTACACAAATAACTATAATCTATTACTGAGCATGGTTAGGGTTTAAGAGGAATACAAATGATAGTTCAGAGGAAAGAGAGATTCCAGTAAATTCAGTATATTCAGTGTTGAGTATATTCTATTCTATTTCTAATTCTTTGAAAATAGGCAATTCATGGAGCATAGATGTCAACTTTTAGTCAAACCCAAGTAATTACTTTTAAAAATATCCTCTGGCTCTGGTGAAATTTAAAAAAAAAAGCACTGATCTTAGATGGTGTGAGTTCAAGGCTTGCCACTGATATTTATTGACTGTGTAACCTCAGATGAGTCATTTAACCTCCTGAGTCTCAGTTTTGTCATCTATAAAATGGGAGGACATAACACCTATACTGTTAGCCTCATAGGATTATTGTACAAACATTTGGGAAATGTTAAAGATATATATGTATATAGCCACACATACATATATATATATATACACACACATTTATACACTAGACAGAATCATCATTACATAACCTTCACTAATACAGATGAGCAACCCAGCTGTGGTTTAACGTTAGAGGGTGTCAACTGTTATTATGGGCGTTGTTGTTGTTGTTATTTTATTTTGTTATATTGCTCAGACTGAGTTATGTTTTAAAAAAATTTAAAAGGCAGATAGGGATTCTAATTAATTAATGGGGAAGTGTGCTTTGCCTTCCATCTAGAACTGATTGTAATCTCTAAATAGAAGACTCAGTCATTTTTTTTCCACTCTCCCCCCAGATCTCTTGTACTTCATTCAGGCTAGCCTGACCAAATAGATTTGGTAGCATGTGAAACCTGTTTCTCCAGTTCCTGGTTTCCCCTCCCTTCCCTTTCTCTTCTTTTTCATCTTTCTCTCATCCCAGCCCGGCTGTAATCTGAGTTCTTTCTTTTTTTTTTAGTCAAATACCTAACTGTCTCTCACCATAGTGCCAGGTAAATACTATGAAAAATGAAAAGCAAGACCTCTGAAGTCCCTTGAGGTGAGAGATGGCAAGGAGAGAGGACAGCTAAAGAGAGACTAGACAGTGTGTTGGGGGTGACTGCATTCACCCAGACTGATTAAAAATCCAATCCAGCTCCCTAAATAATTTTAATGGCTTTAAGTCAGTGTTTATGCCTGCCAAATGTGATAGCTGGCTCTTCTATCCCATGTTTAATTTAAGAAGCAGGTACTTGCTACGAGTAAACAGCCCACAACAATAGAATTCCACCAGACATACCGTAGGGCTCTTTCATCTCCTCCCTAATGTGACAAGTAGGGCTGGCTTTCTTTATCCTGGAGTAGAAGTACAATTACTAAGCTATGAATCTATGTGGTTGTTTGTAGAACTTACCCAGGAAACTGATACCCTAGGAAAGTTTCCCTTCATTCCAATGTCACTTCAGATAGGGCAAGGTAAAAGGATTACTCTGGTACTGCTGACCTATGCCCATTGTCTATAAAAGCAGAGACTGAATGGGGTAACTTAACTCCCAAAGAGATAACAAAATGCAATGTGTGTACTAACATTTGTTCCTGGCATTTCCCATGACACAGGCAAGTTGTTTTCCTGGGCTGTTCCATGCATTTAAAAAACTGGCAAAGCAGGACCTGCTATGGCTAAAGACCCAAAGAAGCTGGCCTAAGAAGGATAGGAGCATTCCACTGAGACTGAAGAGCTAGAAAGCTGTCTGCCTGCTAGTGCCCACTTTCATGAAAATAAAGTAAAAGGTATCACTTCCTTCTCTTTTAAGTTTATTCCAGGACAAGGTACTGGGAGCCTGGAGACCCAGTTTCTAGTCCTGACTCGGTTTCCAATTCTCTTAAATTCCAGTGTAATATAAATAATAACATTACAATTACAAAGTAATACAAATTTGCTGATCAAGGGGGGAAACTGATGATGCAAGATTAAGATATTCTATTGGCATCATTCAGTTCTCAAAATGAAAAGTGCATGTTGTGGTTACTTCACTGCATGAGAGTAGCTGGAAAGCCTGGGGTCTAATCTGAGGTTCTTTGGGCCATTTACCTTCACTTCATGGTTTTCAGGGCTATGCCTGGCTCTGTGGGCCCCATCCCTTCTTAGCATACCCACCTCAAAGACACTTACTACTTGTGTGACTTTAGGTAAAACCAACCATTTCACCTCTCTTAGATGTAGATTCCTCATCTGCAAAATGAGGGGGTTGGACTAATTGGCCACTGACATCCCTTTCAGCTCTAGATTTTTGCATCTATAAACTCAAGTAAACAAGACACCTGAAGCCACGTATGGGCAAGAACTGTTTGCCTTTTGAGATTAATCATAATACAGTCATTACTGTTGAAAGATGTACAAAAATAACAATGTCAGTCTTGTATTTGGTTTCTGCTTGGTGAGCCAAACACCTCAGAGTTCTGAAAATGGAATCCACAACCTGTGTAATGTCTGCAGCCAAACTTCATGCTTCCTTGTTATTGGTAGAGTTAAACTTAGCCAAAACACATAAATGAAGGAATCCACAACAGAGATGACCAAGATAAAACTCCCCACTTAAATTCTGCTGCTTATTAGTCAACAACATCATAGAACAGTTTAATGAGGGAAAGGAAAGAAGAACACCTTGTCCAATTGAAAATGCAAGGAGAATTTAGGTAGGCAAAATGTAATAACCTGAGCTGGAGTTTGGCCAAGAATCTATCTGACTAGCAAAGAAAATCAGACCAGATGTTGCAGGAAGAGGCTTAGTTTGGCCAGCCATTGCAATGATAAGCCTTGTATTCCAGGAAAACACTTGTACATTTCATAGAATTTTATAATTTTAGAGCTGGGAAGGATCTTAAGGATCAATAGCCTTTGATCTTTTTTGATGGCTCACTATAATCAGTATTTTTTTTTCCTGGTAGGTATGCTAGGCATCAGAGGTTGAGGTAGGTGAGAAATTTCCCAAGGGCATCTGTGCAGCTGATGCTATTGGTGCCTGGTAAGGATTAGATTATAGTTGCCCTGATAGGCTGATAACTCAAAAATGGGGAAGGGCTGGAAACTGCTGAAAGAGGGTGAGTAAGGGATCATTGGGCTATAATGGGTGAAGGGAAGGTGTGATGATGCTGTTGATAAGCCCCATGACGGGCCATCATGGGAAGGGTGGGATGCAATCTATTTCCCACCTTCTTTTTGATTAATCATGCCACACACAGAAAATTCACATGGCGTCATGCCATGGCGCCTCAGTGAACTCCTGTTTCTACCTTCAAAACTACTGATCTTCATAATTCCTTCATTTTACAGACAGGATACATGTTTTGTGCAGTGATGGAGCCAAATCTAGAACCCTGATCTAATGATTGTTCAGCTAAACCATACTGCTTCATTAATATGATATCCTATCGCATCCATTGGTAACAAGTATTATTAAATTAGAGAAGACAAACTGTTAACCCCTTAATTTTAATGATTGGAAATTGTACTTTCTAAGATTTTTTTAAATAGAATAATAAGTAGCTAGCATTAAATAGAACTTTAAAAAATGCTTTATAAATATTATCTCATAGTGGCAGCTATGTGGCACAGTAAATAGAGCACCAACCCTGTGATCAGGAGGACCTGAGTTCAAATGCTATCTCAGATACTTAACATTTACTAGCTGTGTGACTTTGGGCAAGTCACTTACCCCCAATTGCCCTACCTTTCACCCTCCAAAAAAACCAAAAAAAATATTATTTCATTTGCTCCCACCAATAGTCCTGGGAGGTAGGTAAAATTTTTTACGTATGAGGAAACTGTGGTAAAGAATTTAAGTGGACTTGTCCAGGGCACATAGCTAAGGACTGTCCAAGGCCAGATTGTAACCCAGACCTCCCTGACTCCAAGTCCAAAGCTTGCTCATACCATACCACCACTGCCATGATGAAGAATCAAATAATAATGTACATAAAATACTTTGTAAAATTTAAGTGTCTAGATAAATGTGAGATATTATTTTGAAAGTGACATTGTCTAAATGGCACAATGAGAATATTTAAGAGTTTTGGTGATATCCAGCGCATACTTTCTATACAACTGTGAAGCACTGTCCAGCTGTTATTGCTTTTAATTTAGAATAAACGTGTGAAATTTATATGACATCAGGAAAAAAGAAAGTCTTTTTGAATTTGGTGATTTGATAGGTCTCAGATCTCATTAGTCTGGGCATTTCTTCTCCCTGTGTTTATCATGACACTTGCACACTAATTCATCTTATGAGTACAATTCATATCCATATCCTTCAATAAATCATCAATAGAACATGCAAAAATTCCTAGAAGCCTTTATCTGATCATTCAATATTTCAAAGTTACTATATCTATTCTCTCTCATTCTGTCTACAGAATACTAACATATCCTTTTCTAGTCACGCGTACCCTTCATGATGTCTTTTTGGTCATGTCTCCCATTCAAATCATCTTGGAAGTATGTCACAACTTATTTATACCCACCACATGAACTAGAAGACCTCTGAGGTCATTTCCAGCTCTAATATCTTGTTATTCTTTTACTAGAATTATTACTGACATATTATAGCCACTTAATAAATGTTTATTGATTATACAATTAATAATAAGACTGATCATATGTTGATTGACTGTTACCTTCAAATTTTATCTTTCTGAGATGATAAAATTCCATGATTCACCATGATATAAAGTCACTGGATGATCATTTTGTTCAAGAGATGAACATTTTCAGCAGTGAGCAACTTAGGATCAATTACAGCACAGTGTAGTTTCCCAAATGCAATCCACTCAATCTTAACCTATTATTCAAATATGTACCTAACTCACTTTCTTTATAAATAGCAATCCAAGACATCAATAGCTATACTTATATCTATACTTGCACATATTGGGCAGTGAGGTGGTCCAGTGGATAGAGTACTGGGCCTCAAGTCAGGAAGACTCATCTTTCTGAACGCAAAACTGGTCTTAGACACTTACTAGCTGTGTGACCCTGGGCATGTTTGACTAAATTTCCTCATCTGTAAAATGAGCTAGAGAAGGAAATGGCAAACCCCACCAATATCTTTGCCCCACATGGGACCCCAAAGAGGCAGACAAGACTAAAATGGCTGAACAACAACAAGTGCACATAAATTTCAGCTAACTTGCTCAATGAGCCTCCATCCAGCTACATACCATAATCTGGGCAGTGCACATTTTATACACTTTAGTTTTTCGGTGTTGATACTCAAATTTTTTTGACTATCTTTTAAATTATGAATTTCACTAAGAAGAATCTATAGTTTTCCAGGCTCAGTGCAATAATGATTTACGAACAGGAAGAACACTTGGAGAACCTCACCACTTACAGGAAATCTTTGTTTGGATGCTGCATAGGATATATTCCATAACACCAGCAAGCACCATGGGTAATACTATTTCCCTCTGGTTTATTCTATATTTGATGCTAGTACTCAGTGCATCGTTTTAATAAAACAACTCAAAGCAATTATGGAGAATATGAGCCCACAGAGAGTTTGGTAAAAGATGCAGCTAAGTTTGATTGTTCAAGGGCATTAATAAATAAATGAAATGAGAGGAAAAACAAAGCATGAAATAGACCACATCCTCTGACATTTCTATTGTGCTTTATTCTCATCTGTTACTACAGCAGATTTATCATATAAGCCAACAGCACTAAAAAGACAAAGTCAGAAAATGTGTTTAAAACTGATTGAATATATGAGCAATAACAAGTACTAGAAATTTTACAACTACTAAGTAACCCAGGGATTGATATTCAAGCTATCTCAAAAAGCATAAAATTCTTAATAAATGAAAAGGGGGAAAAAATCCTTGAAAATCTACTTACTGGAGGAGAAGGGTAGGTTTTCCATATGACTCAGATTTTCTTCCAAACCACTTGATAGAAATCCACACAATTCATGTGGAAACAAAATTATGACAAATCTGCCTATAAAGAGAAAGATCAAGATTGGACTAATTTCTTAATATGGATTCATGGGTTTTGTTTCAAGTGGTGTCACTGGAAAACAGTCAACACTGATTTTTTTTAATTCAAGAATTTCATGGTGTTTACCAAATAATACATAGCCTTGGAAAGTATAATCAATTGCATAATACACTAACTCAATAGAGTTTGAAGTCATAGTTTCAAACCAAATTTGCCATCTAATGATAGTTATACTAGCAGAAGCTTTGCAAAAAGGAAACAAAATGTAATCTCCTAACTATGCTCAGTGGTAGGCAACTCCTTCACTTTGTGTGAGGCTCTGGAGATTAAGAAAAGATGACAAATTTGATTAATGCCTTTGAGAAAAAAAACTATTAGCACTGAGATTACTTAGCCTGGGAAAAAAATGCTAAGGTGCTTACTTAAATACATTTCCAACTATATTCAGGATTAACATAAACAAAGTTATGTGCTAAATCTTCTGTAGCTATTCTGAGGGAAGAAGTAGAAACATACAAAGCAAGAAGATTCAAGGGTTTAAGCAGGAATTAGTAACCTTTTATTGAGTCACAGACCCTTTAGACAGACTGGTATAGCCAGTCTGAATGATGTTTTTAAACAGATAAAACAGACAAGATTACAAAGGAAACCAATTCTATTGTAATACAATTATATTGGAACAATATTTTTAAAAAATTTTTTTAAGTTCATAGATCTGATGCTGAGGCAGAGCAGGGTTTCTTAAAGATTTTCCACTGGAGAATCTTTTTCACCTTTCCACAGCATTCATTGGAGCTGCATGGCCCAAGGGGTTGGAGTTGCATGGCCTCACGCATGCACAATGCAAAGTGTTCACTCTTTGTGTTCAGAGTCCAGGCTGTAGTGAAGTTGCTGGACACACAGGAAGGGCTGTCAGAAACACTTCCAATTCATTACACATTTGACTTTTAATTATTTTTTGGTCATTGTGCACTGAGAAACCTTTTACTGTTGCCACAAGGGTCGTGACCAACAGTTTTAAAAAGTGCTGAGTAAAAGTATGGCAAGTCATGTTCATGCAGGAAGGTCACTTCTAAATGTATAATTCTGTAACTCCCTAGGAGACAGAAAAGGAGGACAATCACCCTTTGTCAGATAATATTTTTATGTGAGGCACACAAATTACCAATGGACCCAGAATTCTATAATTAATGCAATATTGCGTTCAACAATTCATTATTCTGCACGTGCACACACTTAGCACAGTCATCGTAGGTGCCCAATCTGTGCTAAAGTGGAGATGATCAACAGGAACCCCTACCCTCCATCTTAACATTAATGGAACAATTCAGAAAATCCATTCAAGGACATCATTATATTTCAGTGCTATTACTAAGCAAATTCAGAGATTCTGCACATATGATATCACATAGGATCCCATTATAGTCAAAGAAAATTTAGTAGATTTTGAACCCTGAGGTTTTGACAAAAGTTGTGATAAGCATTTCTTCAGTCAATTTTGGTAATTCAGTTAATTATGAATTTGATGATTCCTGTTACAGAATTCTGTTATTAATCCCTCTATAAGTTGTCTGATTAATTGCATTTCTATTTCATGGGTTGCCAAGGACAAAAAAACCTTGACTTAGTGATCAACCATCTGATGAAAAGACTCATCATGTAGCTAGGGTGGTCCTGATAGGAGAAAGTTTGAAGTTTTAGGAAACTGCCTTTTGACTTTGGTAGGACTTGCCAGGGCTCCCATTCTTCTGGCATAAACGTCAAGAATTCAATATTGCCTCTGTTTATTTGAGTGATTAGTTGTTATTCTGACATATAGGAATGAAAAGAGAGTGGGTTTGGGAGAAGTATTGGAGTGGTCCATAATTCGTCCTATTATAATATATAGAAATAGGGTTTTCCCTATCTGGAGTTTAGCTTTACAGTTTTACATACCTTTTGTTTATCCTTTTAGTAAAAAAGATATAGATAGACATATGTAATGTATATGCACATATGTATTATATAGTATATGTACTATATATGTATATGTATTGTATAGTATATGTACATATACATTATACTCAGTAAATATTTATATGCAATAATATCGTCTACATAAAAGAAATCACCTTTACCAGGCCATTATAATCATTGACATAATTATTGCCAAATTATAAGCTAATTAGCAATAATGAGTTCAATCATTCAAGAATTATTTTTTAAAATACCAACATATAGAAAAAGAATAATCTTAATTTTATAGAATCCCACTCTTCCTTCAAGGTACAATTCAAATACCTTCCACAAACCTTTTTTTTTATTATTCCATAAACTACCTTGTATTTGTTCTTTTTATTCTCTTTATGTTTTTTCTGTACGTATTTATATGTGTACTTATCATCTTCAGAGTAGAAATTACTTTATTCCTATATTTGAATCCCAAGCACAGTGTTCTGCATTTAGTAGGCATTTAATAAGTGCTTGCTAATTGAAAAACATCCTAGAATTTCAAAACTGAGTGATCCTAGAGCTGTGGTGTCAAATTTAAATACAAATGAGTCACTAAATGGTACATAAGGATCCCTGTGGGTGCATATTGATTTAGCAAAATCACACATTAACATTTTAGTATTAGCATTAGCATTAACAAAAATGGAACCAAATAACAGGTTTTTTTATTGTTATTTATTTTGTTAAACATTTGCCGATTATATTTCACATAGTTTGGGCTGTGCTCAGGGGTTTTGTGAGGTACATGTGGCCCACAGGCCAAGCGTATGACATCTCTGATCTACACCATGTGTCCAATTCTTTTAATTCCATGCTCCTTCAAAATTATTTTTTTCCTTGCTGGTGGGTGGGGATGAGGGTAGGAAAGTAATCAAGAATTTTCCTAGTGATATCCGTGCAGCTACCATAACCACTGACAATTACTACCATATTTATAGGCAGGTATTGGGTGGTAAATTGTTTAATGACCAGTTTTCTTGGGGCAAATGTGTGCATCACACTCTTTTCAGCTTAATCTGTATTAACATTTCCTCTATCACTCTCTGCCATGTAGGCAATCAACAAAATAAATCAAACACTGATTTGTAGATGGTAATTTCTGAGGTTCACATACCTATACTAAAAATTTAACAAAAATTAACAAATTTTTAAAAACAACAAAAAAGAGAATGAGATCATAATAACAACAATAACTAACATTTTATGGTATTTGCATTTTCTAAAAATGTAAATACATTAACTCATTTGTCACTCACAACCATCCTGTGAGTCAAGTACTAACCTCTATGTCTTAAGGAAATAGCAGCAGATAGAGGTTTATGGGCCGTGTAGAATCAGAATAACAGATGACATTTATATAGCATTTTAAGATTTATAAAATGCTTTACCATAATGTGCCATTTGCCTCAAAACATCCCTGCGAGATAGGTGTTAGAGGTATTATCAACCCCATTTACCCAGGGCACATAGCTAATGCATGCCAATATCAGGATTTGAATCAAAATGCTGTTATAGAATTCAGCACCACACAAAAGTGCGTCTTATAATTAAAAGGGTGACCATCCATAGGCAAGTATACCTGCATAAGTGTGTATGTGTATATACATATAATAAATGTGTATGTACATGTATGTATGTATATGTATACATGTACATATAAAACAGCAACATTTATCATTGAAAAACTAGTGAAAACAGTGCAGTGAGTGATAGCATTGAATTCTGGGTTCCTAAAAAAAAAAGCTGCAGAGATGCTGGCCTCTAGCCTGCCTGCCTCCCCTTAGACTCAGCCCAAGAAATGGTCAGTCTATGCACTTAGCAGAGGGACAGGGTGTCTCTTGTGAATTTCTCAAGCACTGAAGGTAAGTGCATGTAATGCCTTGTGCCGTGATACAGAAGGTGAAAAGGGTTAGGTTCTGACTAGATAACACCAATGTTTATATTTCAAAGCAGCCTCCTTGTTTGCTTTCCTTTCAAAAAAGAAAAACTACTAAAGCTTTGTTCACCTCAAGAAGACTCATCTCAACAGGAACTTACCCATTTGTCAGGTGATCCTATCAGTGCCACATTTCCAAAAGACAGTCACTGGATCTATTTCTTCTTCTAACATGAGTCTGTGCAAACATCCCAAATGGACTCATGTAAAAGAATCATATGCATTTTGATGAAACTAGAAATTATCTCAAAGCCTTTATCTTCTTGGCTGCCATGTACTACGTAGGAGACTCATCTTAAATTACAAATTTCCAGGATCAACAAAGTATCACTTTACTAAGCCTAAAAGCAACTGGAGTTTTGGTAACTCAATATGTCACGAAGAGAAGCACGTGGTGTGTTTGTTTTTCAAGCACATGGAAGGCACATTATTGCCTATTAATCATCTCTCATAAATTTTGACTTTTCCAGTTTGGCTCTATACCAAGGTCCAAGAACTAGGAAGTTATCATTCTAAAGAAAAAAAGGCATGGAACAAAGCAAAGCACGTTATTACATCATATTTACCCAACAAAAATGTAACTGACCAAAGACAATATTTGTGTTGTCTGTAAATGACTTTATTACCACTGAAAATTGGATGCTGTAAACTAACTTAAAAAATTAAATCCTTGGGGCAGCTAGTGGCGCAGTGAATAGAGCAGCAACCCTAGAGTCAGAAGGACCTGAGTTCAAATCCAGCCTCAGAGACTTAACACAAAAATTAGTTTTGTGACCTTGGGCAAGCCACTTAACCCCAATTGCCCTATCTTCCCCCTTCCAAAAAAAAGCAAAAAAAAATTTTAAATCCTTGCACCAGAACAATAATACTAATGACTAGCTTTTATATATCTGATTAAGATCACCTATCCACTTTCCATGAATTTTCTCATTTAAGCCTCACAACAACTCTATGAGGTAGATACTATAGCTATTATTATTATCTCCATTTTATAGATGAGAAAGCAGAGGATCCTAGAATTTCTTAATAACAATAACAAGCATGTATATCCTGCTTTAAGGTTTGCAAAACACTTTACAAATATTGCCTCATTCTATCCTCACTACAACCTAGAGAGGTAAGTGCTATTATTATCCTTATAATACAATGGAGGGAACTGAGGTAAACAGAGGTAAGGTGACCTACCCAAGGTCACACAGATAATGAGTATGCGAAGCCAGATTAGAACTCAGGTCTTCCTGATTTCAGGCATATTGCTCCAGCTACTGTACCACCTAACTGACTAAATGACTTGTCCATGGTCACACACTGGAGCTGAGATCTAGTATTGAGTCACTTCTCAGACAAAGGTCAGCTCTCTTCCCACTATACCACATACAATGCATAAAAATGGATAAAGAACTTATTTTACTCTCCATCTGACTACTAGGTTTATAAATAATTTCTAGTCAACCCAAGGACGATTCAGATGGAAATTCACTTGAGAGAAAGTGGGCTCTATTTGCAGTGGCTCGCAAATTTTGGGGTCTCAGGACTATTTACACTTTTAAAAATTACTGAGGACCCACTCCAATGAGATTTTGTTTATGTGGGTTGTATCTATTGATATTTACTGCATGGTAAATTAAGATATCTACTATGAAAATAATTTTAACCTAAAAGACCCCTCGAAAGAGCCTCAGGGACTGCCATGGATCCTGGACTACACTTTGAAAACTGCTTATGTAGTGAGTAGAATGCCAGATTTGGAGTCAAGAAGACCCAGATTCATATCCAATCTCTTATACATATTATGTGACCCTAGGTAAGTCACTGAACTGTTCCCTACCTCAGTTTATAAAATGCTTATAACTATATTCATAGCACTTACCTCACAGGCTCAAATGAGATGATGTATACAAGTATTGATTATCATTATGTCACAACAAGGTTGTTATCTATCTATCCACATCATGAGGTTCCTTTGCAATACTGTTCATTGTTTTTTTCATTTTCAGTCATTTTCAGTCACATCTGACTCTTTATGATCCTGTTTGGGCTTTTCTTGGCAGAGAAACAGGAGTAACTTGCCATTTTCCTTCTGCAGTTCATTTTACAGATTAGGAAATTGAGGCAAACATGGTTAAGTGACTTGCCCAAGGTTACATTGCTAGTGTCTAAAGGCAGATTTGAACTCAAGAAAATGAGTTTTCCTGATTCCAGTCCTGGAACTCTATCCATTGTGCCACCTAGCTGTCCCCATACTATTACCACCTAATTATACCATATAATGATACTCACCTCTTTAAAACACTGTTTTTGTCAAAAATAATTGTAGGTTTTATTATTCCACTTCTTTTCTTCCTTTACAGTTTTTCCTCCCCTTCTCTTTGCCTAGAAAGAATGAGAATGACCTTGTAATCTCTTGTTAGGGATGGTTGTAGAAGGGAATAACTGTTAGGAAAGGGTGGGACTATATGACCTCACTTATCCCTTCCAACCCTGATGTTATGGGACCCCATGAACTAGTTGCCAGAACTATGAACAGAGACAGCAAGGGTACTTTTACCCTAAGAATCACATTCATTTCACGGGAATGTCTCTCCTACTCAACAAGGTGGAAAACATGAGCTGGTATGTTAATTCAATTTGAGTCAACTTGGGTATTGAATAAAAAACATTTTTAAAGTAAATTAAACTGATAGTGGGGCTTTATGAAACTGGTCATAAAAGATAACAGATTTTCTTTATGTTAGATAAACTTCACATTCCCATATATTTGTTTGGCATCCGATTTTCCTAAGATGCCAATAAAAAAATTTTTTAAGTACTTTCCTGAGAAGTGCTTGTTACACCAGTGTTCATGGTTATTTGTAGAAGGAAATAGGTTTTGTTATGAAACAATAAACCTATGCAGATTTATTAACAGAGGAAACCCAAAGCCATCTCATGAACTGATCAGATTCAAACTGATGGAATTAATAATGCGGATATAATGAAAAATATCTTTTACACTCAAAACTATTGCCTGCATAATGTCACCACATAACACTGTTTGTTTAACAGCCCTTCAGTGCGAGCTTTCCATTACTTGCAGAAGCCTTCACTGAGATGGAGTGGTTCTATTTAAAACATGATATTTGCTGTATATCATGTTACTACTGGGCTATTCCCTACAGATGAATGAAAACTGAGCAAGAAGGAACAAGAAATTCAACTTAGAAGTTGGATTCAAAGATCACAGAAGGACAGAATTTCAGAGTTGGAGGGATCTCAGAGGTCATCTAGCCAAACCCATACCCCCAACTCCCCAAAAATATCCCTTCTAAAATATACGCAACAAGTTTTTTGCTTGAAGACATTCTAATGATGGGGAACCCACTGTGACTTGACATACAGCCAAACTGGCCTACTGGCTGTTCTCCATACATAACATTTCACTGGTGTTGTCTGTGCCTTCAAAAGGGTTATCTCTTATACCTAAAATGATCCTCCAGTTCACTTCAGCCTCTTGGAATTCCTGTAAGACTCAGCTTACCTACCATTTCCTATGTAAGACCTTTCCTGATTCTTCCAATTCTTGGTGTCCTCTCCAGCACAAGCTCCTCTCCAAATACTATATATATGTTGTATATATTTTGTATGTACTTGTCTATTCATATGTTACTTACTCAGCCCCTAGAGGAGTGTAACTATTTCATTTATATCCTTGTATCCCAAGGGTCTAAGAGCTTTGCACAGAGTAGAAAACAAATGTTTCTTGTGTTAAAATGAACTATATATAAATGGCAAGAAGATATACTATACATTAATGTTTGTCCCTACTTCTACGCTCTATAATACTACCTTACCCCAGGACTCACTAAGGTCATGCTTTATAGTCCCCGACCTCAACCAAAAGTGAGCTTTACAACCCTTCCCTTTGCTATGATTTGTAGTACTAACCAAAGGCACAAAAATTCCTAGTTATGGTCCAATTTTTAGGCAGTGTAATATGAAAGAACATTGGTCCAACAGTATAGAGATCTGGCTTCTGTTAACCACACTGACACTACTAACTCATTGTATGATCTTGGAGAAGTCATTTAACTTATTGACGGCTCATTCGTAAAATGAGAAGGCGGGACCAGATGAATTCTAAGGCCTGCATCCAGCTCCAATACCTTAAAAACTTGGTCTTGGTTACAAACCACTTTTATATTTGGACTAATACCAAAACTTTCCTAGACTTCTCATTCAATGTTCTTGGATAAGTAACTTTTGGGTCACTAGGAAAATGGAATTCATTTTTCTTAATTTAGGGTAGAGTATATGGAAAATGAATGTTCATAGCTTTTAAAATGTAAAATTTCCCTAGGTTCTATGTGTTTGGAGAATCAGTGTTGCATAATGAATAGAGAACCAGACTTAAAGTCAGGAATTGTATCAGCAATGCAGCATTCACAAAGCCTACTGTAACTATAAGTATGCTGATATGGTTATTAATCACAAAATGTAACAGGCTCTCTACATGAGAAGTATAGTCAGAGCATTTATTCAAGTACCAGAAGACTGAGTTCCAAAACAAGAAAGTCAAAGCCAGAACAGTAGTTATGAAGTTGGCACATGGAGTTAAAGTAGTAAATACCCACATTCTCAAGCCTTCAAAACAGGACAGGCAACCTCAGGCAAAGGTCTTCTTCTCCTCACTCACAGCAACTGCTGAGCGTCCAGGCAGCCTTGTGTCCAGCAGCTCTGGCCCCTCCCTAGTTCTGTTCCCTGGCAGTCCTCAGCAAGAGTCCTTAGCAGAGATTCTGACTGGTTCAAAGAAAAAGGAGTTCGTGCTGCTGCCGCTGCCGCTGCCACCACCACCGTCACTGCTGCTGCCGCTGCCTCTAGTCACCAGCACGGATGGTAGCTTGGTCCTGGTGTTTTCTTGCTCCACCCCTTCCTGCTACATCAGCAAGTTCAAGGGGCATGGAAGATCTTTAAATCTCAGTATCATTACAGGAATTCAGATCCTACCTCTAATATTTACTGACTGTGTGACTTTAAGTGGGTCATTTTAATTTTCCAATGCCTCAAGCAGCTCTCTAAAATAAAAAGTTGCACAGAAGGCGCCAACCTGCATTGATAGAGGGAGTGTCCTCTTCCAGCATTTACCTATACTGGCCAATAACTCCACTATCTCCACAATTCTCCAATTCCCAACATTTACAGTCTTTGGATTCAAAGCCACAATCATCAGTCTTCCCTCTTCCTCCTCTTCCTTGCTCCTTCCCCATCTCAGGAAAAAGTCATCACCAGGAAATTGCCTCAGCTTTGGAATTCACACTTAAACAGTACCTTTAATCTCCTCTGCCCTTTGATTGAAGGACTAAAAAAAAAATCTTCTGCACATCTCCATTTCAACAAAGTTTGGAAGCCCTGCCAATTCTTCATTTTCTACCAGGTGTACTTCTTGAATTGAACTCCACCACTGCCATGCCCCACACTAGGTACCATTTCTCCTCCTTCCCACTACTTTTCAGGTTTCTTTTGTGTGTCTTCCCCCATTAGATTTTACAGAGCAGATAGAGTGCAAGGCCTAGTCAGGAAGACTCATCTTTCCTGAGTTCAAAACTGACCTCAGATACTAGCTGTGGGACCCTGGGTAGATCACCTAACCCTGTTTGCCTCAGTTTTCTCAACTGTAAAATAAAATGAAGAAGGAAATGGGAAACCATTCTGGTACATTTGCCAAAAACAGACCAAAAAAAGCCCAATCAAAGTCATGAAGAGTTGAATGTGACAGAAAAATCACTGAACAAAAAATCAACAACAAGGACAGGGGACTGGCTTTCTTTTTCTTATTTGTAGCCACAGGGCTTAGCACAGTATCTGGAACATAGTAGGAACTCAAATAAATGTTTTTATATTGTTGTTTTTAAAGTAATAAGTCAAAAGTCAATAGATTCAAAATTATATGAAAACAGAAAAAAATTAGTTCAGTAGACAAGGCATTGTGGCAAAGCTCTCTCTAGGTTAGAGATAAATTGATACTGTTGATTGATAGGAGGGGGAAGATTTCAGAAGAACATTAAAATCCCACAGCTTTTGAATTAAAAATTCTTTAAACTATTTATTTATTTATAAATAGTCTTCTAATGCTGCTACAGGCAAAATCATTCACCCAGGTTAAACAGTCTTTGAACTCATAAAGAACAATATGGACCAGCACTCACATTTTTCTTTTGGGTCATTTGATTCTGCAATTCCCTCACCCCCACTTCTTAAGAAATACTAAATGCTCTGAACCCCGCCCCAGCCTTTATCCTCTTATTCCCTCCCTCCTTTTCCTCTGCCCTTTCCATTCTTTTCTTCTCTACTCCATTATTTCTCCCCCCCTCTCAGTTTCTTTTCCTTCCCCTTTAATGACTCTTTTTCTCTAAGTATTAAATAGATTGAAAAGAGGTGGAAATATTCTTATTCCTTTGTCCCTTTCCTCAAACTTTGAATTTGTGGTTAAGATCCTAGCATTCGTTCTATGTCACATTTTTCATTCTATAGCTTATAATACTGAAGATTCTAAAGTCAATAATTCTCTCACTGTGAATGCTATGTAACACAAGGACAAAATTAATCGTACTCGGCATTTTTACTTACCTTATTCAAGTAGTTCATATCAGAGAAAATGACTGAGAGGATAAAATCATTTTGTCTTCAGTTCCTTGAGAAAGAATAAGACCAACTCTTGTCATTAACTAAGTGAATCTATGAAAGAAAATTAGGCAATGGAGTTAGAGTATTGTCTTCTCAATTATTAAAGTATGGTTTCCAAAGGTTTAGAAAATATTTAGTCAAAGCTTTGTTTAGTCAAGGGTGTGTGTGTGTGTCTACATATGTATATTTGGAATACACACACACACACACACACACATATATTCTATGTATGTATATTTGAAAAGTGAGAGAGGATTGTAAATCACAAAATGATTCCCTAGTTTGTTGTTATTTCATCATTTCAGTCAAGTCCTTCTCTTTGTTGACTCTATTTGGAGTTTTCTTGGATATTGGAGTCCTTTGTCATTTTCTTCCCTAAATCAGTTTACAGATGAGGAACTGAGGTAAATAGGGTTAAATAACTTGCCCAGGGTCACTCAGTTAAGCACATGTCTGAGGCCAGATTTGAATTTACAAGGTAGATTTTCATGATTGAAGGCCTGGCACTCTCTCCACTGAACCACTTCGCTACCCATTTCTGCACTAGTTACTGAAGAGTTAATGTTCCTCCAAAGGTATCTACTTTATTCTGAAGGAATAAATTTACTACTCCTTGAGAAATGTAATACAGTATAACATTTATTATATACCTTCTATGAATAAGACACCATGCTGGGGACCAGGGAAGCAGAGAGAACAGGATAGTCCTTGCCTTCAAGGAGTTTACATTCTACAGGAAGAGAGATACAGCATGTACACAATTATGTAAATATGAAGTAATTTGGGGAAGAGAGAACATTAACAATTGAGATTATCAGAGAAAACAGATAGGAGGTGATACCTGAGTTGAACCCTGAATGAAAAATAAGAATCTGGACAATTATTTATCATTCGCAGCATTTCTGTACATTAGTAGATAGTATCCATTTGTGTGTGCATGCAAATATTCACTAATGACTCTGGAAACAGAGCTGAGTCACCCCCAAAAAATATGGAATGAATTAAATAGCAGTGGCTGGTTTTGTGGTGTAACTAAGAAAAATTAAAAGGAATAACTTTAGAAAAAATGCCAAGACAAACTTATTTTCATAAATGAATGCAGAACATTGTTATCTTTGTAGTGGTTAAAATATCACAGCATAAATTAAAACAAGGCTCATAAATCCAATGGGCTATTTCAAGGCTTAACTGTCTAGTAAGCAAAAATTGGATTTGATTTAATCTAGCATATTAGAACAAAGTATGCATACCGATGTTTAACGTGTGTATGTGTAAACTATAGCTGGTCTATGAATTTCACTATCAGATTATGGTATAAATTCTATGTGTACTATGAGTAGTAGTATTAGTAGTAGCAGCAGCAGCAGCAGCAGTCAGCAACAGAAGAAGCAACAGCCCCAAGAAGAGTAGTAGTAGTAGTAACAATTTTGGTGGTAGTAGTAGTAGCAGCAGCAGCAGCAGCAGTAGCAGCAGCACCAGTAGTAGTAGTAGTAGTAGTAGTAGTAGTAATAGCAGCAGCAGCAGTAGTAGTAGTAGAAATAGCAGTCAGTAATAGAAGAAGTAACAGCAGCAAGAGGAGTAGTAGTAGTAACAGTCCTGGTAGTAGTAATAGCAGCAGCAGCAGCAGCAGCAGTAGTAGTAGTAGTAGTAGTAGTAGTAGTAGTAGTAGTCTTAGTAGTAGTAGAAGTAGCAGCAGCAGGAGGAGGAGTAATAGTAGTAGGAGTAGGAGTAGTCACAGTCTTAGTAATAGAAGCAGCAGCAAAAAGTGGTAGTAGCAACAGTAGGAGTAGCAGTAGTAGTAGTAATAGTAGCAACAGCAGGAGCAGTTTTTGCCACAATAGTTGAAAGAGAAGGAGTTTTAGTAGTAGTGGGTCTACCAAGGATTTTATATACAGGGTGCCCCAAAAGTTTGAATGCAGTTCTAAACCGTTAATTGCACAAAACTGAACTAAGACTTTGCTATTATTCAGATGTTTTTTAGTCGTGGCTGACTCCTTGTGACTACATTTGGGGTTTTCTTGACAAAGATAAGAGAGTGGTTTCCCATTTCCTTCCAGGAGGATGAGTCTTTCTGACTCCAGGTCCAGCACTCTACCCACTGAGCCACCTGACTACCTGACTGTTCAAGTCTCAACTAAAATCCTAACTTCGAGATTTTCACAAGCCCCTTAATGCCATTGCCTTCCTTCTGTTGGTTATCTCCAACTTATTTTGTATTATATCTTGATTGCCCAAAATTGTTTGCATGTTTTCTCCTCCATTAGATTATGAGTTCTTTGAGCTTAGAGAATGTATTTTACCATTTTTTATCCCTTGTCATTAGCATAGTGCCTGACACATAGTAGGCAGCCACTTTTTGCGTCTTTGCTGACTGATAGAGGGATAGGCTGAGTGTTACTGACTATGAAATATTTTTCTAAAACTCCAGAAGAGCACTAATGAGAAGGATAGCTCCCCTACTGAGAATGTATTGAAGTATGTGGATAAGAGTTGCATTGAATGACAAACTGTAAACCTTGGAGTCCTTAACTCTTTCACTGTTGTATATTTTGCTATGGGTCACCACTGAGTTGAATGTTGAGTACCTATTGCATTTAAGTCAATTTCCAGTCATGCTTTACTTTTCTTCTCCAGCATTTGCACCTGCCCCCACCCCCCACCCCCCACACACCTTCCAGTTCTGGAATCTCATGCCTAGATTTAAGTCCCTTCTTTGTCCCATTTCAAACACTGTATGCAATTATGTGGCACAGGTGCTTGTGAGCATTCTTATACTTAGAAATAAACCCATTTTCATTAATTATACATAGAATTATGGGATTTTAAAGCTGGAAGGAACCTTAGAAAACTATCTAGTCTAATTCTCTTGTTTTTACAGATTAAGAAACCATCTCAAGAGAACGAGTGCCATGTTCAGTTCATATATGTAATTAGTACAGGAAATGGAATTTGAACCCAAATTCCTTGACTAACAGTAATATGAGAAGTGGAGAATGGTATATTCCTAACAGATCCTTTGTGGTACCCCTCCCTCCCCAAAATTTTTAAGTTATGTTTATACCACACTGTCCTTCCTTATTGACATGGAAGTCACTTTAGCAGACTCAAAAACTGCAAGTGACTTGTGGAATTGTCAATAAATTAGGTAGGTATGTGGGTTGTAGTTTGAACTATTCACATGTAAGATTTAACTATAAAACCAAAAGACATAAAAATGGTTAATCCCATTTTTGAAGAAGCATGTTATGTATCTGTAGACATGTCTGATCCTTTGGATTTTCATCTGGTTCTATGGTACTTTTGAAAATCCAGATGTAGCACATCTGCCATATTCTCCCTAACATAAATATGTACATTATTAGACTATCACAAAAGGAATATGTAATCATATGGAATGAAGAATTAAATAAATCTCTACCACCATCTTATACTTTATGTAGAATCTAATTGAGAGAATTGCATTACATTGTTGAAATGCTAATCATCATGCAATGAGGTCACAAACATTTCTTGGCTGATCAGATCATGAACTATATGACAGATGAGGATTTGAATGAGCTTTTGTGATTGTACAGTGGAATTGTTGCATTGATGAAAGATTCATCATTTTAGATTTGTCATTATAACTATCATTTTTAATAATAATAGAACAATAGGTCCTGGGTATCTAGATGGTACAGCAGATGTAGCTCAGGGCCTGGAGTCATGAAGAACTGAGTTTAAATTCAGCATCAGATACTTACTACCTTGTGACCCTGAGCAAGTCACTAAATCCTGTTTGCCTCCATTTCCTCATTTGTAATATGAGCTAGAGAAGGAAATGGCAAACCACTTCATTATCTTTGCCAAGAAAACATCATAAGGGGTTACAAAGAGTTGGGCGTGATTGAAAATGGCTGAACAACCACTGATGAATTTGATGAGTCCCACAATCAATTTGATTTGATTACAAAGTTTGGGCTCTTCCCAAAGAGACAGGCTTGTGCCCTGGCACTCCTGTGATTTGGTTTCAGTGACTAAGACTGCTTCCTTAGAATAGCTGACTGAGATTTAAGAAGAAGGGGCAGCCAGGTGACTTTAGATTCTAAGTTCAAATCCAGCATTGGACACTTACTACTACTATAACTCTGGACAAATTTAACCTTCCTCTGCCTCAGTTTCCTTGATTATAAAATGGAGATAATAATAGCACCTACTTCCCAGAGTTATGAGAATTCAAAGAGAAAATATTTGCAAAATATTTCACACAATGCCTGGCACATAGTAGGTACTTAATAAACTCTTGCTTTTAATAAATTATCCCTATCAGAGGAACGATCCAATCTGTGATCTATAGAAAGAATCTATTTTCATGGCTAAGAACTTTTCCTGTTTTTCTTTTCCAATTTTTCTTCACCCTTTGACTTCCAGACCAGAATTCAGTAAGGGAAGTATGAGATTTTCCCCTTTATTGTCACCTCCAAGGAACAAAAGAAGAAAAGCTTACTTTCAAGTAATGCACATTGCAAGTGGCCTGTGCTTGCCCAGTTCAGAGGCAAATAATCCTGAGAATATAAATTTTCAATCTTAGTTATTATTACTTTACAGGCAATCCTGACATCAAGAGAGTGAGAATTCCTAGGATTGATAGCTAGGTATCTTCCTTCTAAAGAGGCACCTTCTTCAGAAAAGAAAAAGAAGATCCTCTGCAGATGGTCCCCCTGAAACAGAAGTACAAATACCATGCTGTGAGCCAGTAAAGATAGCTCCCTACATAACTATACAGTGCTGTTATAATACTGGTGTGAACTACGTATGGACAATGCAGGTCCAAGGTGGATGAGCAGAATTAGTTCAATGGTTCTACAAAGTGTCTTTGCCTTCCAGTAGGAAGGTGGAAGCATTTTGTGAGTGCTTTGCATTTCTTCATTTGTTCATGAACTCCTATGAGTCTTTTACATTTTATGTATTTTCTGTAGCAGATGAAATAAAGGATGTCGCATGATCCATTTTATAATTGAGTATGGAGATGGAAATAAGGACCCTATCACTCACTTTTGGGCAAAATGTAATGTTAATGAAATCAGAAGATCTTCCTTGCCCCTTTCTATTGGCACCTAGTAAAGGCACTTAGCACCTAGTAAAGGCTTAGCTCCTTACTTCCAGTTAACTCCTTGGGAATAGTTCACACCTTAACAGGAAGGGG
>CM053595.1:199041565-199060759 GCA_028646575.1 Pseudocheirus occidentalis | reverse complement strand
GCTTCTACTGAGAACTTCCAAGGACCAGGCTGAGAAACTGTCGTGAGTCTAAGAAGGATCCCTGCTTGAGGGATCCTGTTTTATTTGTGAAGGCTTGGGAATGTGGGTGTCCACTGCGTTAACTATGTGTATCAACTCTGTGACCACTATAATGACTTTGGCTTTCTGGTTTTGGGACTTGTCCTTCTGGTTTTGGGACTCAATGTTCTGGTTTCTGAATAAAGACCTTGGTTCTGCCTTTCATGTGGAGAGTTTGCTACGTTTTGTGATCCAAAACTATACCAGCATATTCATAACCATCATGGGTGTTGTGAATATCTCATTATTGATACACAAACCTAGATGGAAAACCATATCTAAGCTCTATTTAGATTTTTTCTGTAGAAAACCTATGAAGTATGAGACAAGTCAAAACTATAAAGTGACACTTTGGTGATTCATCTTCCAAGATCAAACCTAGATCTACATGACATCAAAGTCCTTTATGGAACAATGGGGGTGGGGGGAGTTAGATTACATATTATAACAGTAATGAGAGATAGAAGACAGAGACAGAAAGAGATAGGATGGATAGATAGATTATAGATGATGGGTAGATAGATGGGCGGATAGATAGACAGATAGATAGATGATAGATGATAGATGGATAGATAGATAGATAGATAGATAGATAGATAGATAGATAGATAGATAGATAGATAGTAGATAGATAGATAGTAGATAGACTCATGTGTCTTTCACTGCAACAGATGAGGCTTAGAGAGTTTGAATGACCTGGTCATGGTGATCCAGCTTGTGAGTATAAGTCAGGATTCAAACTCAGGGTTTCCTCAATTCCAAATCAGGTTTTACTTTCACTCCTCTATACCATGATGTCTCTCTTACTTTTTTACTGTCTTGCTTAACTGTCACTAATTTAGCCTTGGAAAGAAAGTATGCAAAGCCCTGTACCCAATGCATATGTTCAAACTACTACCCTCAGTCCTAACCCCTAGACCATTTCTAAAAACCTCCCTATGTCCTCCATCACTCCCTCCTTAAATAAAAAATATTTGAGAATTGAGCTGCCCCTAAAGGAGGTACAGAGAAACCTCAAAGGCAAGGCACTTTTACTCACCTAAAATATCCAAATAACAACCTTATATATTGTTGTTGTTCAGTCATTTCAATTACATCCAACTCTTTGAGACCCTATTTGAAATTTTCTTGGCAAGGGTAGTATAGTAGTTTGCCATTTCCTTCTCTAGCTCATTTTACAGATGAGGAAATTGAGGCAAACAAGATTCAGTGACTTGCCCAGGATGATGATGATGAGTCTTCCTGACTCCAGGCCCAGCACTCTAGCCACTGTACCATCTATAAATACAAATCTTATTCATTCTTTAAAGTTCAGCAAACTTTCCAACTCTTCCATGAGCCTTTCTCTAATGCAGGCCACAGTGTTCTCCCCTTCTTCTGATCTCCTATGATACCTAGTGACACTAAAACTCATTTGGCCCTTAACTATATATTAATTTATACAGTGAATTATCTTTTTTTGATGTCCTATCTTCTCACCCCAACTAAACTACCAGTTGATTAATTCCTAGAAATGAACTTGCCTTAATGAATGAATGCCCATTTCAAAACCGCTGAGAAAAACAGAGGTGGGAAGCTGCTTCTGACAGGCAACTGAGTCTGATCTTAGCCCCTTAAACTCACTATCGACTATTTTCAGTTTTGCTATCACCTGCAAGCCTCAAATTGTGCATTTGCTATTATTAGAGTAATAGGATAACAAAAAGGGATAGAGCTTGGCAGCCTGATGCCTCTTTTTTGCCACTTGTGCCTTGATTGTATTCTCTTGTTTTGCCTGCATGGTGCAGTGGAAAGCAGACTAGATTTGGATTTACCTTGGTCATCCTCTTGACATCAACCCTGCCACCATACTGCCAACACCAGCAAATCTCCAGAAACTATGCCTTGGGGGACTTAACCCACTTAGCTTTGTGATTCCTCCCCTGGGGCATGCTTTGCCAGGATTAGTGAAGCCTGTTGTTTAGACATTTTTTTCTGTCAATGTCCAACTCTTCATGACCCCTTTTGGGATTTTCTTGGCAAAGATAGGGAAGTAGCTGGCCATTTACTTCTTCAGCTGATTTTATAAATGAGGAAACTGAGGTAAACAGGTAAAACTGAGGTAAACTAGTAAGTATCTGAGGCCCTATTTTAACTTAAGGAGTCGCTTTCCCTTTAGGCCTTACTCTATCTGCTGTGCCATCTAGCTGCACAAACTCACATGGCCTACTGTACCTAGCTAGCTCTACCTATGCTTTTCATTTTACCCTGCCCATCATTTTATCATCAACCTGCTTCCAAGTGTGTATACTCTCCCTCCCTGAATTCTACCTCTTCCTTTGGGACATCAAATCGGTACTGCCATTGTTGCTGCATGGGTCTACCAATCAATTTCCCTATGGATCTACTCACCAGTTCCATGACTTTCCAAACCTAAACATTTCCCAAGCTACTACTCACCTCTGGGTGCTTTTTCCTCATATTAAAATGTAACCTCCTTCAGAGCAAGGGTTGTCTCTCTTGCATAAAATTCAGCATACAGTGGTGCTTAATAAATAATTTTCATTCACTTGAAGTATGTGAGATCAAACTCTAGCTCTGCCACTTACTATGTGACCTAGATAAATTATTTAATCTTTCTAGGCTTCAGTTTGCCTACCCATAAAATGAGAGGACTGAACTGGATAACCTCTAAAATCTAAAATCATTTATAGCTCTAATCTATGACTATGACTAAATCTACTGACTATTTACTGAGACTTGATTGTCTATGTCACTTTTTCCTCTGACCTTCATCATTCTTATTTTTGTCTGCCTCACTTCTGACCTTTGCTAAAGACCTTTGCTCTTTATGCTTAAACTCCGGTTTGACATTTGGTACCAACCAAGTCACTGCTGAGATGTCTGCTACTGGACTAATCTGGAACCACCTCAACTCCCTATTCTCAGTTCCTTGCCCAGTTCTCCTGATCTGCTTGCACCCAGTGACTATAAAATACTTTGATTGTTCAAGTACCAAGCCAACAATACCTTCTGGGAAATGAGCATAGGAAAATGAATTGGCCATCATAATTTTACAACAAATGGATGGAATGGTAAGAACTGGAATTAGGCGCTTACTGTTAGAAATGCATTGACTAGATATATTTAGGTTAAGAATAGTCATCAGAAGAAAACTAGCTGTAGGAGGGAAGGTGATTCCTAAGGAGCCCCAGTACCCACTCCAAGGACTCCCTCCCATATGTAGTAAGTACAAGAACACTCCTGGTGTTAATTTATGGATCTCCTCCCTCCTTGCCTTGGCCAAGTGCAAAGGGGCTCCTTTCGCCAGAAATAACAAAATGGACGCATCTGGAAGCCATTCCTAGGGCTCTGTGGTGATTAGTGAAAATTCAGAGGGTGAGCTGCTTCTCTTGTCTGTTGTGGGGCCCAAATGGAATTCAAGGGGATTGGAGAGAGGGTGCAGAAGGAGATTGCACTCTTGGGTTTCCTCTCCTTCTAATGTTATTTTTTTTTCTTTCTTAAACAAAGTGGCCAGGAGCTTATGTATGCCTGCTCAAATTTCAGCCTCTGTCTGTTTCAGTATATATGATAGGTCACTAATGCAAACTCATCCAAGTACTTTTAGGATATATATGTATATGCATATATAATGCACGTACATATGTTTGTGTCTATATGTGTGTGTGCATATATATACACATTTATACATACACATATATAATTTATATGCATGTGTATCATTTGTATATGTATATATAACGTATGTATGTACAGATGCCAAGCCGGAACAAGTCCAAATGCGCACCTTTGTAACCCAAAGATGTAATTTATTTCAATGGCCTAATATTTGTATATTTGCTCTTCCATCATCAGGGACTTAATGATTTTTTTTAAAAATAGATTGTCTTTCATTCTCATGTTTTCCAACCTTGGCTTCATTTCCCCAATGATGACTAAATGTGGAGACAGAACTGAGAGAGGACAGGGGAAAGGAGAAAGGGAATAATGGATTACATGGAAATGCAAGCATATACTTGTTCCTAACCCATGATGCAATCTACTTGCCTTCTCAATAAACTGATTCAGTGCCCCTGTTCCTTCTCTCCAGGCTTCCTAGAATTCGATACTGTGACCAATCTACCTCATGGGGTTATTGTGAGGACATGATGAGATAATAAAAACGAAAATACTATATATCTGAGATCATGATAATATAACTTCCTTAATGGTACTCTGGTCTTTATATGATCAGCATGTAGCACATACTGGTTGACACCTCGTATGTCTTTGATAAATGAGTGTTGGTCAATTAGCTTACTCATATCAACAATAATGTAGCTAAGAACCTGCCTTATTTGTCCATTGCTGATCCTGTGATTGATTCAGAAATGTTTCATCTCCCCAAAGGTTCAGGTGCCTGATGCTCTTTTCAAAAGTGTTCAGGAACCTTTTGTTTTCATGATACTGTTACCTCTGAGATCTCTATCAACTTGAGTTAGCAGTTCCATAAGGTCCACTCAAGCAAGTTGGATATGTCATAAGCTCTGCACACTACTTTTTGGGGAGAGGAAGAATCTATCTTTCACAACTCTGTGCATTGGTTTGTGTACCTATTTAGAGTGTACCCATTAGAATCAAGTCATACCTTCTTAATCTTTCCTCTTATTTCTGGTTTTCTCTATCTAGACAGTACCTTGCTAGTCCACTATGCTTGAACCACAAAAATTTACAGTACAGATACAAAACCCTTGGCATGTGTATTCAATAGAAGATTTATAGAACTGAAATTCTAAAATCGGGATCATTATTGAACATAGGATAATTTTGTCTTGAAAAGATGCTTGCCCCAAAGGACAGAGCCAATAGTAATGGATGGAAAATACAGACATGGAAAGTTAGACTTGATTTGAAGAAAAACTTTCTAATAATTAGAGCTATCCCAAAGTGGGATAAGCTCTAGGTTTCACTTCATCAGAGTTCTTCAAACAAAGGTTGGATGACCTTTGTACTAGACATCAGATAAGAGGGATTCTTAAATTATACATTGGGCTAGATAGACTTTTAGCACCCTTTCAACTTCAAGATTCTATATTTCTATTTTAAAAGGAGGAATGAACTAAATGCAGTGTCTTAAGTTATATTTTAGTACCATGATGTAACTAACATTGTACTTAGTACCATGGGTGAAAGAAATGGGTGGAACAAAAGAAGTATAAAACAAAAATGTTGGTGGATAGATAGGTAGGTATATACATACATATATACATACATACATACACAAACACACATACACATATGCACATGCATACACATACAATCTGAGAAGAGAAAATAATGAATTAGCACAAACCATAAGTGCATTCAGTTAGAAAGAGAAGAGATCAGTGTAAGTTTTCAGAGAAGACTTCATGTGCAACTTGATCATGACTTGAAGCTTTCACAAATTATCAAATCGATTGTTTTACTGCCCTTGTCTATGAGCATATATGCTACATCATTATGCATACATAGTAAAAGCAGGTTGAAAACTATGTCCACTTTAAGTAAAAATTGGGCAATACACACAAATATTCTCTTGTGTATTTCCCTGAAGTAACTAACAAGATGTGGTTATTTTTAAAAGTTATAAACATCCAATATTAAAAAATTAAATTTAAAAGTACTATAATAATTCAAAAAGCAAAATTAAGTTCTCTTGGATGTATGAGTTGAAAATTTTTGTTGATATTCATGTCTTTTGCAAAATAAAATGTATCTCAATTCAAGATTACTGCTATATAATATAATTTAAGATCTGGTGCTGCTAAACCTCATTTACATTTTTTCCATTAGTTCTTTTGATATTCTTGACTTTTTGTTCTTTCAAATGAATTTTGTTGTTATTTTTTCTAATTTGGTAAAAAATTTTGGAAAATTAATTGGAATGGCATTGAATGTATAATTTTATTTAAGTAAAATTGTTGTTTTTATTATGATTATGAAAAGCTTTCTGCTTCATATCTCTGTTTTAAAAGTCTATGGAATCAATAAATGTCATTTTAATTTCAAAAACTTAAAATATTTCTATTCTACATATAAGAGTAATTAGCTAAAATTTTTCATGTTGTAATTTTCTACTTTTAAATCCCAAATAATTTTAATAATATAGAATTAGAAAATGACACCAAATTTCAGAGTTGGAATGGACCTCAGTGGCCTCTTAATCTAATATGTTTGGGATTGTTCTAATTGTCAGAAAGTTTTTCTTTGTATCGAGCCAAAATATGACTCTTTGCAATGTCCACTCATTGCTCCTACTTTGTTCTACCTCCTGTAGCCAAACAGATTAAGTCTAGTCTTTTTTCTAAATGATGACAACTATCAAGTTCCCTCTAAGTCTTCTCTTCTCTGGGATGAATGTTCCTAATTCTTTCAACTAGCTTTCATAAGTTATATATTCAAGGTCCCTCACCATCTTGCTTGTCTTCCTCTGAAAGTTCTTGAACTTATCAATGTCCTTCCTAAAATGTGGCACCCAGAAATGAATACAGTACTCCAGATGTGATCTGACAAGGGAAGAGTGCAGCAGCACTCCTTGTTTCTGGATGCTGTGCTTCTCTAAGCATAAGCCACCTATGATCACACTAGCTTTTTTGGCTATAATATTGTTGACTTCTACTAGACTGTCAGTTCGCTAAAATCTCTAGATCAGGAGTTATTAACCTTTTTTGTAGAACTTACCCCTTTAGCAGTCTGGTAAAGTTTATGGACCTCTTAGAATAATAAAACAAAAATATGTAGAATTACAAAGGAAATCAAAGGCTAGTGGGAATAAAGATGTAATTTTTCCAAATAAGTTCATTGATCTCTTAAAATCTATCCATAGACCCCTCTAAGAGTTCTGTGGTCCTTAGGTTTGGGATTCCAGATAGATAGATAGATAGATAGATAGATAGATAGATAGATAGATAGATAGATAGATAGAAAGAGAGAGAGAGATCAATAGAGAGAGAGAGATACATACACATAAATATGTATGTACATATGTATATGTGTATGGAGAGAGAGACAGAGACAGACAGAGAGAGACAGAGAGACAGAGACAGAGACAGAGAGAGACAGAGAGAGTCTAGTCACACTTCTGTTTTAATTGTGTATATTTCTTTAACCCAGTTGCAAAACTTGGGCATCTAGGTGGCACAGTAGAGTGCCAGTCCTAGACTCAGAGAGACTCATCTTCCTGAGTTCAAATCTGGCCTGAGACACTTAATAGCTGTGTGACCTTGGGCAAGTAAAAATCTTATTTGTCTCAGTTTCTTCACCTGTGACATGAGCTGAAAAACATATTCCAGTATACTTGCCAAGAAAACCCCAAAATTGGTGACAAAGAATTGGCTATGACTGAAACAACTGAACAACAAAATGGTTCTGGTGACAGATTCGAGATGGGGGGAGTGTGTGGTATGTGATACAGTGGAAAGGGTGCTAGGTCTGGAGTTGGGAAGACCAGAGCTCAAATCTGTCCTTAGATACTTACTAGCTGTGTGATCCTGGGCAAGTCATGTAACTCTGATTGCCTCAGTTTCTTCATCTGTAAGATGAGCTAGAGAAGGAAATGGCAAACCACTCCAGTATCTTTGCCAACAAAACCCCAAATGGGGTCGCAAGTCAGTTATGACTGAAATTATTAAATAACAGTACACTTTATATTTGTTCCTATATAATCTCATTTTATTCAGTTCTGACCATCACCTTAACCTATCTTGTCTCGGATCTTCTCAATGTCTTCCAAGGTGTTCCTTATCCTTCCCAACTTTGTAACACCTGAAAATGTGATAAATAGGCCATCTATGGCTTTATCCAAATCACTGATTAAAAATGTTAAAAGACAAAGGGCTAAGTGCAGGCCTCTGGACTCCTTGACTAGAGATCACCTTCGAAGATGAGCTTAAACTCATTATGTCTACTCTTTGGGTCTAGTCCTTCAACAAATTCTGTCTTATTGTCATACCATCTAGCCCACACAAAAATAGCTAGAGAGACTATATCATGTGCTTTGTTAAAAATCAAGATAAAGGAGCACTCCCTACAATGTAGGAAGTAAGGAAGAGACTGTGGGACAGAGAAAAAAATCAAATAATGACAGGAATGAGGCCCACTAAAGGAGAAAGTGACTTGGAAAAGTAATGCTTTGAATAGACTGCATCAATTCGAATGACAGTGAATTACCTCAAACACTCTAGTAAAAGGATAGAAACTGAGTTGTGAATATTATTGATTTCATAGAGGCTACAGACTAGAGGGACCTTTGAAAAAGGATTGTCTCGAATATCACTCTATTTTCAAGTAGAGCAGAGAATCTGAACTATTACAGAGAGACAGAGAGAAACAGACGAGACAAAGAGAGAGCCGCTAGCTTTTTTTATAGATGTTTCCAGAAAAACTATCATAGAATCTTAGAGTTGGAAGGACCATCAGGGATCATCCAGTCCAATCCATGACAGAAAAATGAATATTTCCTACAATATCTGAGACAAGTGGTCATCCAGTCTTTGCTTGTAGACCTCCAGTTAGCTTCCCTAGACTACCCATTCCAACTCTGGAAAAATCTGCTAAGAATTAAAAGGCTAACCTTATCTCTTTGAAGCTTCTACTCACTGCTTCTAGGGAAAGGGAAAAAATCTTTTTTAATACCTGAAGACAGGATATTCCCCCTAAGTCTTCAGATTCCACAGTTTCTCTAGGTCCAGACCAGTTTCCACAAGCAGCAAACGCCATCATCACAAAAATCTCCATAAAGCCAAATTGCTTCTGAGCTTGAGTTGGAAATCCACTGAAAGGCTTTAAATGCTAAAAAGATCAGTATATGTTTGAGCCTAGAGGAAATGTGAAACCATTGGAGTTTACTGAGCAGGGGAATAACTTACTAAATCTTGTGTTTTAGAAAAATTATTGGCACCTGTGTAGGTATAAATGGATTGGAGAGGGCAAAGACCTGAGGTAGGGGGACCAATTAGAAATCAATTGGAGTAGTCCAGGACAGGTAATAAGGACTTGAACTGGAGGAGGTAGTTATCTGAATGGAGAGGAGACGGATACAAGATGCTGTGACTAGAACTGCCAACTAATTGACTATGGGAGTTCATGGAGAAGGAGTCAATGATGAAGGATGGCTCTAAGGTTGTGAGCCTGGGTTACTGAAAGTATGTCCTTAATACGTCTATTGACATTGACAGGCCTTTGTGGAGACATTTGTTAACTTCTTTAAGGCTACTCAAAGTGAAATTATAGTCTTAATGGGAATATATGATAATGAAACAACACAACTAAATAATGAGGCATGACTACAGAGTGCTACATTGGGAAGCGCATTTATTATTAACCATGATTTTTGAGACAACTGAGCCTTCTCTGCTTAAAAAAAAAAGGTAGTAAGACAAAATGTCCTTGGAAAATTATATAAAGAACAAATATGAAGGATTGTTAGAAGGTGCAGAAATCAAGGCAATATACCCAGAGGCAAGATTGAAAAATATGAAACCTCATTTGTCTTGGTGTAACATGAATCAGAGGCCACCCCCGTCAGTAACCTCAAAGGGATTACCAAGGATGGAAAGGAAGAAAAGACACTATGTAAATGCCAATTGTTAAACTATCATAATAACTTCCTAATCAATGTCCTTGCTTCCCCTTTTTTTTCCTTACCAATCCATCCTTTGGTACCACATTGATGTTCCTTTTTTTAATATTTTATTCTATTTTATTATTTTTTATTGACTTGTTTGTTTACTTTTCGTTTACAAGATTCGGTTCCAGAATCACTTCAATTTCGGATTTTTCTCCTCTTCCTCCCCTCCCCCAACCCCTGCCATGATGGCACACAATCATGTATGTATAGGATCTGCAAACTCTTTCACATTGTACAATAGTCTGGTTGTATAGGTGTTATAGCCAATGTAGTGCACAATGAGAAAAGAGAAACAAAAACCAAACATAGAAAAGAATGATAGCATGCATTGCTTTAGTCTCCATTTAAACCCTGGTTTTTCTGCATCTTTCTCTGAATGTAGACATCTCCTTCCGTCCTGTGACTTGTAGAGTTGTGTTTTAACTGTGTGTTGCTGAGAAGAGTCCAGTTTTTCAAAGTTGTTCATCACACATACGATGTATCTGTGACTGTGTACAAATTTTTCCTGGTTCTGCTTTTCTCACTTAGCATCAATTCGTATAAGCCTCTCCAGGTAATTACGAAACACATTGACATTCCTAAAGCATGGTTCTGATCATATCACATCACTGCTCAAGATGCTTCAGTGGTTCCCGATTTGCTCTAAGATGAAATAATAAGCTCCTCTGTTTGACATTTAAAATCCTTCCCTGTCTGGTTCCTGCCTATGTCTCCAGATTCATTTCACATTATTTTCCCTCATACATTGTACAATCTAGTCCAAACGGCTTGCTTACTGTTTGCTTCATCTCCTGCCTGTTTCTTTGCCCAGGTTTTTCTCCATGCCTATCTAGAAGGTCCTCTGCACTTCCACCTCTTTGAATTCCTGGTACCCTTCAAGTTTTATCTCAGATACCCCTTCTTACATGAGGGCTTTCCTGATAACCCTAGGCATTGGCTAGTACTCTCTTCTCATCCCAAAATCACTTTGTATTTTCTTCTCATTCACTTATCTTTGTGTGTCTTGTATCCCATCAGTGACATGTAAACTTTTTGAGAATAGAAACCTTTTTTGGCTTTGTTTGGTCTTTATTTCTCCTGTGCCTACTATAGGGCCTGGCATGTGCATAATAATGAAAACCACTTGCTGAATATGTACAGAAGAAGCAGTGCATTTTATTGTTTTCATTTAAAATGTAAATAAAATATGCCGTCCTTTGCACTGAAAAATGTCATTTCTGACCCATCATCAATACGACATAAAGAGATGGATTGCACAGAACCATGAACACTCTCACTTATTCTCCTTTGTGAGCCAGGGCACGTAGGTGAAATAGCTAGCTGTAATGAGGGCTAAATTTGTGGCTCTTGAGCAGAATTATTTTTTCCCCTAGAGAAACCTGAAAATAGGAGCTTCAACTGGTGACTTTGGTCTTACGTTCAAGTCTCTTTAATTAAACATCTCTGACACTTCAGATATATCATGAACAAAAACCAACAACTTTTAAAATCGGTCCCCTTTGGGTTTTTTTCTCCCCATCATCCAGGGAAAAGACTACTTAGTAGGTGAAAATGGGGTTAATGAGTTGTACATGGAGAAAGTATGTGCATTTTATTCCAATAGACATAGTCGACATTTTTGAGCATTTGTCAAATATCCTGGATAAATGTTACATTTTTAGAAATCAGGATCCAAGTCCACAGGCCACATATTAAGGCAAACAGCATGTTTTCAGGTAATTAGTGTTTATAATCAGTTTGTGAAGCTAAAGTGAGTCCAGATCCCAATGTGCCTAGAAACAAGTAGGGAAGCTTTTGTATGTGCTCATGCAAATGCCAAATTAACATCTGTATGCAATCTAGACTCCAGTCAGGTCCAAAGTATTGTTGTGGTCTTGGCCAATTCACTTCAAAGCCTATACATTTTAAACTTCACATCGGTAAGAAAACAATGTTTTCTATTCCTTCTGAGTTCTGAGTTTGGAGGGGTTTTTGTTGTTGTTGTTTAAGGGGGAAAAAAAACCCTTCACATTAATAAGACTTATAAATCACAGCTGTTTCCATGTGGCTGCCCTTCACAATAGCATTTTATATGTTAGTAAACTTGGAGATCTTCATGCTTACCCTATTCTCCCAAAATCTAAAGCATCCTGAATACTTTCAAATAAAGCAGCATTTTCAGAATGGAAAGGAAGCATCTGGGTGGTTATAACAAAGAAAGTTCTGGGCTTGAATCAGAAAGACCTGAGTTCAAAGTTCACTGCTGACACTGGCTATGTGAACCTGGGCAAGTGACTTGAAATTGCCTAGAACTAATTTACTGTGTCACAGAATGTTATATGTGCTGTGTGGGCGAAGGGACTTCCCACACCTGGAGGTCACTATGCAATGACAGATCTTCTGAGTGAGTATCCAGCATTAGGAAAAGAGGAAGAATGACTGCAGTGTTTCTCCTTTTAGCCATGTGTCCGTGAGAACAATGTTTGTTTCAAACTGACAAAAGACCTGGGTGGTTTAAAAAACTAGCCTACATGATACATGAATGACTAATTTCATAACAGATTAATCTGTAAACACATCAATTTGATTGAATTCTATAAAAATAAAAGTTTTAGAAAGGGGTTGGTTTCCATTAAAGAATAGATTGTTTATAGAGTTTGTTTACATGATGCTGCATTTCCAACTTACCCTGAATTCTTCATGTTTCAGCCATTTAATTTAATGCCATGTAGACACTGCCTAGACAGGGTCATGGAATCAGTTATTGATCTAGAGCTAGAAAACACCTTTGAGGTCATCTAACCATAAGTAATTCTCAAAGTTCCTGCTTAAGCACCAGGGAGTTCAATCTTCTGATCTCATTTTTCAGGTAACTTAAAGGGTGATGGAAAGATGCACAGTGAGTGTAAATAGGCTGAAGCATATTAACAGTTATGATTTTCAAGGATCCTATCAAGTGGTGCATAAAATACCTTCTCTGACATGTCTAACTGAAAAAAGGTCATGAGTCTGTCACATGGGAAGAGGGATGGATTGCAGAGGCAGCCTGAGTGTGGTTTTGGCCTCTTGAACATCCTCTGTGAAGGGGTTATGGAATGACATGGGAAAGAATCAAATAGGATGAGAAAACCTGGATAATCTGGGATCTGTCCTAGTGCAGGGTCTATCCATTTCAATGAGAGCAGAGATTCATTAGAGTTTATAATTGTCCTATTCTTAGGTATGGAGCAATCTCTCTCTTTAAAAAAAGACAATAAAAGACTATTTTAATAAGTTAAGGGAATCAGAGAAGAAAAATAACTTGTCCTAACTCGCACTCCTAGGTGGGGGCAGAAGACTAAAACTTAAGTCTCTAGGTTCCCAGACCAGGGTTCTCTGCTATCTCCTGTTTCTTTCTCCTTTGGGTAGAGCTACAAATACAATGTCATATTCCATGTCTTATCTTCAACTTCTATGTGCTAAAGTCATCTTTTCAAAAACAATAAATAATAAAATTATGCTATGGAATTTGGATATGGAGAAACTGTCTCCCAACCGGTGATTCCTATTTCTCATCCTCAACTTGATTTCTGCATAGAGACAGATTAATGCAGTTGTGGAATGGACTTTAATTCGGGGATACTTGAATTCAAATCCCTCTTCTGACACTTACTAGCTGCGTGATGGTGAGTAAGTTAGGTAACCTCTCCTAGTCTAATTCTCCTCATCTGTATATTTAAGATAAATTATATATGTATATATGTCAGGATCACTTTCCCCGATTGCAGGGGCAGCGGGTTACCTCAATGGAGAAGGGGCCAGTGTGTTCTCAAGTACAGAAGGGTCGTGGCTCAAAGGTGTAAACAGCGAAATTTTAATGAGTACCCTTCATAGTGAAGGTTTACAGCAAGATTTCAAGACACCCCCTGTCCTACCCCAAAACCTGAGTCTTTATATATCACCCACAGGCACCTACTACATGTGATTAAAAAAAAAAAAACAAGGTCTGGCTGCAAGGAGCAGGATCTAGCCAAATGCGGGGGCAGGAAGTTAAGGTTACAAGGGCTTCACCTGGCCCCCAGGTAAGGAAACGGTTATCTGAAAAACCCAGGTTCCACACCCACAAGAACTCCAAGCTCTGCTGCTCCCCACGTCCCAGAGAGACCCGGAGAATCCAGCGAACCCCCATCTCTATGTGACCCAGGCTTTTCCAGGGCCTCGATTCTCTCCGTGCCTCATCATAACCACCTACAACCTGTAAGTATTTCTTAACCCTCACATATATATACATACACACACACACATACATATATATATGCATGTGTATCTACATGTATAACACGTTTGGATAATAAACAAATGAAAAAGTTTTTTTTACAAACTTTAAAAAGCTAGGTGATTGTTGAATATTATCTAAATTATTCTGAACAGATAATGAAGGTTCTAGAAAAAATTATTCTCCCTGTTTCTTTACATATTTTTGTGCTGTCAGCACTTTCCAAATATAGAACTAGTGTTCTTTTATTCTAATATAAACATAAATAATATAAAATATCTCATTTTATTCTTCTCTAACATATTCTTCTGAAATATATCCAGTTTCTCCCCAATATGATCATTGGTTATAAGAATGCTTTATTTTCTCAACAAAATAGTCTGTTGGAAAGCTTATGTCTAGTCATCTAACGAAAGCACTCATCTTATAGATGAAGCAACTTAGACCAGAGAGATTGGGACTTCTCCAATATCACAAAAATAATAAGTGGCAGGATCAGCTTTTGAACACAGACCCTTTGTGTGATGGGAATAATATCTACTAGGGTCTCTGTTACATAGGCTTAGCAGTTTTTTCCTAATGCCGAATCCTGCTCAGACTAGGCTAATTTTTCTTCACAATGTACTGAAATCATCCTTAAAACTCAATTGCCCAGGAGACTAAGGTTCAAACAATTGGCGCAACTTCTTGGTGATCTATGAACAGATACTGGCACACTATGGAAGAGTAAGAACTTCTGTCCCCATTCCTGACCATCATGACACCATGGCAACTATGGAGGCAAAGAAGTCGCCTCCTAAGAAACTGAATTAATGTTACATCCTAGCTGAATATCCTTTCTGTGTGGTGGATAAGCAAATTTTCATTCTATTAATTCTAAGGAGGTCTCCAAGTGTCTAATTTCCTTCAAATACTGAATTTAAAATACCCAACCCAGTCTGAGACAGACCTAGCCTACAGCACAATGACTCCAAAACACTTATTTTAATGCACTTTCCTAAGGCCCTCCACTGAATCCTGTAGTACATAGACAAGTTTCACAGAGAAGCTAAAGTATAGTTATTTGGTTTTTAAAGTGGGATATTGACCTATTGACAATTGACCTATTGACATTCATTCATTAATATTAATTATGCTAGGAAACCAAATAATACTTAAAAGACTTACAAATAAAATGTTGAGTCTGAGAGATCATAAGATGCAAACTCCTGCCCCCTCCCAAATAGGGAGATGCCTTCTCCAGAGGTGTCAAACTCACTGCTATGGACTACAAGAAGTCATCAAACTCTTAACTATAGCCTAAGCCAGATTAATACATATTTGGGAAATGTTTAACAAAATAAAAACATAACACAACATAGATAATGTTCATTTCTGGTATTCTAAGTCAGTTTGCTACCTACAGGGATCCATCTCAATTTCAGTTTAATACCACTGTCTATACTATCCCTGATAGAAAGTCATTTGGTTTCTGTTTCATCTCTTCTAGAATTTTAAATATTTCCATGAGCCTATTATCTCATCAACATGGGTCCTTCCTCCAAAGGTACAATGATAATAACAACTATGGTAGCTAACACTTATATGGTGCTTTAAGATTTGCAAAATTCTTTACAAATATTCTTTATTTCCTTCACAACTCTGGAAGGTATGTGACAGCATAAAACCTATTTTGCAATTGTGGAAACTGAGGCTGAGAGAGGCTAAGTGACATCCCTAGGGTCATACAGCTATTAAGTAGCAGAGTTGGAATTTGAATTCAGATTTTCATTACTCCAGTTCCAATACTCTTTCAACTGTGCCACATAGCTGCCTCTGGTACAATTCACAAATCAACCATAACATATCATACCATCTCTTGTCCATAACCTTCCATAATTTATCAATAGCTATCTTTTTAGCATACTGAGAATCTTCTGGATTTCTTAATACTATAGTCCTTTTATTGCTTTCTTTAGAGTTATTTCTTTCCTCTCATGTAACAGGGATTCTGTATAAATGTGGTTACTCCACTATTGACAATGGATAAATTAGTTTGTTGTATAAATTTTAACAGGATTTTTGAATTTTTTTTCTGTTTATTGCTAAGATAATCTAGCTTATTTGGGCATCACGTCAGTTTTCTGTTAAATACACTTACAGAAATTACTTTGTTTTTTTTTAATCAGGCAATGCTGATCTCTAGAAAAATTTGCAATTATTATATTTAAAACCAGTGCTTCCTTTGGCTACTATATCTCTCTAGTTGGCAAGGATACTTACTGTTTTCTGGATGAATTTGTTTCTTTAGGGGTTTTCATTGTGGCAGTTGATTTATATCAGTTAAACATCTTTAGGATATGGTCAGGGTCTGCGCCAATATCTGTTCTTCTATCTGTTTCCTATTTTGTGGCATCAATACCTTATTTGTAAAGATCAATTTGAATTGTATGCCACATCTTCCTTTTTAAAATTCTTTCTTATAATTTCATGCTGATTTTGATCTAATACATCAACAATCTGACTATATATATATATATACATATATATATATATAGTTGATTCAGAAATTAATTCCACATCAGTAACCAGTTGCTTTCTGTATGCTAAAATATAGTCATGATTTGATCATTGTGATTTTACCTGGCACTTTTCCTGACTTGCACTTCCTGATTCTTTTCTTTGAAAAAAAAAAGACCTGTGATAAATTCATGAGAGGTTTCTCTGTAGTCTACGAGACTCATTTCTTGATTCTGAGTCACATATTCCAACATATTTTGTTGCTGTTCTGTGCTATGCACACATCTGAACAGAAGTGACTGAGTCTTAAGGCATTATATTGACTGCATGTGGAAATTACTATCAAATTCTTTTTTCTCGATTACATGTAAAAAAAAATTTAACATTTTTTTATTTTGTGTTACAAATTGTTCCCCTCCCTACCCATAACCCTCCTTAAGAAGACAAGCAATTTGATATAGATTATAAATGTACAGTTGTGCAAAATACATCTCCATATTAACCATGCTGCAAAAGAAAATGGAGAAAAAAAGAACAAGAAAAATAATGGTTAAAAAGTATGCTTCAATCTGAGGGAAATAAAGAAGTGGGATACAACCATTCATTATCATCTAATTAGGTAAATAAGACTAATACACATAATATTATTACAGAACAATTTTATGTAAGCTGAAAGTGAAATAGATGCTCCAAGCAGAGAGGCATCACTGTAAATTGGACCACTGAAAGAGACTTCTAGGAAGTGGAATTTGGGGTGAAGCATCAAGTAGTATTTAAATAGGAAGAAGGAAAGAAGAAAATCACAGAGCATAGAGCTACAAGAAGGAACAGCTAAAGACTGAAACAGAAGTTATCATCTATGGGCTTAGGACAGACAGATTTACCTGAGTTTATGTTGGAAAGTTAGGGTGAGTTGGTAAAATGGGATCAGGTTATGGAGGACATTGAAAGTTAAAAAGAAAAATTAGCAGCATTTTAGATAAAAACTGTGTGCTTCAAAATTCTCTAGGTTCAGAGGGCCTTACTTGAGCCAGCTCAAATCCAGGCTCTGGTGAGCCAACTGTTAAATTTTCAATGTCAGCATTTATACTTTGGTAACTAAGAAACCCTGTAAATCAGGGCTAGATTTATTTTTTGTTGTCTAGACTTTTAAAAAGCAATGGAGAAAATGTTAACAAGAGAATCTTCAACTTAAAAGTGTGTCATGTGTGCGGTTTTTTTGGAGAGACAATTGTTAAACATTTACCTCCACACCCCTGTATAGGTTCATTGACTCACCATAGTAATATTATCATACAAGATCTAGAACTGTATAAAGATGAGAGGGAAGTTATATTCTCACTTTCTTTCCTTTTCCTAAGTCTTCAAGGGAGAGAATAATATATGAAGACGCTTTTCATTGTCAGGTACTTTTCTTAAAACACTTAGAATTGCTTTAGGGTGAATCCTTCCTCTCTGATGTTCTGTTTCTATCACTTCCACAGCCTAGACTAGCTAGGAAAGTGACCCCAGGGACAAAGGCACCTGGGTAAAAACAGCTAGCTAGAATTTATATAATACTTACTAAGTGCTTCTCAAATATTATCTCATTTGATGCTCACTACAACCCTGGGAAGTAGGTGCTATTGTTAACTCCATTTTACAGTTGAGGAAATTGAGGCAAACAGAGGTTAAGTGATTTGCCCAAGGTAATAGCTAATAGCAAACATTTACACAGTGCTTACCATGTGCCAGACACTGTGCTAAGCTCTTTACAATTATTATTTCACTTGATTTTCACAATAATCCTGGGAGGTGGATGCTATTATTATTTCCATTTTACAGATGCAGGAACTGAGGCAAACAGAAAATAAGTGACTTGCCCAGGGTCACACAGCTAGTGTGTGAGGTGGGATTTAAACTCAGGTATACTGGATTCCAGGCCTAGGGCTCTGTCCATACCTTACATGCCTCAGCAATGATTGAACAGTACAAGCAGGAATTATAATTTAATGTTACTAACTTAAAGACAGGGACATTTGTGAGGATTCAGTCCACACCAAGGAAGTAGGAGTCTGACAAGCATCCAGAAATGCACTAGGAGTGTCAACAGATTGGCTAGCTTAGAGTCAAATAACCATGAGATTTGCAAGAGTTGAAGGGCAGTTTTTAAAGAACCAGCAGATTTTTGTCTAGAGATTTTTACCTGATTGCTGAAAGTCATGTTCATTTCAAGCCTGTCTCATAAACTCAACCATCAGCGGTGCTCACTACTTATTACCTCTTGCTGTTGAGTGGTTTTCAGTCACGTTCCAACTCAACTCCTGATGATTCCTTTTGGAGTTTTCTTGGCAGAGATACTGGAATGGTTCGTCATTTCCTTCTCCAGCTCATTTTACAGATGAGAAAGCCAAGGCAAATAGGGTTAAATCACTTGCCCAAATAGGGTTAAAACACTAGCAAATGTCTGAGACCAGATTGGAATTTGGGAAGATGAGTCTTCTTGACTCTAAGGCTGGCACTCTTTGCACTGTACCACCTAGATGCCACACTATTACTAGATAAGATAAATATAAATATCAGTAGTTCTTAACCTGGGATCCATGAACTCTTTTTTTTTTAATTTTAATTTATTTTCTTGGTTACACCATTCATTTCCACAAGGTTTTGAGTTACAAATTTTCTCCCCTTTTTGTCCCTACCCCCCAGCCCAGAACATTGATCCCACTGTAAGACTCCTCCCACAATCTGTTCC
>CM053595.1:199020690-199041065 GCA_028646575.1 Pseudocheirus occidentalis | reverse complement strand
CAGTGTCTTGGAAGCATTTGGTGAGGGAGTTCTGACTGAGTTGTCTTCCTCCTGCTCCATGCTTTGGTCTTTTTTGTCCATAAAAAAGGATTCTAGAGTTTTACTGCTGTTCCTAGCCTGCTTCCTTTTTCTCATGTTGGCCAGTCTATTAATTGCTTGGTTTTTTAGCTCTGTTGAACTCTGCTTCCTGGAGGGGGAAAGCTCTGTCCCAAATCGCTGGGGCCCTCTCAGCTGCCGGAGCTCTTAGTGGGATGCTGCAGCTCCCCCCCCCAGCTTTGGCTCACTGAAAGCGCACCCCAGGACCACCACTCAAGACCACGATCCAGATCCAGGCCCCTCAACGCAAGAGCCCTTGGCCCCGATGGATCGCGTCAGCCCCCCTGCTATATGCAGGCCGAGGGCTCTGAAGCAGCCCAGTGGAAGCCGCTGCGGCTCTCGGCCGTTCCTGCTGCTACAGTGGCCTCCCGCTGCCTCCTTGCCCTGGGAGCAGTTTGGCCAGACTGGCTCTTCTCCTCCCGAGTTAGCAAAATCCACTGACCTTTCTCTTAGCCTTTTTTTCTTCTGGCCTGATAAATGTGGTAACTCTGCCTCCAGTGCAGCCTATCTGCTCTTCTATAGATGCGGTTCCCCGCCCGATGCCCCAGGGCCTGAGCTGGCAGGGTTTCGGCTGCGGCTCCCAGACTGCTGCGAAGAGCCCTGCCTGCTGCACTGCCTGTAGGAACAGATGTTTTTTCTGTCTTTTGGAGAGTTTTGGAGCTTGAAAATCTGTTTAGTGTCCCATTTTATGAGTTTTTTAGCGTGTTTGTGTGGGAGCTGCGGTGCTTTGCCGCTTCTACGCCGCCATCTTGGCTCCGCCCCCCCATCCATGAACTCTTAAAAAATATATTGATAACTGTTTCAATATGATGATTTTCCTTTTAATCCTATGAATTATATTTTACACATTTAAAAATATTGTTCTGAGTCCATAGACTAGCAGACCAACGTTTCAGAGAAGGTTAAAAACTCCTGGTATAGTATATCTTGATGCAGGTTACATATGTATATACATACATATGTGTATGTTTATATGTGTGTATGTCTATGTGTGTATACACACATATTGAGAGAGTGAAATAAATGTCAAAATATTTTTACTAATTCCTATGAGTCAATGCTGCTGAGATTCAGAAATAATAGTGTTCCCTCAGATCACTGGCCTAGTTCCCAGCTTATCTCCCCAAGCCATCTTCTAAGAAAGCAGCTCCTGCAGAGAAGGGACCCAGCATCCCCACCATCAGCCATACCAACAACTAAACAACAACTACTAATAAGCCCAAGAACCGATAATAGCAACACCTAATGACTAGCACTTCTTTCAGTCTAGTCCCTGCAACCATCATTCAGGGAAACAATATTTGTGCAGACAGAAGCCCGCTCATCTCTGGCTCCTCTCTCCCATCTTCCTTCAGGATTTAGTTCAAATGTTACTTTCTTCAGAAGGTTTTTCCTCATTCTCCCTCTCCCCACCCCCATGAATCCCTGATATTACCTTTCATTTACTACAAAAAATAAATATGTATATATGCATGTATGCATACACACACGTATGTATATATCACATATGTGTAGGTATATCTTGAATGAGATAACATCTAAAGCACTTTTGAAAACTTTAAAGCATTATATAAATGCTAGTTTATATATGTGTATATATATATGCATAAAAAACATATATATATATATATATATATATATACATAATTATTTGCATGTTGTCTCTCTCTCTTAGAATGTGTCATCTTCCAGAGACTGTCTTTCTTCCTTAATTGTATTCTCCAGGTGCCTGCCGGCATGGAGTGCTGGGCTTGATGTCAGGAAGACTTGAAATCCAGCTTCAGACTTTTCTAGCTTCATGACCTCAGGTTTGGTTTGGTTTTTTTGGTCTTTTTGTCTCGCTTTTTTTTAATCTATAATATGGAGATAATAACATGTACCTTCTAGGGCTATTGTGAGGCTCAAATGAGAAGTCATAAAAAGTGCTTACGTAATGTGTATCACATAGTATGTGCAATGTTAGCTAGTGGTAGTAGTAGCAACAGCAGCAGCAGTAGCAGTGGGAGTAATAGGAGGAGGAGGAGTAGTGGGAGTAGTGGGAGTAGTAATAACAGTAGTAGTAGTAGTAGTAGTAGTAGTAGTAGTAGTAATAGTGGGAGTAGTAGTAATAGTAGTAGTAGTAGTAGCAGCAATAGTGGTAGTGGTAGTAGTAGTAGTAGTAGTAGTAGTAGTAGTAGTAGTCATAGTAGTAGTAGTCATAGTAGTAGTCATAGTAAGTACCTAGTAAATACTTGTTGACTAACTGACCTAGCCATTGCTTCTGCAGGAGCTGTGCAGCTCTAACCTCCTCAGCAGCCATAGCTACAGAAGCCAAGGGAAAGAAAGTCCTCACCACTAAAGTCTTTGTCACTATTACATGATTCAGCATCAGAAATGGATAAAGTTCTATCCATGAAAATGGTATTAAAGAAAAAGCATTCCCATCAAATTTGATACTGCCCCCTAAGGGCCTTTCCATGTGACTTAGAAACGAGACTTCTTACATGGACTGTCTTTCCCTGTTAGAATGTTAGCTCCTTGAGAGCAAGGACTGTTTTGACTTCTACTTACATTCACAAAGTTTAACACCATACCTTATAAATAGAGAACACTTACATTTTTTTTTCTTTCATGCATTCATTCTCTGAGATTTTTGGACGGGGGGGGGCGGGGTTTGACAAAGCAGGGTGAGCAAAGAGAAAGGTGTTACTAAAGTTTTTCATTGAAAATGCACCCAGGGGCGGGTAGGTAGCACAGTGAATAGAGTACTGGCCCTGGAGTCAGGAGGACCTGAGTTCAAATACAGCCTCAGACACTTAACACAAAACTAGCCATGTGACCTTGGGCAAGTCACTTAACCCCAGTAGCCCTACCTTCCCCCTTCCAAAAAGAAAAAAAAAAGAAAATGCACCCAGTGATAGAACTAGCTATAAAGGAACTATCAAAGGCAAAAAAAACCTGATCCTGAAGGATTCACAAGATAATTCTATGAAACCTTTAAAGAAAAATTAATACCAGCACTATACAAATAATTTTCAAAATTTTAGAAAGTATACAACCAGATCCGTTTTATGATACAAGCTTATTACAAATTCCTAAATGAGAGGAGAAATCACAAAAAGAGAACTAGGGATCCATATCCTTAAAATCCTCAAATATTTTAAATAAAGTCCTGTTGCAGCTAACATAATAATGGGTAGCACTTGTGTAGTGTTTTAAGGTTTACAAAGTACTTTATGAATATTACCTCATTTTATCTATCAGATAGACCAGGAGTTCTCAACCTGTGGTTTATGTTCAATTTAAATGCATCCTGCATATCAGATATTTACATTACAATTCATAATAGTAGCAAAGTTACAGTTATGAAGTAGCAACGAAAATAATTTTATGGTTGGGGGTCATCACAACATAAGGAACTGTAACACAGCATTAGGAAGGTTGAGAACCACTGAAACAGGCCATAGCAATTTATCCAATTTAACCAAATTGGATTTTTACCAGGGATGCAAAGATGGTTCAACATCACCTAAACAATCAATATGATTAACTATATTAGAAGATGCAAACAATTAATATGCTTTGTTATGACAGCTCTTTAAAAAATTCATGAAAATCTACACAACTAAAATCGTTAAATTAAATAGTTGAAAATGCGTATAGTTTAGGTATGTATTCCTGATGTCCCTGCCCCATGAAGGCCATTTGGAAATGATTAATTACACTGCGGACTTCAAAAGGCTCAGACTTTGTTCAATTAAGGTAGGCAGTAAATTCTATAGGTAGGAACCTTCCATAGAGAACACCTTGCTTTCCTCATAACAGGAGTATACTTAGAAAGGCAAATTCCAACATCTCTATCAATGAACTTCACCCAGTCAGTCTCTCCTTACTCAAGAAACAACTCATAACATGGGTATTATGGTTCTTTAATGATGTCTGAAGGTCATAATGTCCTCTTAGGAAGATTTTGATCTCTAGGCAGGTTTTATATGCACACATACAAATATGTTTATGTGCACACACATACATACACACACAAAAACATACACCTCTTTTGAGAGATTGCCACCATCCCCACTGTACCCACTCTTAACAGAATGTAGAAATACTAACTGGACACACATCCCTTGAAAAGTTGCCAGCCCTTAACTGCCTGGGCAAGGACTTCTTTTATTTCCACAGACTGAATTTAAATCATTCCACAGGACAATTTAGTTTTGGATCTTATGTGTTCTTCTGCTTCTCTCAAGTGCTGAGAAATTTGACAAGTTAAAATAATCAGTCTCTTTTTCTATATTTTGCTGATGATGTTGGATTGTGAATCTGTCAGAAAAACAAAGACTTTGAAACAAAACAATCAAGTTGTCTCTTCTTCCAGCTCCCCTACCATGGGCTAGGGAAGACGATCACTCCACTTCTACACTCTTGAAGATTACTTCAATTTAGGGTATGCAAGTCAAGGCTAAGCTTTAAGTGGTCAGGTCTCATTTCTGAATCCTTCAAAAGACTAGTGGAACCCTCCAGAGTTGTGGTCAGATTCAGGAACACTCAGGGTTGAGACTAGCCTGAAATTTTAATTTGATCCAGAACTTGAAGTCTCTAACTCCAGGGGAGCTGGGATATTATTTGTTCATGTATTTAATGTTGCTGTATAAATGTAATGTTACCGCCCATGAGAGGGCATAATCTGTAGCTCCTAAGGAATTAAACAAATAGCCCAGCTAGGTTACTGGAAGAACTTGAACTTGAAGCCAAAAGACCTAAGGTAAGCCTGCTACATAGCAGAAACCCTGAGCAAGTATCTCAACTTCTCTAAGCTTCAGTTTCTTCATCTGTAAAATGGGAATAATAATATGTATCTCACAGGGTTTTGTGAGTATTAAATAAGATAATGTATATAAAAAAAACATTTTGCCTACCTTGAAGTGCTTATACATGTTAGCTATTTGCTTTTCCTTCCTAGACTTTAAGGTCCCCAAGGGTAGACTGTGTCTTATCTTAAATAGGTATTTTTCCCCATGCCTAAGCACATGCTTAATAAATACTTAGTTTCACTGAAAGGAAAGTCAACGTTTCATGAAGTACCTACACTGGTGTAACTAGAAGGTTAGGAAATAATAAATTATTTACTTTTATAGTTAAAAGAGTCCATTGTGAGAGGCAGCTTGGTATAGTGAATAGTTAGCTTCAAAGTAAGGAAGACGTAAGTTCAAATATAGTTTCTGAAATATTTTAACCATAGTCAGACTCTAAGCAATTCACTTAACTTCTCAGTGTCTCTAGACATCTCTAACCTGCAACTAGAAGTTAGAGAGAGAAAGAATGAGGGAGGGAAGGACAGAGGAAGAAAGAAAGAAAGAAAGAAAGAAAGAAAGAAAGAAAGAAAGAAAGAAAGAAAGAAAGAAAGAAAGAAAGAAAGAAAGAAAGAAAGAAAGAAAGAAAGAAAGAAAAAAAGAGGAAGGAGGGAAGGAAGGAAGGAAGGAAGGAAGGAAGAAGGAAGGAAGGGAAAGGGAAGGAAAAAAGATAGAAGGAGAGAGAGCAAGAGTGAGAGAGAGGGGGAAAGGAAAAAAGGAAGTAAGGGAAAAAAGAAAGAGAAAAAGAGAGGGAGAGAGAAAGGAAGGGAGGGAAAGAAAGAGAGAGACAATGGAGGGGAGAGAGAGAGAGAGAGATAAGAAACTTATAGTTTTTTCCTCACAGCAACTCTTTCTTTTCCATTCTCCCAATGACCTCCTAAAGTAGGTTTTCTCCTAAATCAAAGGGTTCTATACTCCGGCCTTGGAAATCTCATTTCAATCCCACCACTTCAGCCATCACCTCCATGCAGATGACTCCCAGATCTATAGCTCAGCCCTGCCTGACCTACCTCATAGCCCCAGACTGGCACCTCTAGATCTCCATGATGTCTCTACCTGTGTTTCTAAGAGAATTAATATCAACTCAACACATCAAAAATGGAGCTTATCTTTCCTGCTCAACTTTTTCTTTCAAACGTCTGACAATTATTTGCCTAAAACCAACATTCATCCAGTCTCCTTTGTTTAAAAAAAAAAAACTACGCGTCTGTGTTTAACTCTTCCCTCTACTCCTTTTATATCCAGTCAGTCTTATGGATTCTAGCTTTACAATATTTTTACCTATCCTTTCCTCTTGTGAAGGGAGGACTAAAAAATTTTACATGGATTTTCCAGATTGCAGGAGCACCATGCCTCTAAATCCCATGATGTAGAAGGGATAACTATAGTCACTCCTATCCATTCCTCACACCTTATCACCTCCACATTTTTTCAGAGTAGGAAATTGAAACTCAGATAGGTTAGGCAACTTCCCTGATGTCACACAGCTAAGAAATGTCAGAACCCAGACTCAGACACAGTTCTCCTTACTATAAATCTTAAACACTTTCCACTATACCAGGGCACTCTCAGAACAAAAATTATTTCTCACACAAACCTGGCACTGAGCTATTCCTATTCCTATTCCTATTAGTTATTAAAGCACTGTCTACAGAAGTTCCTCTTTTTAAATACAAATATATTATCTGATAAGGGTAATCCATTGGTTTATCATATGAGGGTTAAGGGGATAGGTCACCAACGCGAAGATGCAGATGGAAGAAGAGGAAAAGCCAACAGAAAGGTTGAGTTGGAGCACTATATTGCATGACTCTTGAAAACATGAAGTCACTGAAAACCTGGGTCTCTAGGTTCAGTCCCTAGAGAAGAAGAGAGATTAGCCAAGACACTAAAGGGAAACTTGGCCCACTTAATAATTTTGTTCAGGGCTGGCCCTAATACTCAACTATAAGATTTTCTCCTAATCCTCAAGGCCCCACAAGAGATTCTACTGTTTGGAAGGAGGCTTGTTAAAGCATTGATTTTGAAATTCCTCTTATTGGCTGTATGCTTTCCAAACCTATATCAGAACTCCAAAGGGTAATGCTGTCACCACCCAAAATGAGCTGCCTAGAGAGAGCCCTTTAGAAACCTGTCATCAGAAGGCATAGCCAGCCATCAGACTGAGCAAGTTTTCAGTGGTTTCAAATGTTTCTTTAGTGTTCTAATTTATGGTATACTATATTGGTGGGGCCTTCCTCCTTAATGTGTTCCTTCTGTGCATCAAGTTTGCAATAACTTCAAAGGGAGATCCCTGGGTAGAAGAAGAAGGTTAGGGATGGGGGAACACTTTCTTGGCAGGCTCACAGATCAGTATCACAGACTATGAAGTTAAATGAAAACTGTGGCTTCGAAAAAGGTATAGGAAGTATCTTTAAAAAGAAGAGATATTTTTCCTATGAGCAGTGTAATCATAGGGCACTTGTCCTTCTTCTCAGTTTGGTGTTATTTAAAATAACTTGATGTTTCTGTCTGATTGACTTTATTATCCTTGCTAGTGGAAGGAAGCAAGAGTGTGGAAAACCCAAAATGTGTAGACTACTCAAAATACTAGATAATCCAAGGTATATTTCTACTTGGATTTTAATATATTGTATAAATCAGATCTATGTTCTTATTTTTCCATGTTTATTGAGTAATTTTTACACATGAGAATTTTCTATAGCAGTGAAATCACAAATCCAATCCCTATCTCAACCTTTATTATATGGTTACTAGGTACTCTCTGGGGTACAAAGTGTTGTGGGGAATTAAAAGAAATATGAGATATATTTTCTGCCCTCAAGGAGCTTACATTTTAGTTGAATAAACAAAATATACCTAGACAAAAAGTTAATTTAGTCAGGGTTAGAGATCTTGACTCTGGATAACATATCTCCATTTCTATATTGTATTTACCTTTTTCTATTGAGGAAGTAATTATTACTACTAACACCTTATAGCAGCACTATTATATTTATAAAACATTTTAAATACATTAAAATATTTAATGGATTAGAACATGGACCTCTGACTCCATCTTTCCTAAAACCCACCCAGATCCTACGCCTTGGGAGATGCTTATAGAAATATGTTATTAATTTCATGCTAAAATTTGTTTATAATTTTTACAGCCATCAAGAGTGAACCAGAACTTAGAGAAGGGGGATTTTAAAGGGATGTAAATAAGGAACCATGTCAGAGTTGAAAACTTAGTGGATAATCCACAAAATGGATGATCAAATATCCACCAAATTTTTACTAAAGTTCTGGTTCTGGACTATAGCTTCCTGGGAAAAGAATAAAGTTAAGTTCTCTTCTTTGAAAGGATGTTGTAATAAAAAAAATTCTTTGAAAAATGAAATTATATAAAAAATTAAAAAATAGATAAAAGGTTTGAGGACTGTTAGAAGGAAAGTGGCTATTTAAAATCAAAATAGCATTTTATTTTTTTTATTATTGTTGTATGCTTATGTGGGATGTGTATGGCCAGTGAGTTGCCTAAATATTGCTCACAGAAAGGCATGAATCTCTGGAATCTCACCTATCCCTCTTCAAAGGAGCCTCCCTTCCTTGAGGGGATCCAGATTAGTGTTCACAAGGTTGACCAATCTGCTCTCCTATATCTATCTTCATTCCTCTCTTTCTTATATCCATCTACCCTTCCCCTAAAATCCTAAATGTTATAAAATAAGTTTTACAGAACAAATCCTTTTATTAAGGGAATTTGTTCTGTGAAGTTTTGGTTCATTCAAAGGGCCACATTTGAGGACCTGGAGGATCACATGTGACCTCGAGGGCGCAGATTCCCTGCCCTGGATCTAGGAGAAATTATTTCATTCTTCTATCCATACAGTTTCCCTGGTTGCTATCCCTTAAAGAGGAAGGGTTCAACTTATATCTGAAGACTTGACCCCTTCTCACCAAATGTCACTTACACAGAAGATGATGAACAGAAAATAAGCCGACCCATCCAAACAGATAGTAAACAAATATCAGAGAAGTTTTACAGATTAGGATATATCAGATAATACACTGAGTCAATGAGCTCCCCCACTGAGAATGAAATATCGTCATCTGATAGCCCCTGATCTTGCTCAAGGGGAAATTCCCCAAAGTCTATAGGGGAGCAAGCTGGAAATCAGAGACATATTGGGAAGAGATGGTTTTCCTCTACATGCTACTTTCCAAAGCCTGTTCTCTCTCTCCAGATTTCTCATGAACAAAGTTCTGGAAAGATATCTATCCTCTCTTGAAGCAGGAGGAAAGATGAATAGCTGTCTTCACCAAAACTCTCATGCCAACTCTTAAGCCTTCATATAGACATTCAGCATAAAGTCATCATTCCCTCCCTCAATGAGGAGTCTTATGTAAATGCACTAGGCTTGAACACTGAGGCTATATTATTATTATTATTATTGCATACCAAATTAATCTGATATTAATTTATCTCAACGTTATTTCTGTCATTATAACAAATTATCATTTCAATGGAAAACTCTACTCACGTGACTAGTAGTGAGTATCAAAACTTCTGTCTTCTTGGGTATCCAACAACAATAAAAAAGAATCACAATTCTATAATATGTGTAGTTACTATACATAAAATTAGGTCATTTCATCAAGATATCTGTGACAAAACTAAATCATCTTTTAAGCATATTGGCCACTAACCTCTACTGAATCACAATCTTTCATTGTTATTCAATTAGTTTACCAATACTTACTATCAAAGAATTTAGGAATGGAGGAAACCTGAAAGATCACATGATCCAAAGAACTCTTTTTCAGATGAAAAAACTGAACAGACAGGCTAAATGACTTTCCCAAAGTCAAAAAGTTAGGTAGTAACTAATAAAGTCTGCATTTTAACCCAGGTCCTCTTCCTCCAAATCTAGTCCTCTTCCTACTATATTATATCTCAAGGATCCAGGATTTGAACTGTGTTGGAACTGCCTCCACTAGTGCAAATCACAACCAGCGTATGTCTTAGTAGACTGTTACATGAATTACTATGCTCAAAGCAAAACAAAACAAAGCCATTACCAAACGGCTAACCCTCATGTGATAAGCCCCTCTAAAACTTAACTAGATTGGTCCTCAGATGCCATCAGGCCCAAATTCAAAGCCTTTATGCTTTGGTTGTTGTGAGAATCAAATTAGCTAATGTATGAAAAGTGATTTAAAAACCTTTAAGTGTGATACAAATGTGAGACAGAAGCAACAGCGTCTAGAACTTGTACTCTACTGGCATAGCTTTCAAACTCCAGAAAACATTTCCATACCAAAATGAAGCATTTGAGTAGCTCTTTTATGGAAGCATAGATTAACATCATGCACTATTTATTAAGAACTATTTGGAGCCTCCTATCTTTGCAAGGACAAAAAGAAAGCATTGTTACTTTCATTAAAGAGCTTAGAATCTCAAAATAAGAATTTAACCTATAGCCATCACCTCTGAGAACCTCCTGAAGGGGACCATTATTTTGACTGATTCATGGATGAAAGTGAACAAACAGGAATTTTCCTTGGTTGCTTTCCAGTCTTAGTTAAGAAACCCGAACATTTCTCCATTATGTTACTTTTCAGCTCCAAAACTTTAGGATAAAGTATGCTTTACTTCCACCCACAAAACTTCATGGGAAATAAAGCCATCAGACTTATAACTGTGTTTTCATAACTCCATATGAAAACCAAATCTTTCTAACAACTTTGGGATAAACCGCCCCAGAGTCTGAAAGTAAATTTAGACAATCTGGACTGGGAATAATCTGGACATGGGCCTGATGATCTTCTAGACCTCGAATAGTAACCCCTTTTCACTCTGTCGAAGACTGCAAAAGTGGTTTTTTACAGCTGCCCTGCTATTAAATAAAAACATGAATGCCTCTTTGGTCAATGCAGGATGCATAAAGGAAAACCTTGGAGAATCGTGACAGAGATCACACCATGTTATTTCTTCTGGGTTCCACTTGGTGACCTGATTAAGGAAATTGCTTGCAGGCGGTTTTCTGGCATAACAGGGCCCCCAAGCAATATATAGCAGAGACTTTGTGAGGGCCACCTTAGGGGCTTGGGCTATTTGGCAGGGCCCTGTCCCAGCAGGAGCAGGGTTGCTTCTGAGGAATACCTTGGAGAACATACAATATTGCTGTCTCCTACCTATGTTTATATAGTTACTGATTGGAGGCATAAATATCCTGAACCCTTTCCTAAATAACCTTAAGCTATATATGCTTTTATATGACTCTAGGTTACTTGTTTTCACTCCCTTTAAATTTTTAAGGGCTTAAACAGCCTCAGATTTGAGAATATGAAAAAAGCAAGTAGAAGGATGTGAAATTTGCAGCACTATCTTTTTCCAAACTATCATTGACTATTTTGTGCTGTAGTGAACAGCCCAGAAAAGAAAGAGTAACATTAGATAGCATTATGTTAACTTCCAGAAACTTTATGGAGTACCTGCTGCTACATCTAAAGGAACCTATGACGGACCTAAGTTTGAATTCCATCAATATTGGAAACTACTAGTGAGTTGTTTCTTTGTCCAATGTGCATCTGAGTCTTTTCTGCAATCTATAGTGTTAGAGAAGTGTGTGGGTTGTGACTTGCCCACATGCACAAAGCCAGTATGTGTTCCAGGTGTTACTTGAACTCAAGCATTCTTAATTAGAAGACTCCACTCCCTGTCCACAATATGTGAGTATTACATACAATGATACACAAAATGATAAAAGGTAGCTTGAGGAGGGAGGACACTAACACCTAGAAGGAAGGTGGGCTTCAAAAAAAGCTTCATAAAGAAGGTGGCTCTGAGGGAAGGCGCGGAAAGAGAACATTCTAGGACTGAATAATGGCCATTGTGGTTCACAGGAACACAGTGAAGAGACAGAGAGATATATGTAAGAAACAGTGAGTAAATCAGTATAACTGGATTCTAGAGTTATGAAGAGTGTAAAGCATAAGAATACTGGAAAGATAAGAAGCATAGAAGTTATACAGAAATTTAAAGGCCAAACAGGAGGTTTTATGTTTTATTTTAGAGGTAATGGAGAGTCAACATCCTTTATTAAAGAGGGGTGAGGGATGGCAACATGATAAGACCCATATTTTAAGAAAATCATTTTGTTGGCTTCATGGAAGATAAATTGATACAGAAAAAAACCTGAGGTAGGGAGACCAAATAGAAAGCTACAGCCATAGTCTATGAAAACAGTGGTAAGGGCTAAGAGGTTACTTGACTGAAAAAGAATGGACACATCCAAGAGATGTAGTAGGGGTAGCAACAGTGAGTTTTGGCAACTAATTGGACTTGCAATGATTGAGTATAACACTAATAATGTACTAAAAGGATGGTGTTGCTCTCAGCATTAATAGGGCAGTTCAGAAGAGGGATTGATTTTGGGGGAAAAGAAAAAAGTCTTCTATCTTGGACATGTTAGGCTTGAGATGCTGACCCAGTTTGAAATGTTCAAAAGGAAGTTGCTATGTTCTATTTGTATATCACCTTCTTCTCTGAAGATATCCCCATCCAGAGATCAATCTATTTAACAAAATAATAATAAAAAGAAGCCAAAGAGTTTTTTTAAATGCCATTTTGCAAACCAATGAAAATGGGTCTGAAAAATGTTCTGCATAGTTCCTCATCTCTGTAAAGAAGAGGAGGTCCATTTTCTCAGCTCTCTTCCATGGCCAAGACCATTCTCCCTAGGTTGCCTTCAATATCTTCTTTAATATCTTTTTGACCATCTTTTTCTGTGCAAGCTCAACTAAACTTTTCTTTTTTCTTTAGTCAACTCCACAGAATAGAATAACAGAATCTCAGATATGGAAATGATCTCAGAAGTTAACAAGTTCAACATGGACCTGAACCAGAAACCTCTCATTGATAAACTTGGGTGGGGGAGAGAACAAAGAGGAAAAAAGAAAAGAAAGAAATATACATGATAACTTTATTATGCATTTAAAAGGAATAGGAGGTAAATAAGAGATTGTGGTTTCATGCGTACCATCTTTTTTACTATACTATGTTATACTTGCTTTGTTCCATAAATAAAAAATAAAATAATTTTTAAAAAACAAGAAAGACTTCATGTGTTGAGGAAAGAAAACATTACCTCCTGAAGTAGCCCTTTATACTTTTGGGCAGCACTAATTGTTAATGGTTTTTTTCTTTTATCAAGACTAAATTGCCTTCTCTGTAACTTCCACTCTGCTTTCTTAGAACTGTCTTCTAGGGTCAAGCAAAATAAGCCTAACCCTTCATCTCCATTCATCCTTCATCTCCTTCAAATACTTAAAGATTTGGAATGAAACCATTCCCTACACCACCTTCAATAACCCTACTCGCCAAAAGTTTTCTCTTCTCCAGACTAAACATTCCCAATGTCTACGACCAGACATTAGCATGATCTCAAGGTCATTCATGATCTTAGTCACCATCATCTGGATGCTCTCCTTATCTGTGTCATTCCTAAAATATAGTACTCAGAATTGAGCAAGGTCCTCCAGGTATGAAGTGAGCAGGGCTAAGCACAGAAGCACTATCTCCTCCATAGTTGTGGATGCTGATCATCTCTTAATGCAACTTATGATCTGATTAACTTTTCTGGTCGCATATGGCTACTTCTCCATCATCCTAATGCTTCACATCTGCTAACCACCAACCTTCCTTATGATTTCAAACTTAATTCCTTTTATAATAAGTAAAATGCAGGGTGAAGTAGCAGGCAGAGAACTGTGACTTAGGATGGGAACCTTTTGGGTAGAGACAAGGGAACAGATGCAAAATATATTATTGAGGTAGGGTGACAAGTTACAACAAATGATTGAACATAGGATAGCTAATACAATACAATAAAAAATATTTATTAAGAGACTAATATTTGCAAAACACTGTGCTAAGTATTAATGATACATAGACAAAATTTAAAAACAAAACATCTCCTGCTCACAAACAGCTTGTCTTTTACTAGGGGAGGTGGGGAAGGGAGGAAGAAGGGAGCACAATATCCAAATAGGTAAGGATATGCATGAAAATTGCTGAAGGGAAAAAAAACACTAACAACCAGGGGGATAAAGACAGGTTTCCTGTAGGAGGTGCCATAAAAACTGAAGAACTTTAGGGATTCTAATTGGTGAAGGTGAAGAGGAAATATCATCTTAGACTTGGAGTCAAACTATATGAAGGCACAGAGCTAAGATATAGAATGTGATGTATGGGGAACTATTTGGATAGAACATAATGCATGTTTAAAAGTTGCATTGGTAAATATATTTTTAAATACACCTAAAATATAGGCTAGAGCCAGAATGTACAGTGCTTTGAATGCCCTTTCCATTTTATCAAGAATCTAGTGGCTAGGGATTCACTGAGAATGATTGAGCTACAGCAATGGGGTATCATGATCCAGTATGCTTTATAAAGATATTTTAGAATCTGTGTGAAGGATATATTGGAAAGGGGAGAAACTGGGGGGTGGTAAGGAATTCAAATACAAGGTTATTATAATTTCAACCAAAAGGTGAAAAAGACTTGAACTAGGATGAGAGCCATGGGAGTGGAAAGAAGGAGCTAGATGCAAAATGTGAAATGGAAGTAGAAGTGACAAGATTCAACAACTGATTATATATAGGAGAATGAAGAGTTAGGGATGATTCCTAGTTTGGAAATAGGGAGGGATGATGTCACCCTCAAAAGAGAAGTTTGAAAGCGGAGGGGAGTCAAGAGGAAAGATAACAAGTTTGATTTTAGATACCTTGTTTGAGATGTCTATGTGTTATCCAGGTAGAGATGACTAGCAGGCAGTTGTGACATAGGACTGAAGCTTAGGAGAAAGACAAAGACTGGATATATAAATCTAGCAGATGTTTGCATAAAGATAGGAATAATAATAGGAAATTATATAGCACTTTAAAATTTGCAAAGTATTTTCCATATGCTATCTTATTTGTATCTCATCATAATCCACTGAGGTAGGTACTACATTTTAAAGAGGAGAAAACAGATCAAGAGAGAGGTTACATCAACATCACACAGCTAATGTGTATCAGAGATAGAATTTGAACCTAGGTCTTCCTGACTCCAGCTTCCAGGTTTATTGGATCCTAGCTTACTTAAAGGAAGGTAAAGACTGAGAAGGTAGGAAGGGCAAGGATATGGGCTTTAAAAGTAAGACAAAGGATTTTACATTTTATCCTAGAGGTAGTAGAGAGCCATTGGAGTTTTCAAATATGGGAAGTGATATGGTCAGACTTGCACTTTAAGAATAAATACCTCCAGGGTGGCTAGGTGGCACAGTGAATAGAGCGCCCTGGAGTCAGGAAGACCTGAGTTCAAATCCGGCCTCAGACACTTAACACAAAAACTAGCCATGTGACCTCGGGCAAGTCACTTAACCCCAAATGCCCTCCAAAAAGCAAAAAAAAAAAAGAATAAATACTTCCATAGTTATTGGAATATCTCTAATGAGCAAAAATATCCCTAGGTAGACCATCCAATGGGAGTTATACTTGTGGGGTCTTTACATGTCCTTCAAAATCTTTCATATAGGGGTCTAAGTATTCTGCCTAAATTTATGGTCAGTCCTGACCTTAGGCAAAATATTCATAGGACTAGGACAATCATGTCTATATCTAATGGGATTCACATTATGTAGAGTATAAAATGTAGAATTTCAAAATTGTAGTATATTTTGCAAGGTGACATCATAACACAATATAAGAGAATCTCCATTCAAGTTAGTGAAAAGTTTACTTTAGACCAATGGATTTTGCACTCAGGTGCTATCTCCATTTTCCACCTTTGAGTCATTTGAACATGACTCACTTTCTTTCAACTAGAGCCTCTTTAAATCACATGAACAAAAAATGAATGGCTATACCTTCTTCTAGCCAATTGTAAGCACAACTATTTGATTGGGTTTGGCACCATTTCTGATGTTTTGAAGAAGGGAAATTCTCTAAGAGGAAATTAAAATAAGTTTTCAAGGTTGAACTACTTCTTTTCCTCTTTCTAATGAAAAAAAGGACTGGTAGCTTGTATTTAATATTTCCAATTTGCATAACCACATAATGGCAGTTCTCTACCCATATATCCCTATTCATTCCTGGAACTTGAATACACCATTGTCATGCAGAAAAAGAGACAGAAGACAGATAAAGAAGAAAGAACTCAAAGTAGAAAGTAGTATACTAAGTATCAGAATGGTGAACCTTAGTCTTCACACCAGAAAGGATACAATGGACTAAGTAAGAACACAGTGTGATACTCATAATATCCCTACACCTTTTTAGGATCTTAGATTTGGAATTGGAAGGGATTTCTGAGGCCCATCAGTCCAACTTCCTAACTTTACAAGTGAAGAAACTGAGACCTAGAAATGTTAAGTGACTTAGACATCTTTAGCACTGTTTTTAATGTTGTTCTTACTATTTGGTCAATGTTGGGCAAAGGGACTTGGAAGGCAGAAATGAAAGCCATATTTACCAAAATTATTTCAAATGTCATATATACTTCTAAAAATGAAAACTAATCTAACTATGGATAACAGAATGTGGTTATATTTTACTTAACTTATAAATTATTTTAGTTTCAGTTAAACTCCTTTCTCTCTAGGAATTATTATAAATGTGAGGACATGGAATGTTAGAGAGAAGCTTGGTAATAGCTTATGAATACATTCTTTGAAATCTTTTCAGGCTTCTCTCTTGAATACCATTCAACAGTTTCCAAAGACACAAAGATATCAGAAAATGGAGAGAGAGGTATTTAGACAACATGCAGGCATGATTCATAGCAGGGTATCTTGAATATTGAAATGCAAAATCTGTGTAAACCCAGTTTCCCTGGATATTAAATTTCAGAAATTGAGCAATGTACTTTTCAAAATAATTCTTAGAAATTGACACACAACAGGCTTTGTCTATAAGAAACTTCTTGCATTTTCTGGGGAAAGTCAGAACTTAATTTTAATGAAAACTTTAATACAAAAGGGCATGTAGTGGGTATAGGACCTGGGAGAATAAGAAGCACATTATCAATGTTGATTCATTTTCCTCCAAATCACAAAAATGGACTGAAAAGAGATTCGCATTGTGTTTTCCAAATGTCATCTGGGCATTGAATTTTGCTGACTTGATTTCTAGCATTTGCCTCTTTTAAAAATTCTCTTCAAAGTCATCAGACTTTATGAGAACAGAACTTGTCTATGAAATAATTTGAATTCATTTTTTGCAAACCTTTTTGTCTCTGGAGACAGCTAGATGATACAATGGATAGAAAAATGGAGTCAGGAAGGCCTCAGTTCAAATCCAGCCTCTGACAGTTACTAGCTCTGTGACTCTAGTCTTAATTTTCATATCTGTTTCCTGTCATTTCCTCAGCTAAAAATGGAGATAATAACAGCACCTACCTCCATGGATCAAATGAGATGTAAAGTGTAATGTAAAGTGTTTAGCACAGTGATCATCACATAAACCCTTACTTCCTTCTCTAGAAATAAACTTGATTTTGCTGAAGTGACTCTAGGAAAAATTATAAAGCAGACAGATGTGAGAATCTTGACCCTTTCCTTTATGCTTCCTCTTTCCTCTCCTTCCTCCAACACGTCCTTTCCTCCTCCAGTTCTCATATTGGTCTATGGACCTTCTCACCTTGAAGATAATCAGTCTGACAAATTCATACATATTCAGGTCTAAGGTGCTACCTGTTTCAAAAGATGTCTAAAGAAGACAATGAACCTTAAATAGTAGAATTTCAGGTGCTGGAACATGATGTAGGGTGGGGAATAATTTTGAACAGGGGCCTTTCCAGGGCTACTCAAATCATCATGGATCAAATCAGTAGAGAGGTACTAAAGTGACTTGCCATTTCCTTCTCTTGCTTGGTTTACAGATGAGGAAACTCATCATGAGGAAAGAATACAATCATTCCCCAATTGATAAATGGTCAAAGGCTATGAACAGGCAATTTTCAGAGGTAGAAATTAAAGATATCTACTATTCCTATCTTGAGGAAACTGAAACAAAAATCATTAAGTGACTTGCCCAGGTCAGACAGCTAGTAAATGGCTAAACCAAATTTGAACTCAGGTCCTCCTGACTCCAGGGCCAGTGCTCTATCCTATTATTTTAAATAGCTACTTTATTATTTTAAAGAAAGATGCCTAAAGAGAACAATGAATTTTAAATTGCAGAATTTCAGGTGCTGTGATAGATATGTGATAGGGTATCAAATAATTTCTAATAGGGGTCATTCCAGGACGGCTCTAATCATATCATGGGTCAAATCACCTGAGAGAGCCAATTGTGAAGTTGGGAAAGCTCAGGCTCAAGTCTCACCACTGATACACACTGATCCTAAGTGATCTTGGATGAGTCAAAAGTTTTTGGTTTTTTTCAGTATTATAGTAAACTTTCTAAGTTTGCAAGTTGCAAAAGAATTTCTGATCTGCATTAGTAGAGGAAGTATCTTGACAAGAAATGCCTTACACTAGTGAAATCACTTATCATGTGAAAAAGTGAGTAGGGGCACCTATTCAGTATATCCTTGTATTCAAATGTTCCATTTGGACACAAGTCATCCCTTTCATATTCAACTAGGTGGTACAGTGGATAGAGCATTGGGTCTGAAAGCAGGAAGGCCTGAGTTCAAATCTGGACTCATAAACTTGCAAGTTGTGTGACTATGGGCAAATTACTCAACCTTTGCCTGCCTCAGTTTCCTCAAGATAGGAATAGTAGATATCTTTAATTTCTACCTCTGAAAATTGCCTGTTCATAGCCTTTGACCATTTATCAATTGGGGAATGATTGTATTCTTCTAGATACGATTCAATTTCCTGTATATTTTAGAAATGAGGCCTTTATCAGAGACACCGGTGGTAAAAATTCTTTCCCAGTTTCCCACTTCCCTCTTAATCTTGGTTACATTGGCTTTGTCTGTACAGAAACTTTTCAATTTAATGTAATAAAGATTATCCATTCTGCATTCTTTGGTCATAAAGTCTTCCCTACTCCATAAATCTGACAGGTGAACTATTCCTTGCTTCCCCAGATTACTTATGGTATCAGCCTCTATACCTAGATCATGCACCCGTTTAGACTTGACTTTGGTGTACGGCGTTAGATAATGGTCTATGCCCAATTTCTGCCATACAGTATTCCAGTTTTCCCAGCAGTTTTTGTCAAATAGTGAGCTCTTATCCCAAAAATTGGGGTCTTTGGGTTTATCAAACACTATATTGCTATAATCATTGACTACTGAGTCTTTTGTACCCACTCTACTCCATTGATCCATTACTTTATTCCTCAGCCAGTACCAAGTAGTTTTGATAACTGTTTCTTTATAATACAGATTAAAATCAGGTATGACTAGGCCACCTTCACTAGTATTTCTTTTCATTAATTGCCTTGATATTCTGGACCTTTTGTTCTCCCAAATGAATTTTGTCACTATTTTTTCTAGCTCTATAAAGTAATTGTTGGTAGATTGATTGGTATGGCACTAAATATGTACTTTAATTTAGGTAAAATTGTCATTCTTATTATATTAGCTTGACCTAGCCACAAGCAATTGATGTTTTTCCATTTAGTTAGATCCAATTTTAGCTGTGTGAAAAGTGTTTTGTAGTTGTGTTCATATAGGTACTAGTTTTGTTTTGGCAGGTAGATTCTCAGATATTTTAGAATGTCTATAGTAACTTTAAATGGGTTCTCTTACTATTTCTTGCTGTTGGACTTTGTTAGAAATATATAAGAATGTTGAGGATTTGTGTGGGTTTATTTTATATCCTGCAATTTTGCTAAATTTATTTATTGTCTCAAGAACTTTTTTACTTGATTCTCTAGGATTCTCCAAGTATATCATCACATCATCAGCAAAGAGTGATAGCTTAGTCTTTTCTTTGCCTAATTTGATTCCTTTGATTTCTTTTTCTTAGAAATATCGATAAGCATATGAAAAAATGCTCTAAATCATTATTGATTTGAGAAATGCAAATCAAAACAACTTTGAGATACCACATCTCACCAGTCAGATTGGCTAAGATGACAAAACAAGAAAATGACAAATGCTGGAGAGGATATGGAAAAATTGGAACACTAATGCATTGTTGGTGGAGTTGTGAACTGATTCAACCATTCTGGAGAGCAATCTGGAACTATACACAAAGGACTATAAATAATTGCATACCCTTTGACCCAGAAGTGCCACTTCTGGGGTTGCATCCCAAAGAGATCATAGAAGTAGAAGGAAGATCCATATGTACAAAAATATTTATTGCAGTTCTCTTTGTGGTGGCAAAAAACTGGAAATTAAGGGGATGCCCATCAATTGGGGACTGGCTAAACAAGTTGTGGTATATGAATGTAATGGAATATTATGGTGCGATAAGAAATGAGGAACAGATGGACTTCATATTTCTC
>CM053595.1:198989442-199011993 GCA_028646575.1 Pseudocheirus occidentalis | reverse complement strand
AGGACTTCTCTTGCCTGGAACTCAAGGATCAGCCAGGCCACCAGCAAACAAAGTCCCATCCTGTTCATGTCTTCAGTCAGATTTCAGATACTGGGAGAGGAACACTCTCTCTCTCTCCCTCTCAGCTGACTTCAGTCTCCACAAATCCTCCTTCACTGAGGAGCCAATTCCAAAATCTGTCTGTCTCTCCAAAATTCTCCTGCTTATAAGCACTGGCCTTCTCCCAAGTCAACAGGGGAGTTCACACCTTCTCACCAACAGAGTTCTATACTTAGCCCTAAGTATCTGATCTACTTATCCCTAAGTATCTGATCTACTTAGCCCTAAGTATCAGATCTACTTAGCCCTAAGTATCTAATCTACTTAGCCCTAAGTATCCCATCTACTCAGCCCCAAGTATCCTATCCACTTAGCCCTAAATATCAAACAAATTGATTACCATTACAACTATCTACAATCTACTATCTACAATCTACTGTCCCAACTTTCTAGTGGGGGCAAGATGGATTTCTATACCCCAGTGCCTGTATAACTTATTTCCCAGTTGAATGTATAAAACAATTTTTAACATTTATTTTTAAAACCTTGATCTCCAGATTCTTTCCCTTCTTCCCTCCTCACCTACCCCCACTGGGAAGACAAGCAATTCAATATAGGTTGCACATGTGTAGTTATGCAAAACATTTCCGTAGTAGTTATATTGTGAAAGACTATATTTCCCTCCATCCTATCTTGCTCCCCCCTTATTCTATTTTCTACTTTGACCCTGTCCCTTTTCTTTAATGCTTTTTTTGCAGGGGGAAAGCAGGGCAATTGGGGCAAAGTGACTTGCCCAATGTCACATCGCTAGTCAGTGTTAAGTGTCTGAGGCCAGATTTGAACTCAGATCCTCCTGAGTCCAGAGCTTGTTCTCTATTCACTGTGCTACCTTGCCACCCCTGATCCTGTCCCTTTTCAAAAGTGATTGTTTCTAACTACCCCTCTTATCTCCTTGCCCCTACTTTCCTGTAGGGTAAGATACCCAACTGAGCGTATATTATTCCCTCCTTAAGCCAAATTCAATGAGAGAAAGGTTGACCCTATTCCCTTTCACCTTCCTGCTCTTCTGCTCCATTGTAACAGTTTTCTCTTGCCTCTTTTATATAATTTATCCTATTCTATCTCTCTCTTTCTCCTGCTCCCATTATATTCCTCTCTCACCTATTGATTTTATTTTTTAGATATCATTCCTTCCTATTCAATTGATCCTGTGCCCCTTCTTTGTACACATGTACACACATATACACACACTCACATATATATTTATACACTCACACACCCTCCTATACATATATACATATATACATATATACATAAATACATACATATATACATATATATATTCCCTTCAACTCTCCTCATTCTGAGTATGATTATCGTTTTTTCCATGTAAGAATATAAATAGCTCAACTTCAATAAGTTCCTTAAGATTTCTTTTTATCTTCTCATACTTCTCTTGCTTCTTGTATTTGAAAGTCAAATTTTCTGTTCAGCTCTGGTTTTTCATCAAGATTGCTTGATAGTCCTCTATTTCATTGAATGACCATGTTTTCCCCTGAAGCATTATGCTCAGTTTTGCTAGGTAAGTTATTCTTGGTTTTAATTCTAGCTCCTTTGACCTCCAGAATATCAAATTCCAAGCCCTTCAATCCCTTAATGTAGAAACTGCTAGATCTTGTGCTATCCTGATTGTGTTTCCACAATACTCAAATTGTTTGTTCCTCACAGCTTGTATTATTTTCTCCTTGACATAGGAACTCTATAATTTGGCAATGACATACCTAGGAGTTTTTTGGGGGGGATCTTTTTCAAGAGGTGATTGGTGAATTCTTTCCATTTCTATTTTGCCCTCTGGTTCTAGGATATCAGGGCAATTTTCCTTGAGAATTTCTTGAAGGATGATTTCTAGGATCTTTTTTTAATCATGGCTTTCAAGTAGTCCAATAATTGTTAAGTCATCTCTCCTGGATCTATTTTCCAGGTCAGTGGTTTTTCCAATGAGATATTTCACATTGCCTTCTATTTTTTCATTTGTTTGGATCTGTTTTATAGTATCTTGATTTCTCATGCAGTCATTAGCTTCCATTTGCTCCAATCTAATTTCAAAGGAATTATTCTCTTCATTGAGTTTTTGAAATTACTTTTCCACCTGGCCAATTCAACTTTGTAAAGCATTCTTGTCCTCATTGGTTTTTAGGCCTCTTTTGCCATTTGAGTTAGTCTATTTTTTAAGGTGTTATTTTCTTCGGTATTTTTGGGGTCTCCTTTAGCAGGCTGTTGACTCACTTTTCATGATTTTCTTGCATCATTCTCATGTCTCTTCCCAATTTTTCTTCCTCTACTCTTACTTGGTTTTCAAAATCCTTCTTGAACTCCTCCATGGCCTATAATTAGTTCATATTTTTCTTGGGAACTTTTGATGCAGGAATTTGACTTGTCTTCTTCTAGTTCCATGTTTTGATCCTTTTTGTCCCCAGAAAAACATTTTATGGTCTGATTGCACTTGCTTTGCTTGCTCATCTTGCCAGTCAATTACTTGACTTGATCTCTTTGCCATGGTAGAACTCTGCTTCCAGAGTGGAGAGAGCTGTGTCCCAAATTGCTGGTGTTTTTGCAGTTGCCAGAGTTATAAGGAGGGCACCCTCTCTACAGCCACCACAAGCTCTGGCACTAACATTTCTCACCTCAGGATCACTACCCAAGATAGTGACCCACATCCAAGCAGGTCAATACAAAAGCAATTGCCCTCTGAATGGTCTCTTGGTCCACTTATGATCTGCATACCAGAAGCTCCAGAGGCAGGCACATGGCAGCAGCTGCAGCCTCCAAGTGCCACCACCATCTCTAGCCCTGGGGGTAGGGACTGAGTATTGTCCTTCTGTCACCCAATTCCAACAGAGTTCCCTACTGACCTTTTATTTTCTCTTTGGTATTTGTGGGTTGAGAAGTCTGGAAACCACCACACCTTCTGGTGAAGTCTGCTCTGGTTGGTCTGTGCTGCTGGTCAGAGCCATCCCAAGTCTGGGCTGGCACAGCTTGCACAGGACTGTGCTCAGCTCCCAGCTTGGTGCAATAGACCATCCCTGTCAGCCTGCCTGGTTGCCTTCAGTGGGAGCTTTGTTTCTGTCACTTTGTGGGTTCTGTAGCTCTAAAGTTTGTTTGGAGTCATATTTTACAGGTATTGGAGGTGGTTGGTGCAGGAGCTTAAGCAGGTTCCTACTTTTACTCCACCATCTTGGCTCCACCCCCTACTGTAGTACTAAAGTAAAGCAAAATAAGTCCAATCCTACTTCCACCTGACAGACATTTTAATACTTAAAACACCCATAGTATGTCCTCTTCTAAGTCCTCTCTTCTCAAGGCTCAACATGCTCTCTTCCTTAAATCAAACTTCATATGGCATAAACTCCTGGCTACCCTCCTCAGGATGACCTCTAGATTATCATTTCCGTTCTAAAATGAAATGCCAAAACTGAAAACAATACTTCAGTATGGTCAGACCAAGGCAGAGTACAGTAGCACTATTGTTACCTCCCCGTTCTTGGAAAACATGCCTCATTTGATGCAGCCCAAGATCACATTGCACTTTTTCATTGCAATATCACACTGACAATTCATATTGGTCTTGCCATCCATCAAAACTAATTCAAACTGAAGAGTCTCAATCTCCTCATATGTAAAATGAGAGGATTTGGTTTGGTCACTTCTAAGGTGCTTTCCAGCTATTAACCTAGGATCTATTATATTATGCTGCTGAAATATCCTCTTTCCATCTTGAACTTCTGAATTTTTTTCCAATTCAAGTGTAAAGACTTTACATTTATCGTTATTGAATTTCATCTTAATAGAATCATTTTCACTGACCTACAGTTTGATTTCATTTTCTTCCTTGTTTTAAAATTTGGGGACAATATTTGTCTTTCTTCAGTTCCTCAATACATCTCCACAATCTTTCAGTTATGATTGACAATGGTTTAGCTAATTACATGTAGCAATTCTTTCAGTATTCAAGTGGGAGCAAAGTGAAATAAATGCCCACTATGTGCCAGACACTGTGCTCAGTGCTTTACAAATATTCCATTTGATCCTCACAACATGGTCTCCATTTTATAGTTCTGAAAACTGCATCAAAGATTAAGAGATTTGCCTAGGGCCTCAAAGCTACTTGGCATCTGAGTCAAGATTTGATTTTGAGTCTTTTTTGTTCCAGGCCCAATGTTTTCTCCACTATACCATCTAGCCGCCTCAAGAGTGTATTTCATCTGGTCTACATGATTTGATCTCACAAAACTAGACAATATTAAGCTTTTAATGTCTTGATATATTTAAAGTACTGAGAGGGAAAGATTCCATCATATTGTTTAGAATATCTCTAGATAATTTATGAACAGACAAAGACAAGATTGACATAAGATAAGAAGGATTAAAGAGATGAAAAAGGTTTAGTAGGAGGAAGGAGAAGTCACTCTGATAATGGATTCATCAAAGCAAGTGTGTATGCACGTATGTGTACAGATATATATATGTGTGTGTGTACACACATATACATGTAAGTACATACACATAAGCATATATGTATATATGCATATACATATATAATAGTAAGAAGACCTTTTGATTGCAAGTCAGGAAATGTAAATTCTAGTTTTATCTTCTTTTATTAGCATTGATTAGATCTGTGGGGGGGTTCAAAATTTTGAAAAATAATTTGAAGTGGAAAGAAAAACCAGGAAGAAACACATAAATACCTTATTGGGAACATGTTACCACTCTTTTATAAAACAATAATACTCTAAAAGTTCTATCGTTTTGTTTATGGATGGGTTAGTAGGAGCAAAAGGTGATTGGGCAGTGGGTCAAGAGGGCTATGACATTCTCTGATCCAGGAGAAGGCTATATATAGCCTGATGTGAGATTTTGGTTTGGGGTTCACTTTGAGAAGACTTGTGTGATTTGGCCAGACAAGACTCTGGGAAGCCATTGAGCCCCCTGACTTTGAAAAGCCAGATGTTGATGTTTCTCTCTCTGGTAACTGACTGGGTATGGATGTAATGGTCAGACAGCTGTAAGCCTGACTACTGATCTGTTTCTTTGTCTGGCTGTAACTTCTGTTTGTAACTTCTGTTTGCATTCTCTGAAGTTCAGGGTGCTGACTTTTTCCCCTGAATTAGGTAAATGATATATGTTTGATTGATTAAAGTAAGATTGTTAACCAAAAAAAAAAGTAGAAACAAAAAATTGTGGGAAAAAGTTTAAATTGTTTTGTTCCTTTCTTCCCCATGAATCCTCATTGTTGTTTTTCTTGCTATTGTTGTTCAGTCATTTTGGTCACATCTGACTCTAGGTGACCCCAGTTGGGGTTTTGTTGGCAAAGACATTGCAGTGCTTTGTCATTCCTTCTCCAGATCATTTTCACAAGTGAGAACACTGTGGCAAATGGGGTTAAATGGTTTCCCAATATCATGCAGCTAGTAAGTTTCTGAGGCCAGATATGAACTCAGGACTTCCTGACTCAAAAACCAGTGCTCCATCCACTGTGCCAACTAGTTCCTATTCAATATTGGATTTAGAATGCAAATCATTATTCTGAGAAAAGACTTAATTTATTTTCAAAATTATGTGTTTTAGCAATTTTACTAAATATATTAAGTCCTTTTCTAAAGACAGACTTTTATGAGTGTCACAATAGTTTGAGTATCAATGATCTGTTATCATAAGTGTACATAACAGTGAACACTGAAAAGCTGAGTTGCAATAAGCATGTAATACAAATAAAAATAACTGGCAAGTTTTATCAAGATGGTGGGAGGATGTTGAAGGATATAAATTTGAAATGTCAAGTTATTATTTTCCATCTTTATTAGGTAACAACTTATTGCTAAACAAAACCTCTCTTAAAAAACTTGACTCACCTTTAGAACAGCGGATATGAAGCTTAGAAAACCACCCCAATGATAAATGAAACCTGCAGTTTTCAGGGAAGTATCAGAATGCAAACTATATTCTTGTTTGAACAGAGCTAAAAGAGAGGCCAGTTTGTGTTTGACAATGACAAATTACTTCCAAAGAAAATAAAGCTATGTCTCCCAGTTCTTCCATTCAACAGACCTGTTTCACTATCTGTCTAACCTTTGTCTCTAGTTCTGTCTCTATATTCATATGATCATGAAAAATGAGAATGAATTATTTATGGTGTTGAATTTATATGAGATCATCTACTTTTGATGATTCCAAAACACTTTAGAAACTTTTTTAATTTAAAAAAACAAGAGAATAATATTGGGAAACATCATTAAAAATCAATTTGAAAGAACTAAAACATTAGGTTTTTTAAATAAGTTTTTTCTCGGTGTTGTCTGGGCTTTATATAATCATAGTTATCCATACTATCTGTTTCTCTCAACATCTCTCAAAGAGCCACCTCATATTACAAATAGTATTTTAAGACAAAAAGAAAGAAAAAGAAGACAGAAAAAAATTCAGCACAACTGACTGATACGTTTAAAAAGTCCAAACACATGTGCAATGTATAATATCTGTGGACCTCCCACCCCCATGAAAGGGACTGGAAATAGCTTCTCATATGTCTTCATTTAGGTGATGCTTGATCTCTATAATTTTTTATACTCATTTTAATATGTAATTGTCCTTTCCGTTTACACTGCACTCATCATATAGAGAGATGCATAATATACAATATATCTTATGTAATAATATGTTACATAGGTTTTTTTAATCTGTTTACCTCATTCTGCTTCAGTTCATATTCTTTCCATGCTTCTCTGTTTACAACACATACATCATTTCTTACTATACAGTAATATTCTATTAGATTCATGAACCACAATTTGTTTGGCCAATCTCCAATCAATGATTATCCACTTTGTTTCCAATTATTTGCTATCACAAAAAGTGTTGCTATAAATTATGTTGTGTATATGAGGAGTTTCTTTGTATCAGTAGTTTCCTTGGGGGATGAGCCTAGTAATAGTGTACATGATTCAAAAGTTATGAACATAATTCTAGGGGATAGAGCCAAGATGAGAGAGTAGAGGACATATGAAAGTCAAGTTCTCCCAACATTATGCTCCAAACAACTTTAAAATAATGCCTCACCTTGAATTCTGGAATGGCAGAACCAATAAAAGGTTGGGGTGAGACATTCTTCCATCCCAAGACAACTTAGGAGGTAGGAAAGAGAGGTCTGTGACACTGACACGGGGGCTGGTCCAGAGCATATGTGGTGGTAACACAAACTGTGAGCCTTAAAGGCAGCAGAAGCTTTGGTAACTCTCAGCCCAGGGATAGGGGCTTGGACAACTGGTCAGAAAGAGATGACAGGTAACTGCTGTGCTAGCTGTGGCTTCGGGATCACCCATTATTTGTCAACTCCACTACCCATAGCCCCTTCCAGGGTGGAAAGGAGTACTCTCAGTCACAAGGGATCACAAAGGCTGTATTGTTTGCAGTAGCAAAGGAGCAAGGACTCTGAGGAACAATATTGCTTGTGGTGACAAGGTATCATGGGCCCTTCCTGTTTAAGGACTAGGGAACAGACCAGGAAAGTAGTGACCACACAGATCCCTGGATCATATCACCTTGGAATAACAAAAACATCTAAACCCCTTGCTCTGAAAACATAAGTTCAAGGAAGCCTGAAGTGTGGGACAGTAACTTTCAACCTTACTCTACCCCCACTGTAGGAGCAAAGCTTAACTTTAACATAAAATTCAAAGTCAAGAAATAGGCTGGAAAAAAATGAGTAAGCAAAAAAAAATTTTTTTAACGACTAAAAATCTACTATGGTGACAGGGAATATCAAAGCACAAACTCAGAAAAAGAAAAGGATGTAAAAACATCTATCAGCAAAACCTCATAAAAACTGTGGACAAAACACAATCCCAGCAAGGATTCCTGGAAGAGGTGAAAAGTTATTTTAAAAATTAAATGACTGTGGGGTGGCTAAGTGGTGCAGTGAATAGAGGACTGGCCCTGGAGTCAGGAGGACCTGAGTTTAAAACCGGCCTCAGACACTTAACACTTACTAGCTGTGTGACATTGGTCAAGTCACTTAACCCCAATTGCCCTGACTTCCCCCCTCCAAAAAGCAAAAAAAAAATTTAAAGAGTAATAGGAAGAAAAGGTGAGGGCAGTGCAAGAAATTATTAAAAGACAATTAACAGTTTGGTAAAAGAAACACAAAAAATGTTGAAGACAGTAAAACACCAAAATTAAAAACCCAGAATTGATCAAATGGGAAAGGTGGTACAAAACTTCGCCAATGAAATTAATTCTTAAAAAGCAGAATTGGTCAAAGGAAAAAAAGATCCAAAAATTCACTGAAAAAAATCCCTTAAAAATTAGAATTGAGCAACAAAAACTTAATGCCACCATAAGGTATAATAACATAAAATAAAAATTAGAAGAAAATTTGAACTATCTCATTGAAAAATAAACTGACCTAGAAAGAGATTGAGAAGGGATAACTTAAAATTATTGGATTTCATGAAAGCCATAATCAAAAAAGAACCTAGACATATTTCCAGAAATTATCAAGGAAAACTGTGTTAATATCCTAGAACAAGAGGATAAAATAAAAATTGAAAGAATCTGCCAACACTTCCTTAAAGAGATTCCAAAATTAAAACTTGTAGGAATATTTTAGACAAATTCCAAAGCTCCTAGGTCAAGTAGAAAACATTGCAAGCAAACAGAAAGAAGCCATTCAAATACCATGGAGCCGCAGTCAAGATCACACAAAATTAAGCAGCTCTCATGTTTGGAATGTGATATCCTGGAATGCAAAGGAGCTAGGATTGCAACAAAGACTAACACACTAAGAAAAATTGAGTATAATCCTTCAGGGGAAAGATAGATGTTTAATGAAATAGAGGCATTAACAAGCATTCATCATGAAATTACCAGAACTGAATAGAAGATATGACATTCAAACACAAGAATCAAGAGAAGCCAAAAAAAGGTAACCATGAAAGAGAAATCTTAAGAAACTCAATAAGGTTAAACTGTTTTCCTTTCTATACTTGAAGGTGACACATGTAATTTCTAAGAACTTTATCATTGTTAGGGCAGTTAGAAGAATTCTACATAGAAAGAGGTAACAGGAGTAAGTAAATTGTGTCAGGATGATGTAAAAAATGGATAGGAGAGAAAGAGAGATGCTCTGGGAGAATGGGAAGAGAGAGGAAGAATGGAGAAAATCTTTTTTTTTTTTTTTTTGCTTTTCGGAGGGCAGTTGGGGTTAAGTAACTTGCCCAAGGTCACATGGCTAGTTTTGGTGTTAAGTGTCTGAGGCCGGATTTGAACTCAGGTCCTCCTGACTCCAGAGCCGGTGCTCTATTCACTGCACCACCTAGCCGCCCTGAAAATAATTTTTCTTAAAAGAAGCACACAAAGAGTTTTTACAGAGGAGAAGAAAATGGGGATATGGTAACAGGCAGCACTTGAACCTCATTATCATCAGAATTGGTTCAAAGAGGGAACAACATATATTCATACAAAGATGAGTATAGAAATCTGTCTTGGCCATAGGAGGAAAGGGGGACAAGAGAAAGAGTTGGGATGACAAAATGGATTAAGGAAGGAAGTGCATCAGAAACAAAAGAGACTATTGAGGAAGGACAAAGGAGAGAGAGAAAGAGAGAGAGAGAGAGAGAGAGAGAGAGAGAGGATAAAGAGGAGAAAATAGGATGGAGGGAAATACATATTTGATGATAATAACTGTGAATATGAATGAAAACAAATAGCATAATAGATTAGTAACTAGCACCCAACAACATGTTGTTTATGAGAGACATACTTGAAATAGAACACACACAGAGTCAAAATAAGAGATAGAATCTATTATGCTTCAACTGAAGTAAAAAAAAAAAAGGCAGGAGTTGCACTCATGATCTCAGACAAAACAAAAGCAAAATTAGACCTACTAAAAGAGAGATCATCAGGAAAACTACCTTTAGAAGTAATGCCCCCAAAAAAATTTACATCAAATTTCTCTGATAAAGACCTCATTTCTCAAATATATAGGGAAGTGAACCAAATTTATAAAAATAAGAATCATTTCCCAGTTGACAAATGGTCAAAGGATATGAACAGACAATCTTCAAAAGAAATCAGAGTTATCTATAGTCTTAAGAAAAAAAATCACTATTGATTAGAGAATTGCACATTTAAAATGAGATACCACCTCACACCTATCAAATCAGCTAACATGACAGAAAAGAAAAATAACAAATGTTGGAGGGGAAGTAGAAAAATAAGGACACTAATATTTTGTTGTTGAAGTTATTAACTGGCCCAGCAGTTCTGGAGAACAATTTGGAACTATGTCCAAAGGCCTACAAAAGAAAATAAAACATTTTGACCCACTACAAGATCTTTTTCCAAAAAGGTCAAAGGAAAAGGATCCATATGTACAAAAATATTAATATCTGCTCTTTTTGTGGTGGATGAGAACTGGAAATTGAAGGGATGCCCATCAATTGGGGATTGCTAAAGAAGTTCTTTTATATGATTGTAATGGAATACTATTGTGCCATACGAAATTATGAGGAGGATGGTTTCAGGAAAACCAAAGACCTACATGAATTAATGCAGATTGAAGTAAACAGAACCAGGTCATTGTACATATTAATAGCAATATTGAAATGATCATCAACTGTGAAAGACTTAGAACTTTAATCAATACAAAGATCAAAGACAATGCTAAAGAATTCATGATGAAAAATGCTATCCACCTCCAGAGAGAAAACATGAATTCTGAGTAGAAATTGAAGTGTAATTTTTCTTTATTTTTATTTTTCTTGCTTTTCTATAATGTGGCTAATATGGAAATACATTTTGCGTGATTTTACATGTATAATTGATATACTGCTTGCCTTCTCAATGGGTAGGGGAAAGAGAGAAATTAGAACTCAAATTTTCTAAATGTTGAAAACAAAAAATTTTTAAATAAAGAAAAATTTTAAAATATTGTATTAGAAATGCCAGGTATGGCAATAAGAAAAGAAAAAGAAATTGAAGGAATAAAAAATAAGTAATGAGGAAACAAGACCATCACTCTTTACATATGTTATGATGATATACTTAGAGAATCCTAGAGAATCAACTAAAATCTTGTTAATTAAAGTTAAGTGAAAAGATTAACAACATTAACAAGGCTGTAGCATATAAAAGAAGCCACACAAATCATAAGCATTTCTATATATTACCAACAAAACCCAATAGGAAGAGATACAAAGTTCCACTAAAAACAACTCCAAACAATATAAAATATTTGAGTGTGTGTATATATGTGTACAGATATACATAGGGCACAGGATCAATTGAATAGGAAGTGATGACATTTTAAAAGGTGAAATTGAGAGGTGGGAGAGGAATAGAATGAGAGAAGACATCCCATATAGAAGAGGCAAGGGATAACTTTTACAATGGAGTGGAAGAACAGGAAGGCAAAAGGGAATGGATCAACCTTACTCTCATTGAATTTGGCTTAGGGAAGGAATGACATACACTCTAAATTGGGTCTCTTGCCCTACAGGAGAGTAGGGGGGAAGGAAATGAAAAGGGGGAATGATGAAGGGGAGGGCAGGCTGGGGCTCAGGAGGGTTGTTAGAAGCACACAGTTCTGTAAAGAAACAAGGACAAAGTAGAGAGTAGAACAACCAGAGGGCAGGATAGGAAGGAGGGAAATACAGTCAGTCTTTCACAATATGTCCATTGTGGAAATATTCTACATAAGTACACATATACGGCCTATATTGAATTGCTTGTCTTTCCAGTGGGGGTAGATGATGAGGGAGGAAGGAAAAGAATCTAGAATTTAAAGTTCTAAAATAAAATGTTAAAATATATTATTATTGTTATTATTATTATCATTATTATTATCGTTTACATGAAACTGGGAAATAAGATATACAGGCACTGGGGTAGGGAGATCCATCTTGTCCTGCTGGAAAGTCAGAGGGGTGATGGGGGAGGATATAGGAGAGAGCAGATTGGGGGAAGGGGTAGACAGTGGGACTGCTGTTTTGGGCTGGTGGGTAGAGGAAAGATAGGGAGAAAACTTGTGACTCAAAATCTTGTGGAAATGAATGATCCAAACTAAAAATTTTAAAAAGTTTTAAAAAAATTTTTAAAGAGTACTCTTACCAAAAAAACAAAAACAGCCTCTCAGTACCAGATTTCAAACTGTATTACAAAGCAGTAATCATCAAAACAATCTGGTAATAGCTAAGAAATAGAGTGATGGATCAGTGGAATAAATTAGGCACATAATGCACAGTAATAAATGGGCATCATAATCTAGGTTTGATAGACCCAAAGATGCAGATTTTGGAGATAAGAATTCATGATTTGACAAAAAAAAATTGTTGGGGAAACTGGAAAGCAGTTTGGAAGAAACTAGGCCAACATTTCACATCATACACTAAAAATAAAAAAGATCAAAATAGGTAAATGATTTAAACATAACGAATAATATCATAATTAAATTAGGGGTGCATGGAAAAATTTACCTGTTTGATCTATGAATCAGAGAAGAGTCTGTAACCAAATGAGATAGAAAGTCTCACAGGAAGTAAAATGTATTATTTTGGTTACATGAAATTAAAAGGTTTCACACAATGCAGCAAAAATTAGAAGAAAATCAGGAAAACTTGGGGAGGGTGGAAGAACTTACAGCAAGTTTCTCTAACCAAGGCCTAATTCCCCAAATATGTACAGAACTGAGTCAAATTCATAAAATAAATAACTAAGAGCAATGCCCCAACTAATAGTCAATGAATTTGAATGGGCAATTTTTAGAAGAAATCAAAACTATCAATAATCTCATTAAAAAGATGCTGTATTAATGAGGGAAATGAAAACCGAAACAACTCTGAGATGTTGTCTCACACCTATAGATTGGCTACCAGGACTGAAAATGATAAATGACAACTGCTGGAGAGAATATGGAAAAATGGGGACACTGATACAATGTTGGTGGAGTTGTAAACTAGTCCAACAATTTGTAAATGGTCTAGCAAACATTTATATAGTATCTTGTCAGTTATTTTAGGTGAGGTGGGGTGATTTGATTGGTTACCTCAGTCCCCACTTATTATTATAACTGTATTATTATAATTATAATAATAGCTGACAATTACAAAGCACTTTGACCTTTAGATGTATAATAATAACTGACATTTATTTGGTGACTTCTAAATTAACTGATCCTTTATACACATTATTATGTTTGAATCTCTCAACAATCTTATGAGCTAATGCCTAGAGGTAGTATTATTTCCATTTTACAAATGAGGAAACTGAGGCTGAGTTTTTTTCATGATCAATATCCAATGAGTATCAGAAGCAGGATTAGAAGAATCCCATTCTCTTCTGTATTCAAATATAGCATTATTTTACTATATTCAGAATAATTTTTAAAAGACAGAAAGAAAATAGAAGGCTGAGGATTTGGTATTTTATTCTAAAAGCAGAAGTAAGCCACAGAAGGCTTCTGAGTGGGGAGTAGGAAAAGGGGGAAGGTAACTGTTATATTGGAAACTGTGTAGAGGATTAACTGGAGAAAGGAGGGCAATGGAAAAGATAATAGTTCAGGCTACAATTGGTAAGAGCCTGCACCAGGAGGATGGCAGTGTAATTGGAAAGGGAGTGTTATGGAAATAGAATCAACAAAATTTGTCAATTGATCGGATATGATATGAGAAGAGATAAAGGAAAGATACCAAGGATGACACCTACATTAAGAACCTGAGTGATTGTAATGATGGCTGTGCCCTCAACTAAAATAAAGAAGAGGATCAGATTGAGGGAGAGAAATGGAAGATAGTTTTTTGGATATGGTGAGTTTGGTTTGCCAGTGGGATATACATTATCCAACTGGAAGCTGGAAATATAATACTAGGCATTTGGGAGAGAGATTACAACTAAAATAGAGATTTTATAAACTTCCCTTGGCTTTAGAGTTGATGCTTGAACCTGTATGAATTGATTAGATTGCAGAGAGAGAGAGAGAGAGAGAGAGAGAGAGAGAGAGAGAGAGAGAGAGAGAGAGAGAGGGAGAGGGAGAGGGAGAGGGAGAGGGAGGAGAAAGGAAGGAAGAAAGGAAGGAAGGAAGGAAGGTAGGAAGGAAGGAAGGAAGGAAGGAAGGAAGGAAGGAAGGAAGGAAGGAAGGAAGGAAGGAAGGAAGGAAGGAAGAAAGGAAAAATAAAGAGCTAACAATTGTGAAGTAGGGAAAATAATAATTACAGTAACTGCCCCTCACTTTTATTGCAAGAATTAAATGAGATGACATATTTGAAAGTGCTTCATGAATTCTAGAGCATAACAAATGGGTGGTTAATCAAGAAAAAACATATTAAGCAAGTACCTATGGTGGACCAGGCACTGTGGAATTAGAAGGAAAAGTTTTAAAAATGGGGGAGGGGGGAGATAATGGTCCATTCCCTTAAAGATATATTCTTATTGTGGAGATAGCATATATATATATATATATATATATATATATATACATATAGGTATATAGAGGTCATATACAAATCAGTTAGAAAGTGTCGTTGTTGGTAAAGGCACTCATTTTACTATTATTGCTATTTTTTTCATCCTCCCCATTATTACATTTATGTCTTTTTTTGTAGGGTTCAGATATAGTCCAAGGACACTGATATGCTACTCTCATCCTTTTATATTTAATGCTCTTGCATTAGTGGATAGAATGACTACCTTTTGTAAGTGAAGAAGAGTATTTTAGGGTGTCTCATTATGTGCTACAAACTGACTGCAAACGGTATCTTCAGTACAACTTTCTGGCTGTATTTAGTGCTAGTTCCTTTGTTTTATTACGTTAGAGGCCCTGAATCTGAAAGGAGAAACCTGGGTAATTGTAAACTATTTACACCTTAGCAATAATTAGTTTATAAGATTAGTCCTGATAGTATGTGTTCCTAAGGCAATGAGATATAAGACTGGTAACTCTAAATGGGAGGGAGAGAAATCAGGAATGGTGCAAAGCATGAGCACAGCTGGGAATAACTGAGGACTGGGATGAGAACGAGGAAAAGAGAAAGCATACTCCAGAGAAGTCCTGTCTACTTTAGATGGAAATGAATCCCCACATAATTGACTTAGAAAAACACAAATCAACATTTTCTATGTTGTATTGCATTTATTTTGTAAAACATTTCCCAATTACATTTTCATCAGCTCAGGGTTTACTCTGGAGTTTTGTGAGCTGCTTGTGGCCTGCCCCAGGCTTTGAGTTTGACATCTCTGTTATAGAGCCCCTAAAAAGTGAAAGTAGACAAAGGATAAAGAAGAACAAAAAGCAAATTCTACTTAAAATAATAGCTGGACTTTATACAGTTCTTTATGGTCAGCAAAGCTCTTTTTAAATGCATTTTTTCATTCAGTCCTTACAGCCATCCCAAGAGTTAGTGCAGATAGATAGATATGGATAAAGATGATAGATATAGATATATACACATACATACACACCTATTATACAGAGAAGAAAACTGAGATTCAGGAAGATTAAGTGACCCATTGCACAGCTAGTAAGAATGAGAGGAGGGATTTTAATCCATGTGTCTCCTAACTCCAAATCCAGTACATTTTCCACTTAGATCCATCCTAGTCATAATAACCACATGAAAAAGTTCTTGGAATTTCTACACAATCAATGTGCTATTTGTTATTTGTAGATATGTACTATTATCTTTCAGGCATTTACTCTTTGTACATGGCATAATACAGTGGAGATTTTTACCTTCTTGCAGGCTCTGCATTTGCATTTCTCTTATTTATAAACTTTTCTTACATATAATGCCTGGAGTCAGGAAGACCTGAGTTCAAATCTGGTCTCAGACACCTACTAGCTGTGTGACCCCAGGCAAGTCACTTAATCTCTGTTTGCCTCAGGTTCCTCATCTGTAAAATGAACTGTAGAAGGAAATGGCAAACCACTCCAGTATCTTTGCCAAGAAAACCCCAAATGAGGTCACAAGGAGTTGGACATGACTGAAACAACTGAACATCAAAATATTTATAAGCCCCTGTAGATTTGTAATATGGGCAGAAGTCACTTTTAAAGATGAATATATTTGCATTCTACCCAATCTCCAGCAGGAGTAGGACTTCATCTCTGCATTAGTGATTTCTGTTGACTGAAATCCTAAGGCGGTTTGGAGAATGTAGAGTGGGTAGAAGGAGGGAGAGATGTAGTCCAGCCAAACCTGAATTGATTTAGCAAGACACACATTTTTATTTGCTATCCTCTGATGCAGCATAGATCTGGAGACAATTTATTGAGGGAAAGTGATCACTGACCTTTGCTAAAATAACTTTGCTTTCAGGAGCCTCCTATGTTGTCTAGCCAGTAAGGGACTACCTGGCAAGATGCCCCACTGAAGACAGATGGCAGAACAAACAATGAATGGCTGGATCTCATGTCTGTTAAGAAAATGTGTTCTCTGAAGAAAAAAAAATGGTGCTTAATACAGCAATGCAAAGAAACACTGGCCTGAGGGCCCAAGACCTGAGAGAAACCAGAGCATAGCTAATCAAAACCAAGCTGTGAGTCCAAAGAAATAGCTTCTGCTTCTCCTTTGGGTTCCCCCTACACACACACACACACACACACACACACACACACACACACACACACACACCCTTAGATTCCATACCTACAGCACATTACTACAGGTAGGTCCTTCTGGTCTCTGAATTTCATTACATGAAGAATGTGATGAAGGCAAATAATGCTTCAAAGATTTCTACTTTGGTAAATGTGAACAAGACTATTTATAATACTTTCTGAAATTGTTTTTGAAAAATTTTTAGCTATAGGAGTTTTGTGACTTCATATACAACTTCCCTTTTCTTTATTCCTTCCATCCTCTTTCTATTCCTTCCTTTCAATCCTTCCCTTCTATCTCTTTCCTTCCTCCTCTTTCATCTATTTACAACTGTTTCTCTGTCTCTGTGTTTCTGCCTTTTCCTTCTTCTATATCTCTGTGTCTATGAGGGTCTCTCTCTCTCTCTCTCTCTCTCTCTCTCTCTCTCTCTCTCTCTCTCTCTCTCTCTCTCCCTCAACACTCTGAAACAATAGCATATTCTGAAAAACTTTGGACTCATAAATCTTAGTGGCTCTTGGAGTCATTTCTCAGCAAACCGAAAAAAAAAATAAAATGTTCTTCCTGCCCTTAAGAAAGTCTCAAGAGACAGGACAGTGTTGAGAAAGAATTGCCTGCTTTGGTGCATGGCATAGACAATCACAAACACAAAAGTTTACATTCTGGACCCTTAGACAAAACAAAATTTTGCCAAGGGCACTCTCCTCATTTTACCTAGAAACACCCTCATCATGTAACCTGTGGGCTATCTCTTTCTCTACAGTGCTTGCACAATAAACTTCTCCATGCTATAAACCACATTTAAGAACACTGGTTATATATGCAAAGGAAAATCCAGGCAACAAAACACATGGGAAATGGATTTTGGGACCTCCCAATCCCACCGACCCCAAACTCCACTAGTAATCTACTAAATAAGTTAGTTCAGTTTTCAACAATAAATAATTATCATTGCTTTTGCTGGTTGTATATGCCCTGGGATAAAAAAGTAATATTTCAAATCACTTCCCTGAATAAGCAAGATCAAAAGAGATGAGAATTGTCTTTCAAGGTCCTCTTCAAGAAAAATCTGGAGATCTCACTTCCTGGAGAAAGGGTTCAGGCATTCAAGTTGATGGGAAAACAATGTGGTCTCAGTAGATATAAGTGGGTTCATTCTATGTTCCCAAGAGGAGCCTTTTTTGAGGCTTTCCCTAATATAATTTTGGTCAGATGGAAATTTGAAGCCCTATACATTTTGAAACTGCATCCGGAAAAGGATATGAGAAATGTGGAGAAAATATCTCTGCATTATTTATGTTTTAGGTAGCACCTTTCTCTAAGGAGTTTGGAATGCTTCATAGAGATTAATTACTATTATATATTGTACTTCTCTTCATATATTTGCTGAGATTGTATAGTTTTGTTTCCACTGTGATTTCCACCTCATTTTTTCATTTATACTGTTGATCTGCTACATCCATTTAACAAAATGATTCAATGTCTTTAGTATTAAGGAGCAGGAAGACCAAAACAATTTCCTTTATGAATTAAAGTTTTTTTAAGGTTGCAGTATTTGAAATAAATTGTTCAAATGTCTTATGTTAAAAAAATTAACCCCAAAAGAAATGTTATAAGGACTGCTCACTCTTGTCAATGACCCAGTGATGGCATATCTGACCATTCTGATGGAAATGAGACATATTTTACTTGCTGTTCTAGATGTCTTTGTCATCATATAAAATCCATTGGTGTGAATTGTCCCATGGACCTGAAATATTGCAGGTACTCCCTTCCTCAGGTACACATCACAACCTTATCATCCTTTATAATTCTTTCCAGGACTTTCAGACATCCTCTATAGAGCATCTGTCCAATGCTATGGAATCTTTTGGTTCTTTTAATATTTTGTTGATGCCAAGTATTCTGAACATCTATTATCCTTCACTATACGATCCACCCAGCTTCATTTCTTGCCATACATGTCCTCTTTTTCTGTCTTTCCCAGTACTTCTTATATGTCAGTCATTGTTTGTTATATGGCACGATCTTGATTCCCACCTCCCCATTCATCTCTATTGCTCTCAAGGGCACCTGCAGTTGTGAGTCACAGTCATGTACCATCATTGGGAGAGTCTTGGTGTGGGTTTTTTTAAATGAAAAAACAGAAATCCACTCTTCATATATCTTTTTTAAAGAATCTTAAGATGAAACTTGGTTAATGTGAACATCAAGGGCATCCTTGATCAGTGGAACTGGGTGTTATATATGAGAAATGACTATTAATACCTAAACCTTCAAAACTGACACAGGAAAGAGTTATTACAAAAGGGTAGCTCCCAGAGTAATATGAAGGTTATTTTATGTATTGAAGCAAACAGAATTTTGCCCATCTAACTACTAGCTACCTTCAGACCCCAAATTATGAGGCCCTGGAAAATCATCTTATTTTCTGGACCTTCTTCAAATTGACAAATGTATTAAATATCTGTTGTGTGTAGAACTCTAAGCTAGACACTGGAGAAGAAACAAAATTTAGATAAGACTAACTTCTCACCTCTAATACGTAATACCTGTGTGACTTGAGACAACTCACTTAAATTCTCCAGGACTCAGTTTCCTCAAGTTTAAAATGAGTAAGTGGGACTAGATGGCTTCTGAGGTCCCTTCTGACTCTGAATCCACATTCTTACATTCCTCCCACACTCTGTATCACACCAAAAGCAAATCTGTCCTCACTGTGTCATTAATCTCTCTTTAAAAAAAATTAATAAAGGCACTTGGTCCACGATGATAAAAAATGCCTTAGAGATTTTGTTTGCACAAATATAATAGATCAACTGTTATGAATAAATAGATCAATCAGACCTGTGTGAAATTCATCTAATTAAGTTCCTTCTGAATTAGCTAGCTGCATGGAGGATCTTACTAATTTTAATTAGATTGGCCGAATATATCAATAATTTTAACACTGAGTAGACAAAGTTAGAATCAAAAGAGTCAAAGGAACTGGAAGCGTTCATCTGGTCCATCTTCTTAAAATAAAATTAGGTATTGAATAAAGATTTAAAAGATTCCCCTGTCCTTCATAGTCTTGAAATTAAGTGATAGAAATCACAACTGCTACTTATACATGTATGTGGAGATCAGAATTGTAAACTTACTCAAGAGTAATTTAATATAGACCCCATTAAAATTCAATGAGAAATTCTTAGCAAATAAACTATAGCTCCCTGACGTATTTATTAAATTAGTTCGTAGGATCATATCTAAAGCTGGGAGAAATATTAGAGGTCTCCTAGTCCAACCCCTCCATTCTAAAGATGGGAAAATTGAGGGTTGGAGATGTTGAATAACTTGCCCAATGCCATAGAAGACCCAGAGTTTCAGGGCTCTCAAAGATATGGTTATCCTGTTTTTCTTCTAAAGGGAGGGTCTTTTCTCTCCTCTATATAAACAGTCTGTTGTTTCCTTGTACTTAAATGCATGCCAAGCCACAATAGGAAAATAAACATTCTTCCATAGAACACTAAGCATTCAGAAGATGAATCTCAAAAAGAGTGAGAGAGAGAGAATTAGAGTAATATCTGTCTAAATAACCAGAATATCAGGTACATATTTAAGTCTTGCATAAACCAGAATCCTTACTTTAACTAAACAGGATCAAAAGGCTTCTAATTACAGGATTTTACACCAGATTCTTATTCTTCTTTTGATCCTACTAGAAATATTACATAAATGACATTTTCGTGGTACTGCCTATTGTCACTAATGTACTACCTGTGTCTCCTCACATAGAGCAAAGGCCTAACAGATCTATGTTAACTGAAACCGGGATGAGGGGTTTAGCTTGCTTTATCTGGAGGTTTTCCTAAATTCCCCACTTTGATGACTGGGAGTCTATTGTCGTAGATAGTAGAAATGAAACCACCTGAACTTTTCAATATCTTAAATATTACTTACCATATGAATTTGTGTAAAAGCTTAGACAGAGGTCTGAGAAAGGAGTTTCTTCAAACATTTCACCTTAATCTAATTCAGATACAATCATCTCCCTGCTGCAGTGCAAAACATTGATTTATGGGTATCTATTCTTTGTTTCAATTCAAGTGTCAATCCCTATAGGAGACCTTTTGTCCCAGCTGTTAGCACTCTACTTCTCCCTTAGACAGAGAGAAAGAGACAGAGAGACAGAGACAGAGACAGGGAGACAGACAGAGAGACAGAGAAAGAGAGACAGAGAGAGACAGACAGACAGAGAGAGAGACAGAGAGTGTCCTAACTTACAAATTCTTAATATTCTTGAACTGATTCATGTCCTTTCTAAAAACCAAATGCAGTTCTCACAACTGGATCTAACTAGGGCTATGTACATTAGCATTATCACCTGTCTGTCCCTGAACTTTATGCTTCTTTTAGTGCAGATTCAGACTGTATTAGGTTTTGGGAGGCTGTTAAATTACATTGTCCATCCATAATCTCAGAATATAACCCTGTATCTGTTTCAGATGAACCTATGTACTTTCAGCAAGGTGCCAGTGGGAAAGGCCATATTCCATATACCCTTACAATGTCCAATAAAAAATAAGTTCCATGAGGGCAGAGACTATTTCATTTTTCTTTCTGTTCACAGTGCCTAGCATAGTACCTGTAATGGCAAGGAAATGAGTACTTAGCACTTTGTTTCAGTTATTTAATTATTTATCACCTTGTTTCAGTTCAAGTGTCTTTGAGCCTTGCCAGTGATTATATCAATTCTTTGTTAAGAAACAGAACCCGAGAATCCCATAGTGGGAGGGACTTGCCAAAGACAGGAAAGGAAGGACATAAGAAGTGGGTGGAACTTGGAGGAGCTAAAGACCATATAAAAAGCTGAGCATAACTGGGACTGAGCAGAACTGAGAAGGGAATACTTGTGGTGGCCGGCACTCTGTTTGTCTGTTTCTCTGCATGGATATGTGTTTGTGATACTTTGTATAAAAGTCTTGGGACCTTATTGGAAGCCCTGAAAGAGGATTTTCTTGTTGTCTGTTTACAGAAGTCCTGGAGGAGGGTTTCAGAGATCCTGGGACTATGCTGATGATTTGTTTCTGAGCCTGTGTTGATTTCTATGCTGATGATTAGTGTTGACTTTTTTGTCCTTGTTTGTGGGTCTATACATTTGGTTTCACAGACAGATAGTGAATTGATGATGGTGCTGGTAATGTGCATGAATGTTGTTTTGGCTCTTTTAAGCCTTGTCTTCCCAGAAACAAAAACTGAGAAGGACTTGAAGTGGACTGGACACTGTGAGCTTCAATAGAATGGAGCTGGATGAGGAACTGTATGAGGGTCTCGACAAGGAGCTGAGAGCTGCCTGCCTACAAATTCAGGTGACAGTTAGGTAGATTCAGGCAAGAGCTGGACCTATGGAAGAGGAACTGTGGAATCTGGGAGCCAGCCTCAAGCCAAGACAAAAAGACCTCTCCTTGGGTACTTAGTCCTGACTGAGAAGATCATGATTTACTGTGGCCAAGGGGTGGAAGAATTTTGTACTTTGTACCTTGTACTCCTTAAGGATGATTGAGTTAAGGATGATTAGAAACTAATCCCCAATCAAGAAGAAAGAAGACTTTTTGACTGGGAGATTAAAACAATGTGACCTAAGGGTGTAATGGTAATCAATTTGTTTGATATACTTAGGGTTAAGTAGATCCTAGTAACTTAGGGCTAAGTATAGAACTCTGTCCATTGGTGCAAAGGTGTGAATTCCCCCCCCTGCCGTGAAAAGGTGTGAATTCCCCTGTTGACGTGGAAGAATGCCATTGGCTGAGACACTCCCCTGTTGACTTGGGAGAAGGCCAGTGTTTATAAGCAGGAGAATTTTATAGAGACAGACAGATTT
>CM053595.1:198943719-198988942 GCA_028646575.1 Pseudocheirus occidentalis | reverse complement strand
TCAACTCCCTCTTAGGGAAACTAGGTCATTCCTTTTGTTAACTGATTGATTGAATCTTAAAATGTGAAGCTGGTTTCTCCCTTAGGGAAACCACCTAGTTCTTCTCTTGTTCCTTATTCCTTTCTGTAATAAGATACAATATTGAGACTTTCCTTGTTCTGAAGATTGTATATAATATTGTGAACTGTTGAAACTGTGAACATTGTACTGAATCTGATTTTGTAATGGAATAAACAGAGTGTTCACTAATACCGTGTAATCCTAATCTTAAAGGCTGTTCACAGTAGCATTCTCTCAGGAATCTACTGCTGATTGGCTTTACAAAGGGTGGGAAAACTTTTGACATTTGTACTTTGTGTCCCTTAAGGAGGATTGCTTCTTAAGGACAATTGAGTTAAGGACTTACTGAATGATATCTTTTGTATAAAACTATGTGGCCACTTTAGTGATAAGTTGTTATATTATGCCATTGTGAATTCTGTACTTTGGTTTCCATGAATGTTTTCCCTTGGTTTTTTGCTGATTGAATAGAGAATTCACTATACTATGTGATCAGAACCTTAAAACTATTCACAGCCACAGCCCTCTGGAGAGTTGCTTGTGCTTGGCTTTATAACCTGAAGCAGAGTAGGCACATAATACATACTGAATACCTCTCCCATCTGTGCTTGTGAAGTTAATATTTTTTTAACCTAATTGTAAGACTTTTTACATTTATCTCAATGAAAGTTCATCTTGGTAGATTCAGTCCAATGTTCTATAGAGGCAAGTTATTTTTTTGGCTCCTGACTCTGTCATCTGCCATGTTAAGTACCTATGCATATTAGCATTGTATCATATGCAAAATTGATAAGCATACCATCTATGACTTTATCTTAATCATTGTGAGGGATCAAGACTAGACTTGTAATTTCATTGATATGCATACATGCTGGGAGAGAAAATTTACTTAACCAAAACAGGATCCACAGCCACTCTATAGCTTAAAGTTTTAGGGTTGCCTGCATCACTGAGAGGTTAAGCCCATGGGCACATAGCCAGTATCTATCAAAGAAAGTACTTGAACTGAAGTCTTCCTGGTTTCAAAGTCAACTTTCTGTCCACTACACTGCCTCTCACTGATGAAATTTGTTAGCAGAGATGTCAGCATTAACTGCTTCCTTCCTCAATTTCACATCTTTGGGAAGATTAGAGAGGTAAAAATGAAAGCAACCATCAGCAAGACTTTCAAGATTACTCTAACTGCCAGCAACCCAGCACAAGCTGACTGTTATATCCATATATGTATTGCATTGAAGTCCTTGCTGCCTCATTGAAATATATAATTGTCTTAGATTAAGTGGAACTATTAGGATCGATCAACTGGAAAAGATGATGAAGTAGGAGGAAGCAATACAGTAAGCTCTCTCACACTACTGTCCACCAAAGATCAAGGACAAGCATCAGACTGAGTAATGGTAATACAAAGGAGAAGCCACAGTGAATAATTTTTTCATAGGGAGACAGACTGAAAGGCTTAATCAGAACCTTCCTGAACAAGGACTGTACTGAGGCCACAGGCTCTGTATCAGGACAAAGATCAAGGTCTTAAATCAAGTATAGACGGGGCCTGAGGCTATGTACCTTGTAAGAATCAGGACCAATAGCCAGTTGTCCATGTTTTCTGACCCTTGAACTAGGTATTGAACCCAGTATAATCCATAACCCAAAGGGCATTTTGATAAGACTCTCCTTATTGTTAGAGACTGATTACTCAATGTTCCTTGCCTTTGTTAGGGCAAACTTGGTAAGAGCTTGGGAGAAAAAGAGATCCTGGTCTATTGCAGCTTCAAGAGAGAGGATATATGATTCTAGGCTCACTTAAGGTTTCTGAAAAAAGAGAAAGATTCTCGAAAGAAGCTAACATGTGGAAGACCCAGTAACTTGATCATGTCCATGATTAGTGTTGACTTTTTCGTCCTTGTTTGTGGGTCTGTACATTTGGTTTCACAGACAGATAGTGAATTGATGATGGTGCTGGTAATGTGCATGAATGTTGTTTTGGCTCTGTTAAGCCTTGTCTTCCCAGGAACAAAACTGCTTACTACATTTCAGACTTCAGGGAAATCCCACTTTGGTTCTGAATCTCTCTCTCTCTCTCTCTCTCTCTCTCTCTCTCTCTCTCTCTCTCTCTCTCTCTCTCTCTCTCTCTCTCTCTGTCTCTCTCTCCCTCCGTCCCTCCCTCCCTCCCTTCTCTGTCTCCCTCTCTTTCTCTGTTGAGCTGAATTTTTCACTCCCAATAGGAAAGTTCATTCACTGTGGTATATTCTGATAAATGTATCTTCTCTGATTTCTGTTTTGCAGTCAATTTATATAAATCAATTTGGATAAAGAAATTGCTATTTGCTATATGTGTGTTCATTGTAGAAATGGCATTTAGTGTGAAGGGAGTCAAACCTAGGATATATAGTGTTGTGCATGATTTTATTCATTAAGTGATAGCAATTAAGTGATAACATAGCTTGGATTTAAAATTTATTTCCCATAGACAAACAATATTCAAGGAAGTAGAAAGATGCCCTTCTATCCCAATAGGATAGCCAGGTAGCGTAGTGGATAGAGCACTGGGCCTGCAGTCAGGAAGACTGGGGAAAGAGCAGGAAAAGAACTGAATAGGAGCTGTGTTGCTTTGACCCCAATCTGGGTTACAGCTTTAGCCCATAGACACAGGTTGATTCTAGAAGCTACATAATCAGAGCAAATGGTTAAGACCAAGGCTGAACCTGCAATTTGTTGCTATGAACCTTTAGAGTCATTCAATTAGCTGATAAGATCTTGGACCCACAGAACTATATTGGAGTCCCAACCAGTGACAGGTTTTCAGTTGGGTCATTCAAATAGAAAATATAAATCATCTGTTTCTTCATTTCCCAATAATAACTATGAGGATTTCAAGATATGAAAATGCATTCGGATTCATCAAAGAAAAATTTAATTACAATCCACATAGTTTTGATGTTATATGTATTTTATTTTACTCTGAGTATTCAGAAATTGGCGGTGATTAAATGTTAGACATGGTAACTCTACTAAACTTTCAGATGAATGACAGTTTATCCTTTAAAATGTCAGTCAACATTTATTGAGCATTGTATGCAAATGATGACTGTGTAGTCTATTTAGGAAAACCCAATAAGAGGGATTAGTGGTTTCTGCCAAAATAAGGTCAGAAAACCTCTAAAGGGGAGTGAAATGTTAGTCTTTTACAATTAGTTTTTTTTCCCAAATTTTATTCAATATCAAACATATCTCTACAGTTTTTACTGAGGAGGTTGACCACGTCCACGACCAAATCCACCTCTAAACTGGAATTCTGTTGCTGACCCAGTCCCAGCCTCAGCCTTCTTGTCAGCACCAGGAGGAGCAGCACTTCGTCTGTATGTGTCTCTGTCAGCTTCACCCCGAGTAAGTCGGGCAGGTCGCTCACCCTCTAGACCTTTGGGCCTTGGCCTTCCTGTCTCTGGGCGACTTCTTTGAAGCGTGGCAGGCACAATCTCCGGGGGAAGGTGAAGGTAATCCCGGAGGTACTGAATGCCCTCATTGGTGAGATACCAGTAGAAATGCCTCCATTCGAACTGCTCCTTAACATAGCCGCGAGACTTTACAGACTGCATGGCCTTCATGACATGAAGATTGGGCACATTCTTGTCTGCCAGCTCAGGGTGCTTTGGCATGTGAACATCCTTCTTGGCTACCATCACTCCCTCCTTAAAAAGGAGTTCATAGATGGCAATTCGGTTCTTCTTGAGCATCAACATCTTGGCGGCGGCGGCGGCAGTGGCTGCTCTACCTTTTACAACTAGTTTTACAAGTTTTTAAATTCCTTCTTAATGGTATATTTCTATTCCTATATTTTGAGTAAATTTTTAAGTCTTTTTTATATCATCATAATTCATCCTATTATGTCTCCTCCCTTTTCCAAAGAGCCATTAAAATATAATAAGCAGTATTTTAAGACAAAAAGAAAAGAAAAAAAGAAAAATCAGCATAATTGATAAATATATTGGAAAAAGTCTGAAAATATGTGCAATGTGCAATATGCATCACTTGTTGGACTTCTCACCTCTACAAAGGGATGGGGGAGGGGAATCTTCTTATATCTCTTCTTTTGAGCCAAATTTGTTCTTTATAAGTTTGGACATTTACCCCTGATTTTGTGTGTGGGGAGCTGTTCTATTTATATCATTGTAGTCATTGTGTATATAGTTTAATTGGCTGTACTTACTTCACTCTCCATCTGTTCCAGTAAATCATTCTATCATTCTCTGTACTCATCATAGACATTGTTTCATATAGCACAGTAATATTGTATTACATTTATGTACCACAGTTTCTTTAGTCCTTCCCCAGTTGATGAGTATCTGCTTTGTTTCCAATTATTTTCCATCACAAAAAGTGTCACTATAAATACTTTGTATATAGGGACTGTCTTATTATCAATAACCCCTTGAACTAGAGGTACTGTAATGGAATTTCTGTGGCCCCAAGGTTTTCATTTCATTTGATCTTTTTTCTAAGGGAAGTAAAGAGAAGTTTGGACTGAGTATGGAGGATCTCAATTTGAAATCTGCTCCAGGCACTGCACTCACATGCTGGTCAAGTCACTTAAACATATTAGGCATTGGTTTCCTTATCTGCAAAAAGGTCATAATAATAGCATCTACCTGCCTGAGTTGTCATAAGGATCAATGAGAAAAAGAATATAGAATGTTTCATTAACATTAAAGTATAATATAAATATTATCTATTATCATTGTTATTATTATTATTATCTTTTCTGTATCATTATAGAATAATCAGTATAAAGAGTCAGGAAGACCTGGGATCAAGTCTCAACTCTGGATCATCATCAACAAATCACTCAACCTCTTGATGATCTTAGTCCACTCCTTGAGACTCTAAGTCACAGGGGAGGTCTTGATCTTCATTTCTAGAAGCAGTTTCTTCCCTTGAGGTGACTGTAATGATAAAGGGAATTTGAAGATCTTCCCTGCCCCCTTAATAAGTCTAAGGGAATTTGAAGACCTTCCCTGCTTTGAAAATACACTCTGCCCCCTAATAGACTGAATGCAATCACACTGAGCCTGTGGTGGGAGGAGTTTGCTGAGAGCCCGAAGGAAGCTGGGAATCAGGCAAGTTAGAAAGAGAGAATGCTCAGAAGGTAGATAGGCTTGTGAGTAAATATTGGTCTTGTGTTGGTTTGTGGGAAGGCTAAAGGATGCTGTGGCTCTCGTGCTGTTATGGGTTATAACATGATGGCATCAGCTTACTGATTTGGGGATTCAGTTTTCTGGTGTCTGAATAAATGTTTTGCTTCTGTCTTCTACATGAAGAGCCTATTATATTTTTCAATCTAGCACTTTTGCAGGTATATTTATTGTGACTGTTGGCACTGTGAATATTGCATTGGTACTACAATGGCCCACTGGATAGGATATTTTGAATTAAGAAGATGAATTCAAATCTCTCCTCAAATATTTAGCTGTGTGAGCCTTGGCAAGTATTAACGTCTCTCAGCCTCGGTTTCCTTATGTGTGAAATGAAGATAATAAAAGTACTCATCTCACAAGGTTGTTATGAAGATCAAGATATCACACTAAAACCCTTTGCAAACCTTAAAGCACTATTGTTATTACATCAATGAAACAACAACCCTGGTTTAAAAAAAAGTTATCAATGAAATTCTAAATGGTTGTCATATAATAGATTTTTTTTAAACTTTGTCTTATCTTCAAATATGGATTAGGCTTTTTTAATTGGAATTTTTGAGTGATTACAGAGCATTAAATTTCTATAGAAAAAGTTGACCCAAATGGTCTTGTAGGAATCATGTAGCCATGACCTTTTTTATTTTAAAAAGAATTGTTTAATTTAATCAAAAACAATTCTCCCTCTTACTTATATTTTTGTTTGGTTGTCATACACTCCAAGTTCTTTTGGGCTCTGAACCTATACTAATGTGGATGACTTTTTCAGGTTATGTTTTTCATGACACCACAAAAGCAATTGGCTGGATTGGCTGGACCTCGAAGTCTAATGAGACACTACCTAAGACATTTACATTATTCTACTTCCTTTATAGAATCATTTTCACATGACCATAATGACCTGAACATTATTTTTCTTTGGCCTTTTTTTTTACTTTCATAGGCCTATTCTGTCTTAGTGTAAATATTATCTTGAAGACCGCAACTGTTTGACTTGACTATCATGTTATCCACATGTAAAAGAAATTGAAACTTTGGTCTGTTAAGCAGAGCAACCTGGAAGTTTAAACAGGAAGAAAAGATCCTTACCATAAACTGTGGAATGTATTTAAAAATAGAAACCTGACTCACAAATGGCATTTTGGAAGTAACTCCTAGGAAAACACCATTTTGGGAAAATACAAATAATACAAGTATCATGTTTTTTTGTAATATTTTATTTTTTCCAATTACATGTAAAGACAGTTTTCAGTGTTCATTTTTATAAGATTTTGAGTTCCAAATTTTTTCTGCTTCCCATCCTCCCCTCTCCCTCCCCAAGACAGCAGGCAATCTAATATTGGTTATACATTTGCAATCATGGAAACATACTTCCACATTAGTCATATTGGAAAGGAAAAAAATAGAGCAAAAGGGAAAATCCACAAAAATAAAATAAGTGAAAATATTAATCAACATCCAGGATCCACAGTTTTTTTCTCTGGATAGCATTTTCCATCATGGGTCTTTTTTAATTATCTTGGATTATTGTATTACTGATCGGAGCTGAGTCAATCAGAGTTGATCATAACACAATGTTTCTATTACTGTGTACAACATTCTCTTGGTTCAGCTCACTTCACTCAGTATCAGTTCATATAATTCTTTCCAGGTTTTTCTGAAATCTGCCTACTTATCATTTCTGTAGCACAACAGTATTCCATCATATTCATATACCACAACTTGTTTAGCCATTCTTCAGCTGATGAGTATTCCCTCAATTTTCAATTCTTTGCCACAAATAGAAAATTTGATGGTGGACCCAAGTTAGGGTCTAAATATTTCTGATATCTCCAAACTTTTTTCAGAGTGTGAATGAAAACCAAAAACAAATTCTGCTCAGCATAGTTTTCTTCTTATTTTTAAAAGTATGCACTTTATATGAGAAAGTCCATTCACGTATTTATAATACATTTAATTTTTTTAATATGACACTTATTGATATCTAAGAAACCATTTGAGCCTCTTCCTAAGGTTATTAATATCTTTGTTAATTTCTGGTGCTTGGGAGAATAAATTACAACACATCTGGGTTTGGAAGTCCATTATCATATCTAATTAGAATACATTCTACCACATGGACAAAAGAGATCTAAGTGTTCAGAAAGATATGTAAATTAATGTATTATACCTTCTCTTCACATAAGGAACAAAGAAAACAACATCTAGGGATATGTGTTTTAAAAATTAACTTCTGAAATTATCCCCTATTAAATATTATAAAAATGATATTTTTGAAGGCTTGAACATTTCTTTGAAAGATCTATAATTTAAAGAATTCAAAATTTTATGTGGTATTAAGATAATCTGAAAGAACTGGCAAGAGAATATTTAAGGAGAATCATAGGCTCACAAGGTAATAAACTCCTCAATCGCTCCTTTTAAATATTTGAAAGGTTTTCATACAGAAGAGAGATTTGTTGTGTTCTTCTTGGTCCCAGAAGACAGATCTTGGAACAATAGGTAGAAGTTTCAAAAAGGAAAAGTTACATTTGTTGTGAAGGCAAAATTTTCCAACAATTAGAACTGTCCAAAAGTGAATAATGCTGATTCAATAGGAATGTTTCCCTTGACTAGCAGTCTTCAAGCAATGACCAAATGACCTCATATATTTTACACAGGACACTCTTGTTCAATATAGGCTATATGGCCTCTATATGGCCTTAAAAGTCCCTTCCACTTTTGAGTGTGTACTACCCCTCCCCCACTGAAAAAGGTCACAACTCTTAAAACTCAATGGGTTATTTAAACGCGATTTCCAAGGTTCAGATTACCAGCATAGCAAACCCCATTTATTCAGTGACAGATTAAGGCAAACATTCACAGAACAGAGAACATCAAAATACAGTGTAACTCATTCATTTAGCAAGTATATTCTCAATTCAATTTCAAAGCACAAAAAAGTCAAAGGTTTCCCACACTTGGATCACAACTGAATTACAATACCATCCATTAACACCAAGCACATTCTCAAAAGGGGCAGGAGAACACAAAAGGCCATCCACCCTTAAGCTACAACAAGGTTAAGATATCATCATAGTGTTCAATGCCCAAGGAGAGGTCTTGTCTTCATCTTGACGGTGAGGCAAATACTCAGCAATCTTGGTTCCCGGGGAGGCAAAGCCTAACAAAGCCACAACACATATTGCCAGTGTCCTCATCAAGTAACTTTGCCTGCAAAACAGTCCCAGAACCCCTGAAAATATCAGCAAGTCACTCTTCCAGGATTTCTGGAATAAGAAATTTCTGGAACAAGAAAATGCTCCTTCAGGGCTTCTGAACCAACAGCAAGCTTCCAGGACCTCTACAACAGTAGCACTGTCCTTCACCAGCAGGTGAATCTGGCAAAACAACATCAAAACAGACAGACAAAATACCAGCATCACAGCCATGCCTCCTCAGTTCTTGGCAGCTCCGGATGGCACTTCTCAAAAGTCCTGGGCAGCTCCAACTGGCCCTCAGCAGTCTTTCAGCAACTCTGGCACCAGACACTGGATACTGCTCTCCAAAAGTCCTTCTGGCCTTTTCTGCTTGGGCTTCTCTCTAAATTCACGGCTCCTCCCAGTTTAGTTCTCTCTCTTCCTGTCAACAAGTCCATCCCACAAGTGGGATTCACAAGCTCTGGGTTTTAACACTCAACCCAAAAATCAAGCCAATATGGAGGCATCTCCAAATTCAATTACCATTACAAATGGTCAAAAAAAATCATCACCATGCCACCAGTACAGTAATGAGCCTCTAAGAATATAGGTAGGCTGCTTCTCATACAAAGTATATTTGGTTCCCCAAAGGACCTACACACAAAGTCTTTCCTTCTTCCAATCTTCTAGCAAAACCTTCAAGAACCAAAACTCATCTCTCAGTTCTGAGATTTTAGTGGTGGCTCCTTACCGTAATCTCATAAATTGTTTCATGTTTTATCTCTAAGAACAGTACCCTGACCACCAACCCTAATTAACATAAATAACAAGATGCTGTATGCTCTTGTACTTTTATCAGGTTAGAAGATATCTTTCTTAGAGTTGCAGAATGAATGAATCAATCAAAGCTATAAATTAAATGTGGACAATTCCTAAGTACTGATGTACCAATCAATCAGGGCATAAATTAGCTCCATATGGCCTGGTTAATTAATTTTGGGGGCCCTTGGAGGAAATCAGATGGCAATCTTACTAGGATTGATTGAAAGAATTGTACTCTCTTCTGGAGATTGGAGAAGGGCATTTCAGCTTAACTTCAGGAGTTAAGCTGTGGGAGCACATTTAGAAAGAAGAATCTTTTCACTTGAACCAGATTTAGTAAAGGTGGAGCAGAGGAGGGAAATAGGGAGAGTGAGCCCAGAAGGCATATCACATTCCTCCTTTACCTGTCCCCACTAACCTATGTCATCAGAAAGACTAGACCAGTAATAAAGCACCCAGCCAGGATATGAGAAAAGGCAGCTTCATGAAGTAAGATCTTCCTGTAGCTTAGGTACTCCATAATGACACAAACCCCTAGCACCCAGCAGAAAACTACATACAGCTCAGAACTTTATGAGGACCCCAGGAAGGAAAAAAAGGTCTTTCGTTGAACCAGAAGCTATGAGTTATTTCTTTGCTACTGAGCTTGAGCCCAGTTTCCCTTGAACTCTATAATTAATTATGGAATAGTGCACTCTAGACTTTGGGGGGTAATCTTTTATATGAACTATTCTTCCTATACTTAGTAAGCATACCTTAGTAAAAAATAGTTAATTGACTAATTGATATTAACTGCATTATCAATAAGGAGCACAATAGTGGGGGCTTATGAACAACACTACTAGAAATAATCCCCAAACCTTTAGGGTTGCACCTAGAACTCTAAAGGGAAAAGTAGTGACCATCCTCTGTGACTAAGTCCACTAGTGGGAATGGGAGTTAGAAAGGTAGCCCAGGAGGGTGTGCTACACATGTACATATGAACCACAACATGAGTATTTCAAAGTTGCTTTGGAAATGCCTTCTCCAGTATCTTAAAAATAGAATAGATGGATTGAGAGGTCTTTAATTGAGAGGATGGATTAAATTTAATTCTTTAAGATGCTGGCCTAGCTCTGTTGAGGTCTCTTCTGGCCACAATTTGCTATGATCAAAGTGTTCTTTCAGTAAAAAGCAGGAAGACCTACTTAGTATCACTATGTTAGTAATGAGAGACAAGGACTCATAAAAAAGACAAGGATTCCATATGGTACAAGGCAAATAGTAGCCCAAGTAATGCAAATAGGAGCCCAAATTGCTGTCCTAAAGATTATCTGAATACACGTTCAAGTGGAATAGACTTCCAATGATGCTGCATGGTCTATTCAACTTAAGGTGAATGTGTTTCCTGAGTAACTAAGATTATTCCTTAACATTATTCTTATGGCATATTATTGTGGCCTCAAATATGACCATGTAACAAATTAATTATATTTGGCCTACTATAAAAACCTCAATTTGATCCATTGGTAATGGGTCATGAGACTGCCATAAGTATCAGGCAGAGCACCTACAATTCTGGTATAACCCAACGTAGGATCCCTGAGCAGTCATAAGATCTTGATTAACTCCCCAGGACATTGGTAGTCATTAAATTATTTATTGCTACCAGAAGGACCTGGACATATTAAATGGTGTTAAATACTTTGGTAAGAGTGAGAGGCCTTAGATGATATTTTTTGTTTCTTTCTGAGATCTCATTTCTAACAAGGATGTATTTGTTAACTGTTCAGCACTAAATTCATATTTTGACTCATTAAAAATGTTAAGACTTAGAAGAAAGGTAAAGGATTCTGATTCTTTTGAGGTTCATGGGGGAAGGTAAGAAAGAAGAAAAAGACTAACCTTTTTATCCTAAGAAGGAAATTCATTTCCTTTCATCAACTCCAATTGTTTTTGTTGTTCTCTGTCCATGAAATAAAGTGAAAGGTTAGGAGACAGTTTGGTGCTTGCAACCAAGGTTGACTAGTCTTGAAGAAGCAATAACAAATTATATGCTTACAATATTGCAATATTATATTGTTATCAAGACATGGTATAGTGGAAATAAGAGTCAAGACATGGAGTAAGGACACTGAGTTTGAATACAGACCCTGGCACTTGCATGTTATGTGGGCAATGTACAAAATGACAGTAGTATTATTGCACTACCTATCTCACACGGTTATTGTGAGAAAAATGCTTTAAAGACCTTAAATTGGAGGCATCACACTAGGATGTAATGGAATGAATACTGGATTTGGAATCACAGAACCTGGGATCTAATGCTTACTTTTATGCCTAATCCCAGTGTGACCTTCTACAAGTAATTTTGCAAAATGAGAAAACTGGCATAAATAATGTCTGATGCTACCTCCAGCTCTAAACTGACAATGTGATTCTATGATCTAAATATCATAAACAAGATTTAAATGAGAGTACTCATTGTCGTATAAAAAGGAATGGATTGCATATAATGAGAGAAAATTCGCCCCAAATTAGAAAACAACTATCACCAAATTGTTGAGGTTTTCAGATGCTTTCTTAAATTAGGTGTGGGTAGCTTTTAAAATACAGATATAATTGTTTTATATTCAATTATGAGTATTTGTTGGAAAAATAAATACCTTGCGATAGAAAAGTCTTTCTTCAAGGAGCCCTGAATGCTTTCCTGTTAATTCATTTGTATGTTATTTAATGATTTATACACGGGCAAGGCCCAAGTCCGGATGACTGCAGTTAGTAAAAGAAAACCCATTTCTTTTGTTCCAGAAGCAAAGCCCATGGTGAAGTCATTCCCACTGGCTACCTCCTAGGTTGCTTTCCTTAAGATTTGGAAAGAACATAACTTGGGTGGAATACTAAAACTTCTGTGTACAGACTTGTCTTCATATTTACTTTTCCTTTGTCTTCATGGAACAATATGTGCTCCCTCTGGTGGCAAAAATAGTGTCCTTCATTTCCCACTGCAGGTTAATAAGTCTGGGTAACCAGAGTGTCAAAGAAGCTCCTAAGATTTCACAAATATTAAGTTCCAGTTTGACTAAAATCATCATTTGACAAATGAATTGAAGAGTTCCTGCTGAATTTTATGTGGAAGCTGAGTTCCCATCCAGAAAGTCTGGCACTGAGCCAAAGCATTTAGTCAGAGGCTGTTTTGGAAAGATTTTTTTTTTCTTTGAAAGATAGGACTTCACCCAGGAGTGACTTGGAGACTCGGGGAAATATCGAATTGTGCAGCCCACACAGTAAAATTCATTGAGGATAATATATCAAGTCAATGTGCTTCACCAGAAAAGGGAAGAATAAAATTTTACAGGATGGAAATGTAATTTAATAGCAGATTGAACACTTGACCAGGCACTGTTGTTCGTTTCATCCTCAAGGGAAAAAATTTTTAAATACTCAGGTGGCTAAATTGCAATACATTTGAAATCCCATCACCCATGAAAACTCTAATTATGATTCCACTTTTCTATTTGGCCAACACAGGAACATATGTGGTTCCAATGAAGAGCACAGATCACTTTGAGAGACAGTGACAGAGACACAGAAACAGAGGAAAAGAGGAGACACAGAGAGACCGAGAAACACAGACATGAAAAGACAAAGATGGAGAGACAGAGACAGACTGATGAGCCAACAGACTGACAAACTGAAAGATAGACACAGAGACAGAAACACGGAGAGATTTGAGACATGAGCTCCTCAAAATGAAGCAGAGGCATCATTCAAACCCAAGGAAGAATCCTGATTATATTGAATACAGTCGTTCCAAAGTGTTTAGATTCCCCAAGTTGGATCTGGGTTAAATGTGTGGTTCTCATTTTACTGAACGCTGGGGGAGGGGAGAAGGTAGCAGGGGAGAATGATTCCTTCTTCTTGTCCTTTTTTTTAATGCCAAACAAAGTCAGGAATCAACTATTAACCAACCAGAAATATCTCACCCACAGGACATTGCCTTATTGAAGGAAGCTGAAGTTCAGGCACTAAGGTCAAGGTAAAGACCAAATATCATTTAATTTATAATTCCCAACTATTGAAAGTGGAAATCAGATGTTTCTCATTAAATAGTATGTCTAGATGCACAATTCTTTCAAGTGAGTTCCCTCGGCCAATTTTGAAGAGATTCTAAATTTCATATTACCCAACATAACCTCAAGCAGGTAGAGTTTCTTTTGTAAAGAAACCTAGGTCAATGTAATCCTAGCTGTAGGGAGGTGGATGCCAGGAAGTCTACAATGTACTTTAACCTCAGCCATAGTTCAATTAAATAAATCCCATCCTCTTAAGTGGGAGTCAAGAGACAGCTAAGGGAAAAAGTAATGCAAACACATTTGTCAGTAAGTGTTCTGATCCGTGTGCTTCTTTCAGCTCATTCTAGTGATGGGCTAACCCTTCAAGGGGACAATTCCATATTTCTTCTAAGTAAAATTGCAGCTGGTGAAAAAGATTTGCTTAGAAGCAGTGGATGTTGAAATGCCTTGGGTAGCCACTGCTCCTGCAAAATGAGAATTTTCCACTGTTTGGGCTTTTTTTTCTCTTGTTCTTATTCAAGAGAAGCTCATTTCATTGTGATTGAAATTTCCATCTCCATGACACCATCAACTTTGTATGAGATTTGGCAGCTTTCCTTTGAATATCTGTAGAACAAGTTATGATGTATTTAGTTTTTTTAAAACTGTAATAGAAGAAATGCTGTCTTCTCATTCTTACTTCTTATTCCTCCTCTTCTGCTTCTGCTTCTCTATCTCCCTTTTTATCACTGTCTCTTTCTACTCCTTTAACTCTCATGAATATTCCTCTATCTCTTACAAATATTAAATAATTGTTTTAGAGAAAAATAAGTTCTCTAAAAAAACAATTCAGAAAATTGTTAATTGAAAAATAAAGTCTCCAGAGGCAAGAAACCTCTTCTTACACTGGCACCCTTGCTAGGCCTGTTTAGTCTATCCTCTTTACCTGTATCTCAAGAATTCCATAAAGAATTCAACTGAAGAACCTGGTCCTACCAATACAGAGTATAATGGATATCTGAAACAACATGAGAATTACTTGGCAACACTCTGTCTACATAAGTTGTAGACAGTGTGCCTCACTGGTTCTTATTTGTTATGTAGTATTTGGGAGAAGAGTGGTGTTTCAGTAAATACTTCCTTTTCCCTATTTCTACCTTATGAATAAAACCTGACAAAAAGTTATGATTCTCTAGCTTTTTCCACCCCTTCTATCATGTTTCCTAAATTAAGAAAGGAAAAACAGAAGAAATGTTAATGTGATTATGGTTCAGGATGGGAGTTAAAAAGGTCAGACTTAGAAGGGACTGGGAAAATTCAGGTCCATACATCTAAAGAAATTTCCCCTAAGGTAAAATAGACTAATTGGCAGATTCAGGATTTGAACTTGCATCCTTGGACAACAAATCCAGAATCCTTAGTGTTATGATTTCACAGATTTAGAACTTTAAAAGACTTTAGAGGTCTTCTAGTTCAACACTCTCTTTGGACACCTTCTTTATAACCATTAAACTATAAGAATAGGGAAAAACAGAACTTCCAGACTAGAAAACATACACAGTAGTAATCATGAGATTGATATCTTAAGTCTTCTAGCCTAGTGCTAGATGCACCATAGAGAAGATAGTATTAAACTGTATTTTTTCCCCAAATATCCCTATTATTTGCTCAATGGCCCTTGGAATGTCATTTTAGTTCTTTTTTCTCTATCTTCCTGTCTATAAAATGGAATTTTTTCTTTTTGTAAATAATCATTGAAAACCTGGGATGAAAGACCCTGTATAAAATCTTCACGCTATCTTGTGAATGCCACCTTCGAGAGGAGTGAGGTGTCTGACAAATGTGTTTGAAGCAGTTGTGGCTCATGTGTATATCATTTAATTCTGTCAGGATACCATGTGTGGCTAGATATCTAGGAAAGCAAAGTCACATATTTGCTTTTAAGAGAAATACATATAATTTAATAATAATCTCATGAGTTTTTAAATCATTGATTACAGAAAACCAAACATATACAAAGCACAACTCATTCACTAGTGGACATGATAAGTTTTGTAGCCTGGAATAATTTTATTTAGAGTTTACCTAGAATGGTTACTATTTCAGAAAACTTGATAGGTGCTGCTTTTCCTTTTTCTCCTTCAGCCCTCTAAAAATTAACTCTATTACAAGGCAACCTATGTGTATAAATCATAAAATCTTTAGAATCCTAACATATCAGGGTTAGAAGAGATTTGTAGACCATTTAATCCAACCCCATCATTTTACAGATCAGGAAATCCAGGGCCCCAAAAATGTAACTTGCCCAAAGTCATACCACTAGTTAAGAACAGAGTAATGACTAGAATAGTCTCCCAACTCCTTGTCCAAATGTTCTTTGCATTCCATTATTTTTACTACATTTTAATAAAAGATAACAGTGGCATTTTCTAGCAAATTAATTGATCCCATAACTGACCTGGAATCTGGGATCTGGGAATAAATTATATTCCACAAACCATTATATGATTTCCCCTCATCTGTAGAGGGACATTTCTGGGCATTAATTAGTCTGGTGAGAACTAGTCTTTTTTGTGGTAGACTGTAATTTCTGGTAAATTAGGGGTAAAAGGAAAAAAAGTTAACTAAAACCAAAGATTATTCTCAAAACTCATTTTAGTTATTTGTTTCCAGCTCCCACGAATCATTTTTTTTTAACTTGAGCTTCTCCAGGTCAACAGAAAAATTGATCCCATTTTCACTTCCTACTCTTATTCCTTGCCTATACTTTTAGGGAAATGCTAAAAAGTAAATGAGATGCCCCTCTAATTAATTTATACTTTGTAAAACTCAAAGTAGGAGGCAACTTAAATTACTTCAAGATCCTGGAAATTGAAAATTCTATTACTCCAGGCTGGGGGTGAGGGGAATAGCATGAAAACAAGATTAGCTGCTTGTTTAGAAATCCTGAAAGAGAATTTTCCTTATTCTAAGGGTAGTCATATTCAACAGGTAATATCAAAAACTTTCACCCTGATGTTTTTTGTAACTATTAAACAGCAGTTTTACATCAAGGGTCAAGAGCTTCTGAACTTGAACATTTTATTAGCTATTATGGCTTTAGAGGAATCCTTCTCAAGTTTTACTGCCCACCAGTTTACTCACAAGCCAGAAGTTCTTACACACTTTTACAATCCATAATGTTGGCAGCAGTTAGTGGTTGAAATTAACAGATGATGGAACCCCAAACACCCAAAATAATGATACTTTTTAGTATTAGTCATATTCACTGGATTGGGATGGTAACATTTCCAATAGAGGAGAAAATTCTCAAACTATTATAGCTACAAAATGTTCTGGTAGAAAAGATGGCTTTTCTCCTGGGCCCCATTCCAATCTCCTTTCAGGTGAAATTACTGTATAAGGAGCAGAAATAGAAAGCTCTCTAAGAAGGCAATATGATACAGGGATTTCTAGAAAATATACCAAGGGCTGAAAAAGCAGCAGTTTCATTGGATTTTTATTCATGTTATAAAAATATAAAATAAAATGCTGTGACTTTTTGTCCATTTCCCTAGGCAGTGAGGCAATCATCACAGTTCCTATTGTGGACTTCTGGCAATGCAGGCTCTCCTTGCAGCACTGGGTCTTCGAGGGAGAAGGCAGTGAAGAATGGAGACTTGGGGATCTGATTCTTTGACCAATAGTGAGATAAAGAAAGCAGTTTGGGCAGAGGTTGGTGTCTGGGAAGCCCAAAAGAAGATGGGGGATTAGGAGTCCAGGAGACCAATTGAATGATCACTTCTAAGCTTATGCTTTGGGAAGGTCCGTGGACTTTAGGCACTTATCCACTTATGGAGAGAAGGCTAAAAACAGTAAGAACTGAAAGGGAGAATTCAAAAAGGGAGATGGAAGAGAATAGAAACTTGGCCTCAGTACCTTCATCCATAAAGTGAAGGAATTGCATTAGAATCTAATCAATAGATGAGCTCTAAGGGTGGCTTTTTTTTTCAGCTCTAGGCAAAAGAAAGGACTGGAAAAAACACGGGGAATGGGGGGGGGGGAGATTGAGGGAGAAAAAAGACCAGCAAAAACAAAAGAGAAAGATAAGAGAGTAAACGATGACGAGAAAGATGTAGGCAGAAAGGAAAACATATGTTGAAAAAATAAAGAGGAGAACCAAAATATGAGAGAGAACCAGAAAAAAAGAAGAATAAAAAGAGAAAATATAGACAGGGCAGTGAGGACAGTCTAGAAGGAAAATACGGATAGTCCAGAAAGAATTTTTCAAAGTCTGGTGAAGTTAAATAATCCAGTTAACTATGAGAAAGTTAAAACGGACAAGAAATAAATGAAATAGCGATAAATTTACCCTTTCCTTTCCCTGACTTGGGAAAAAGAGAGGCGGGGATGTGTTGGAAAGCAAATCCTTTCCGCGGACAGCGGGATGCTGCTTTCTTAGTCCTTTCCCAGGAAGCTTGGCGTTGACCCTAGCAGGATAATTTAGGTCCTCTCGGGGTAAGGAATGAATCTCAGCCTGTTTCCTCTCCAGTCCCTCTTCCCTCCCCAAAGATGCCCGCTGCATCGGAGCATCCTCCTAGGACTCTTAAAAACCCGCTTGCAATTTTTGCAGGTGCCTATTCCCACCTGGTCTCCACGGCCATGCCTCCCTCCCCTCTCACAGGTCCCATCCCTTCTCAGTTCTCTCAGGCGCCCGAGAAGCCGCTGCTCCTCCCTAGGAAGACGAAGCTGGGATAGACAGTCCGTGTAGGCTATTGAGGGTGTCTTGGGGTTTGCCAACTGGGCTGGAAGGCTTTCGATCTGCCACTGGGAAAGAAAAAGAAAAAAAAACAAAGAGAGGGTGGGTTGTATATTGGTTCCTTCCAATTCAACGGATGAGCAGTCCATATTCCTGCTCTATTACCCTATACGTACACCTGTGACCCGGTTTAGAGGTAAGAGCAACTAAACTGCCCCTCTGTGTCTAATGGAGGACAGCTCAGGGAAGAAAACTCGACGTGCCTGCTCCAGAGCTAGAGTGCATGTTTTGAAGAAGAAACAAATACCATACGTTTCTACCAAGGGGCAAAAGATACAGCAACTCCCCACGAGGAAAGACAGAGTCAGATGGAAATACTGAACTCCTCTGGGAAGGGCAAAATGGGAGAACAAGCAAGCTCAGGAGTTGGGAAAGAAAGTAATCTAAGGAGAATGGCAGGCGGGGAAGGGGCAAGAGATGCACCAAAACGGCGGGTGGCGCTGCAGACCGTGGTGCCCAGCTAAAGAGAAAGAACAGAGAATACTATTTTCTTCCCCCAGCCTGGGGCATTGTAGATGAGCTCTGGACCGACTCAGTTTCTCCTACTTCTCTCCTGCTCCCCAGATTGCTGGTCTCATACAGGCTCAAGCACACGGCACTCATACACACAAGCCCTTCACCCGGCACGCGGCAGGAGACCCGAGAGACCAGGCACCCCCAGTAAAGCTGCTACTCTTAGTTGGATGCCCGTGTTTCTGTGCAAAGCAATGGGAACCAGGGAACCATCGACTGAAAGAAAGGAGGGAGGAAGGGCTCACTCAAGATTATACACTAAGCAAGACTCAGTGCGGTCTGAATTCCTCGGAAATAGGCGGATAATTTGCACTTTAAGGAGGGAGGAGGAAAAGGGCTGGACTTTATATAGCCCGCCTAGTCTTCGACTGCTGGGCATAAACTGGCTCCTAATTGATGGTCATAAACAAGTAGTGAGGAATGTTTGCCGCTATATTAAGTGACACCATATTTACCAGGTCATATGTTATTTAATATTTCACTCTATTATTTAAGGTTTTGGGAAGAGACCCAACTTATGCTACTGGAAGCCAGAGAGTAACGCTAGAATTGCACAATCGTCGTTCTACCCCCCTCCAACACACACACACACACACACACACACACACACACACACACACACACACACACACACCCTCGTTCAATCTCCCCACTTCTCCCAGAAATGCTAAGCCACAATAGCTCCATTCCCCAAGAAGACTAATTTTCTTTTCCTTCCCAAACATTTGTCGCTTGCAGGACAAGCACAGAACACCTTAATTTGAGTGGCTTCTGGATTTCCAAATGTTTGAAAGCACTCACCTTCCCCTAACCCCGGAAGGGTCCTGTTTAGACAAATGCTTATTCTCCAGCTGCCCGGAGGATTGGGCCCGCACCTGTGTGCACCCTCCAAGCAAGGGTGGGGAACGCCAGGCGTTCCTCTGGCCCTGGCCCTTGTCTCCCCAACACACACATAAACACACCCTCAGTCCTTCCTCGACTGATCCAGTTTTTTTTTTATAAGTATTGTTTTGAATACCCATGGCCCTCTCTGGGCACAAAATTTAAAAGACTAGGAGTCTCTTGATTCCTCCTCCTCTCTTTCCAAAACACTGTACTCAGTGCCCAGGCCTGAGTTGTTTTCAATTCCTTTCCATCTTGCACACATCAAAAGCAGTGTACTGTTTAGAAAACATTTGAGGCTGTCTCAGCCAACATCCTTTTGACTTTAGAGACAGGAACAAATAAATAATTGAGATTTTACAAATACCCCTCCCTGACAGATTGTGGTGTTTCCCACTAAATTCTTAGTGACTGGCAACATCAGCCCCTCCCCCACACTAACCCTTTCTTATTCGAATTTCCCCCATAAACTCCGATGTAAGCACCAAGTCAATTTTCCCGATGGAGTCCACCAAGCTGGTCTCTGCTGATGTCAGTGTACATTCACTCTGTATGTTGGGGGCTGAGGAAAATGGGAAAGGAGACTGAGGAAAATGGGAAGCAAGGGAATCACTCCAGGAAGAATCGTTGTTTATTTTATTTTATTTTATTGGTTAGAAAAGCAGGAATTTAGTCTCTCTTTTGTCTTTGTATGCCCAACACCTGGGACAGAGTCTGGAGTTTAATAAGTAATGGGAATTTAATAAATGACTCTCCCATTAATGAATTGATGATCTGATTCAACAGATTTAACAGTGGAAATTATTTCCTGAATATACAAATACAAGTCATTTAAATGGGATGCTTGATGTTCCACAGTTCTGAACCAAAGTCTTGCTTAGTGTATAATCTTCCTGACAAAGACTCCTACTGATGCTGAATAAGAGCGAGTGGATATTCCTGACTGTCACTGAGGTTTTCTGTTAAAGTTGCGCCTGCTGTTCGATATCAAGAGACATTTGTTAATGGCTCTTGGGAAAAACCCAGAGCAGAACGGGTATTATTTTTTTTTCCTTTTAAGGTCTCCCTTTAGGATCCCTGGACAATTAGTCCAAGAACAGAGACAACTTCTCTGAAGGCAGGGTAAAAGTACAAGGATTCTTCAAGAATTTTCAAATGATAGCCTTATTTTTTTTTTCCTTTTTGGTCAGAATTCATCATTACACCCATGAAGGAATTAACCCCTTAGTGTGGAAATTTTCTCACCTATCATTTCTCATTTTTAAGAGTGCTGTCCAGGCCACTGAGAAATTAAATGAGTTGTTCAACCTTTTGCAGTCAGTTATGCATCAGTGACCAAGTCTCCTTGATTGTCCAACAGACCCTCTAGCCACTAACTCCTCTATTCTATGAAATACATTGAAAAATTGTTCTTTTGTTTAATCTTGTCAAATTTTTAGTCTTTCCTACAGTCTGGAGTTGGGAAGGCTGGGGCTTGAGGCTCCTAGCCCAGTGATTGATTGCGAAGACAGGGCCGATTTTACAGTAAAGTTTCTATGTTTTCCCAAACTGCTACTTTAATACCAAATGTCCTGGGGGAACTGTCCTGGTGTTCTGACCACACTGAAATGATCACCAGTGCTGTGTAAACAAGACAATACAGCCCTGGACAATCGGAGAAGAGTAGTGGGTGGTAAGATCTATAAATGCCTGACTCCTGCCACCAAAACCAGGTGGAGGAAGCAAAATGATCTGGCCTTAATTTGTCTTCACAAATCATGAGAATTTTCAGACTCCTTACAACCTGAATAATAATAGATTGAATCTAGTAGAGAGTTATCAGCAGGGTGTATGAGACAAGATGATATATTTTGGGAGTTATTAAAAGGAAATGAGAAGAGTAATTTGAAATTCAATTAATTTGTGCTGAAGAAAAAGAACTTTTCCAATTTATTCTATATCCATTAAATCAGACTGTAGAACACCATAATGAAATATATAATGCTGACCTGCAATTTCATATGACTCAGGGAACTTCCAATGTAGAAAATCCTTCCACCCACAAAGAGGAACAATTTATTTGTACAGTCTAAGGGAATAATTGTTTGCAGCAGAGAAAGATTAAGTGTCTTGCCTAAGATCAGATACTCAGTAAATTGCAGGGACAAGACCCGAACCTAAGAACCTAAGTCTTTGTGGAACCATGGAATTCTTCACCTTCAACTTGCTTCTAGAGATAGATGGGACCCCAGAGGATATGGAGTTCAAAACTCTCATTTTACACAGGTGGAAACTGAGGCCCAGAGAGTGTAAATAACTCACTTCAAAAAAAAAATCACAAACTAGACCCTGAATATCAGGTCAAATCTCTCTATAATACTATGTGACTTTTAGTATTTACCAGTGCAAAAGCTGACACTAGATTGCCAAAATTTTTCCAATGGTATACTATTTTCACTCTTTAAATGAAAAAATTAATCATCTTTGCTTCTAAATGATATTCCAAAAAAGTGTGTAAGATGAAGATTCAATAGGAATTCATATTTTCAGGAAATTGTGCCCTCTTTTTTTTAAATATTCAATTTCCTAAACAATGATGCCTTGAAAGTCAAAAATGTTGACAAAAATGCTTTTTTTTAAGTCTCACTTGGGCCTTTAGAACAAAGAGTGGGGTATTTAAAGTAAGGACAATTAATATCTTTGCAACTCCATGGAAATTCCCAATTAAAGTACCCCCGTTTAATAATACCTACACTTCAAATGAAGTATATTTACATTATTGTAATTATCTTTGCATTCTATCCTGATATAACCTGATTCAACAGATTTAACAGTGGAAATTATTTCCTGAATATACAAATACAAGTCATTTAAATGGGATGCTTGATGTTCCACAGTTCTGAACCAAAGACCTTGATTTTAAGAATATACAAACCAAGAAATCATTAAGGTTTGAAATGTGTGCTAATATGTCCTTATAATGAAGAAAAGGACACCAGTTGTAAATGTAAAGACAATTTAAGTAAAACATTCAAAAGTTATACACACATTTCTGTATTTCCCAAATTGTCACAAATCCACTTAAAAACAATTATCAGAAAGAGAAAGGAAAAGGCACATAATTGGAAAGTTTGTCTAAAGGCCTTGTGAAAGACTGTATTTCTGTTGCCAGAGGACCAACTCTCCTAGCAAATTCCAGGGAGGCTAACTAACAGTTAGGCCATAAGCTAGTGAATTTTGGAACCCAAGGCAATTCATGAAATCATCTTCTAAGGCAGCGGTTCTCAACCTATGGGTTACGTTCAGTTTGTAATAATGAAAATACACCCTGCATATCAGATAGATTCATAACAATAGCAAAATTACAGTTATGAAGTAGCAACAAAAATAATTTTATGGTTGGGGGTCACCACAACATGAGGAACTGTATTAAAGGGTCCAGGCATTAGCAAGGTTGAGAACCACTGTTCTAAGGCCTGAAAAGGTTTCCTTCCACATTATTAGAGGGAGTACTCTCAGTGAAGAAATCAGGATCCTGGAATTGAAATATATGTACTTTTATGGCATTATTAACATTTCTTGATTTGTTTACTGTGCAGAATTTTATAAGTCATTGGGTAAAATAATATTTTGAGAGACTGCTACTCCCATCACCTTTTTTAAAATGTAGGTTAGAATCATACATATGGAAAAAAATTCAAATTGATAGAAAATTAATTTGACTTATAGTTTCTGCATCTGCTCTACAAATTACAACCACTTGCTATGTCTCTGAATCACATGGATGACAATTCCTTTCCACTTAACACAATGTAGTCTGAAAAAAAATTAAAACACAGATAGATTGAACATCTGAATAAGCCAAACTCTGGGCTAAGAATTTATTCATTCAGACTCTTATTTTTCCCTGGGAAAAAGAAAATGGACCTTAGGCCCTTGAAAAAGGAATTAGAGAAGAAGCTCAGCCTCATTATAAAATTTTATTAACTAGCTCTTACCCAAAATTTCACCAACCTCAGGTGAAGACACTTTGAATTATTGTGACACAGTCACCTGCAGGTAGTTTAGGATCCGTGCTTTGGGGAAGGAATGCCCCTTCAAATGGTCAATTTCATCTTAGCTTAGCCTTTCATAAAATGTGAACTGAATCCCCAGCTTGCAGCAGTCTTCCTCGAAATATGGTAGACATGTGCCTTACTAAGACTGAGTCCACCTGACCTACACTGTAACCCCAGCTTGAAACCAATTCCCTGCCTGGGAGTTCTGTTTCTCCAAAGAAACCCTCTCTCTAAATGTAATCCTACAAGCAGTGTGATGACTCTTTTCTCCACTGTCCTTTCACTATTTCAGTTATAATACCTTTGTGACAGGTATGAATATCTCTAATTTATTTTAATTGCTTTATGATTTGCAAAGTCTGCACAACACTGTGAGGCAGGTAGTGTGTCTACAGAATTTCTATTTTACAAGTGAGGAAATTGAGGCTGAGGAGGAAGTAGAAATTGATTCCCCTTAGGACTCCAGGACTATCATTCTTCCTACTTCATACTATCCATTCATAGCAATTTAAGTCATAAGAACTGAGGACGTTCTCTAAGAAGTGATTTGTTCAAGTCCACAAACCATTAATGATAAAGCTCAAATCTAACCCATCTCCTGACACAATTCAGTGAATTTTCCATTATGCTGACATTATATAACAAGAACATAACTAAAGCAGAGATCAAATTATCCTAAGAATGATTAGTTTTCCTGAATTTGGGAGAGCAAAAACCAATAGGTAAGTGACTAGGAGTCAAAAAAAGCAATGTGTTAGACAGCCAATGTGAATCTTGGAAGTAGATTGGAGGGAGGTAGGGAAAGGGCCAGATTTCCTGGCTTTGTTTAAATCAAAAAGACAATTCTGCCTAACGTAGCATGGACATATTTGAAGAAGGGATTGGACAATAAGACTTGCTACAGGACGGATTTTGAAAACCAAGCTCAGCAAAGATCAATTGATTATTGGTGTGACAACAGAAGAAATTACACTAGATAGAGGATGGGAAGTCATTAGAACATGATCTTTTCAACATTTCTTCCTCACCAATGAGACTGGCTGACAAAATGGAGCATGGTAAGAAATGTGCTTTGCAGGAGGAAGGCTTTCCAGCCTTTATCATGGGATTTAGAGTTGCAAGAGTTTTAGACTTCCTTCAATCAGTCCCTCATTTTCCAGATAGAGAACAGGGCCAGAGAGGATAAATAACATGCCAAAGTCATAAATAGAATTAAATGTCAAAATAGAGATAGAGAAACATCCTGGGTTTGTGGATAGAGAAAGAGTCTAGAGTCAAAGTGGTCCCAATCGCTATAAAGACATACTAGCTCTGAACCTGGGCAAGTCCCTTAACTTCTCAGTGCCCTGGAACAACTCTCTTAACACTATAAATTGAAAAGGGTTTGCCCATCTCCATTGTCAGAGTTCCACATATCTATGAAATCACAGATTTGGTTAAAAAAAAAAACCCTGCTATCTACCTTGTTATGTTCAACCTCTCTTGGCCTCAGTTCAAAATGAGGCAGTAGTGGGATAGAGGGCAGACACTGAGGCCAACAAGATCTCAGTTCAAGGCCTGCTTTTCCCACAACTGTGTGCTATCAGGCAAGACACTTCTCAGTGCTGAACACAGTTCTCTAAGACTATAAATTACAGGTGATCTGCAGATCCAAATCTACATAGATGGAGAGGGTTTCCTGGCAGGGAATTTAAGGGGTCGTAGGACCGCAGATTTAGACATTTGAGTTACCTTTGAGTTTATCTAATCCTATCCTGTCCGGTAATAATGGAATCACAAGTCTGGACACAAAAACACATGTCTATTGTTAACCTACCTCAGTACTATGGTGAAAATAAAATGACCTTTATTTGTAAATAAATAAAAATAAAACAATTCAAACGAAGTATGTGCCACAACCAAGTAATAACTATCTGTATGTGTGTGTGAATATATATATATATATATATATATATATGTTTATAGAATGATGGACATATCTACATATATGTCCGAATTTAAAGATAAAAATAAAAACCTTTTTTTCCACTTCTATTCCAGTTCTGTATTTCTCTAGCATCACTCTCATACTACCACCGCTCCTACCCCGGTCCTATTTCACCGGGCCTCAGGTGAGGTGTGGTCCTGAAGTTACGTTCCGACTCTCCTCTTCCTATCTAGTGACTTCCTCCCGGAGGTCCGACCCCTGTGGCTCCCGGCCCTCTTACCTTCTCGGCTGGGATGTTTGAACGCCATGGCCGTGGCGAGATCTCCCCCGTGTACGGTCACTCCGGGTCCGTGGTGGGCCAGAGGACTGCCCTGCGCTGGCCAGGGATGGCCCGGAGTGAGATAGCCGCCTCCGGGCCCGCCGTACACTCCGTGCTGGTTGGAGGAGGGATAGGCGCAGGCTGGAAGGAAGCTGCCCACAGTGGAAAGACTCGGAGTGGGCTAAAGGGCAGGGGCGAGAAAATGAGGAAGACAGCATTACCAACCAGCCAGCCACTACTGCATCCAGCTTTCCCTGAACCAGAAGTGAAGTGTTGGGTGCCCTTCAGGTGCTTTTGAAAGCCGTATCGTAGCTCCTAACCCTTCCTCCCTCTACTCCCCCCCCCCAATCCTTTATTGCTGGGGGGGGGGAGGGAGGCAGGTTACTAGTTATTATCTTGAAGCAAGTCCCTTACTCTAATTACATTAGTTAACTTGACTGAAAACAATGGCATTTTAATTGACCCAGGGTGGGACCAGGAGGAAGGGTTAGGAGCTAGGGCAAACAAGAAAGCGGGAGAATCCAAACAGTCTCTCTACAGAGTTCACAAGCTGAGGGCCGCTGAGCAAGCACCAGATTTACGCTCTGAGATCTAACCTTACATTCAAAAGTGTCGAGTTAAAACATAAATAAATCCTTTTCAAAGCCAACTTTTAAATGCTTATGAGATGGGGCAGGGGGAAAGGGGGAGCCAAGAAAGAGGAACACGCGCAGGGCTGTTTCGAATCTTTAAATTAAAAAAAAAAAACTAGTTACTTCCCCCCCCTTTTTTTTAGCTGAAACTATTGGAAAACTAATATGGGATGCTATTAATTGTTGCTACAGAATTCCCCAGCTTCTGTGGCCCTGGTTACCTGTGGGTATTTGATGTCTGCTTCCATAACCGCTTTGTCAATTCCGTTCACTGCTTGTGTGGCGGGGAAACCCGTCCTATTGACACTGGCCCAGTCTTCCATTTTGGGGGAGTAGGCAGAACCCTCGGTCCCTGACAGTGCCCCTTGAATGGGAAGAGAGATTGTGAGAAGACGGCTGGAAACCTGGAGAGCCCATTTGACCCTATCACCTGGACCACAAAACCTCGCCTTAAGAAGGGGAAGTCATTTACATTCGCGCACGTTCACCCTCTGTGTGACTGTAGCTGAATAAACTTTCGGAGAGCCATGGGATACCCGGCACCCTTTAAACCAGGAAAGAAATCGAAAATAGGCAAGAAGTCGGTCTACCCAAGTTTGTTTCGCTTTCACTCACTGTCTGCAGGGCCCTGCTCAAAAGCACTCTCTGGGCTGCAACCTGATTTCAACTCTTTTCTCCCTTTCTCTCCAACACTGAGGCCTTCGGGGAGAGACGTTGGGAAATCGTTGCTGGGCAGTATTTGCTGTCTGAGAATGGGCCTTACCACCCTGCATAACGCTGCAGGACAACATTTGTGGGGGAGGGGAACGGTAGTAAGTGGACAACGGTTAGGGCATTCCAAATAATTTCCTGCCTTTTATTGTTTTAAAAATCCAAACAAACCAAGATTAGGGGGGATAGTTCTTCTTGGAGAATACTTTCGGATGGCATTCTGGGGGAGGAAGCAAACAGAGAGGTAAGTGTCGAACACAGATGTGTTAATATTTGTGTTTGCATAATATGCAATGATTAGTCTCTAAAGGCATTCTGACTTCATATTTCTTTGTCAAAAAGGTTTCAAGATACATATTTATGGCTTCTTGTGGGGAAATGACTAGCCAGCCTGAGCAACCTAATTCTAGAGAAGGTTTAATGAAGTTGGGATTGGCCAAAAGTCTTTGGGCAGCATTTAGGTTCTAAAAATCAATTCCAAAGAAACAATGGATTTGAAGATAGGCAAAACCTTTTGCAGGTTCCTGGAATTATAAACCATCAGCACCCACCACTGAACTTCTGCTACATCCCCTTCATTTTTTTTTTTTACCACAGAAAGCTCCGACTCCCTCCTCGAGTCTTACTGAATGGACCCAAAGATTACCCACTTATGGCAAGCCACAGAAAGGCAGAGGTCATGTGCACAGAGAAAAAAGGAAATAATTTCAAAGAAAAACTTTATATCCTCCCTAAGCAAGGCACTGAAGGTGCCCCTCCCCAAAGTCTGTGTGCTCAAAAAGACATGAATGACCAACAATTTAAATGTGAAGTTAATCCAAAAGATAAACCCTAAAAGGCCTTGAATGTAAAGTATTCCCAAATCCCTCTGGAGTAACCACTAATATAGATTCCAATCCCCAGATTCCGCAGGCCCCAGAAGGACAAACCTATTTTCAAAATGATAATGATAAATTTGGAGATAGTTTTCTTATGGTGGTAGCTAGCCTATGAGGGGGTGGTGATAGTGGTGGAGTGGAACCGAAGCCTCCAGGAAAAGGTCAAATAAATTGATGGAGATAATTTGTTTTGTTTAGATCTGGCAGAAGAGGATTGTGATATGGATTCGCTGCGCTCACATTCTTTTTGCAAGACTGAAAAAGCGAAATTTAAAGACTCCGAATTTGTGGTCGACAATCTATCATCCTCAAGAAAATATTTTCCATATTTTCCATAAAAAGTTCAAGATGTCCAAGCGTTCCCACAGATGGCCGGTACTCTAACCCCCTCCCTCCCTTTCCACTCCAGAGTTAGTGCTGCTAGCCTTCTGAAAGGTTGGCTGGGGCCAAGGGGAGAGAGAGCAAATCTCAAGTCCGACACTTACTCTTTACCATTCTGTTCAGGAGCACACAAGGGCACCCCAACACCGCTATGCACAGAGAGAGAGAGAGAGAGAGAGAGAGAGAGAGAGAGAGAGAGAGAGAGAGAGAGAGAGAGAGAGAGAGAGAGAGAGAGACGGGGGGGGAGGGAAACGGAAAGGAAAGAGAGGGAGCTTCCCCTTATGAATGAACTAAATATATTTAAAGGTCCGTATTGGACTCAGTTTACTAACCTGTTTGCTCCATAAAAGTTCGAATGCCCAGGATGTTGCTGACCGAATGAGCAGAGGGCCAGGACCTGGGGATACTGACGTGTCCCGCGGAGACAGGAACTCCGGGATGGTTTCCCATCTTGGTCCCAGTGGGTGACATGGGGTTGGGGTAAGGGTACTGGTAAATATGATTGTAAGGCAGTGCCGGTTGTGGGGGAGGTTGCTTGGTGGCTTCGTAAGGGTTGGGCTGGGACAGGTTCCCAATTTTATTCCTCAAGATCCTGCTGATGGAGCTGACCGAAGGCACGTTGTATTTGTCGCAGACCCCATCGGCCAGGAGTCTGTCCCTAATTTCCCAGGCAAAGATGCCCGGATCCCCTTGTTTGTAGTCCCTGATGTGCTTCACCACATTCGGAGTGGTGACCCGGGGCTTGCTCCCTCCGATCGCTCCTGGAAGGATAGAGCCGGTCTCGTTGTACCTCGCCAGGATTTTACTCACACAGCCGTGAGACACTCGGAGTTGTCTGCTGATATCGCACGGTCGGATGCCGAGCTGGGCCAGTTCCACGATCCGAAGTCGGATTGCATTGGGCAGAGGTCTTCCATTGACGAAAACACCGCCCAGTTGGTTCACTTCTCCGTAAGTCTGCTCTATAAAGGGATGGGATAGGGAAGGGGTGTGGGGCAACGAGAGGGGGATCGAGAAGAAAATGCGATGATTACTCAGTATTTAAAAACAGAGAGAAAATCCTGCCTATCCCACAAAGACTTAAACCTCTTTAAAAGAAAAGAAAAAGTTCCCTTCCTGGTCCCTCCTGGACCACTGTTGATCCGGCAAATCGGGAATCCCAAACAATAAACTTCCGAAGAAAAGAGACGAAGTGAATGTTCATAAACTGACTGCTCAGTCAGTTCATCCCTTAGATCTGAGCAGTCAAAGGAGGGTGACAGGCTCCCCAAAGTGGGAGGTAAGCACCGGGACTATGCTCCCATCTCCGACTCCTCAGTTTGGACAGAAAAGCTTCGCTGTAATTACCGTTCCTTTCCCCCCCCCCCCCATTACGCGCGCGCGCGCACACACACACACACACACACACACACACACACACACTTCCAAAAGAAAGTGCGCCCTGCTCTGCCCCTCTGCTGGGGGTAAGCCGGCGAACGCGGCTTAGCCTGCCAGAGAAGGCAGGCCCTCCATCCCAGGGGGCGGGAGAGCAAAAAGAAAGAACGAGGATAATGGAAAAGAGAAGAGCTCCAACTTAGTTTGCTCGCAGGCGTCCGCTGCCTCCCTTACCCATAGCAGCGCGCAGGGCCGGCTGCCTGGCGCCCGAGCGGCTGCTGGGAATGGGCCGGGCGCAGTCCGGGTGTGCTCTGTTGCAGGCGGAGATACATAGAGGGAGAGAGAGCGAGAGCTGAGAGCCGCGGCCCCACTTCGAACTGGAGACGCTACCCCTGGGGAACGGGAGCCGGAGAGCGGCGGCGCTGCCTCCCTGCAGCCCCTCGGTGGCCCTCTCCCAGGACACTTTCCAGCTCCGGCAGCCCTTAAACCCCAAGGTGATCTTCATCCGATTGGGATAAATTCGTCTGACCGGGAGGTTTCAGTGTATTCGGATCAATTTGACGTGTCCTCCACGTCAATCTCGGCGGTCACGCCGGAGACGCGTTCATTGGCATCTCATTGGTTCCCGTCATTTCGCTCCTGCGGCAGCTCCGGCTAGGCTTCCCTTCTGGTGTGTAACTCTACCTCCCTCCTCCCACCTCTACACCCTCCTCTTCTCCACCCCCCCCCCCGAGTAAGTCATTCCTCCTCCCTCACCCTCACCCCCACTCCACTCCGCCCCAAACCAGTGTCTCACTCATCCCAGACTGAAACCCAAACCCAGGCAGGCACCTCCAGCCTGGGTGTTCTGCTCTGACCGCAGCCTCGAACTCCTCAAATCTCTTTCCTGCTCTTCTTTCTTTCCCAAGGTTCACTTGTTAAGTAATTGGGGAATAATTGCAGGTTGGTTGTCTTTAAGGCAACCAATGTGTGTGCACCAATTTGTACCCTTGATTAAGATCACAGTGCCGGTCCAGTTTTCCCTGCTTATTCTTTGCTGCTGCTGCCTTTGTTGTGTTGTTAACAACTTGTGAATTCGAGTCATTTAAGGGGAAGCGGGGTGACAGAGTTATTTCATTCACTGAAAATGGTACCCGCATTCAAACTCACTCAACTCCCTCAGTGTTGAGCCACTCACCCAGACAGATTCTCCCCCCTCCCCTTTTTTTTAAGGAGGTGAAAAATTACTGTGCCTGAAAAGAAGGGTGGATCTTTGACGGTCGTCTAGGCAAAAGGTAGCGCAGTCCCTTTCCCCCATTCCCCCTCAAACTTGCGCTTATAGGAAACCATTTGCAAATAACCCAACCCTTTCCGGTCTTTTGCTTAGGCGTCGGACACCACCATCGTCCCAAATACATTTTTCACCGTCCGCTTCTGATATTCAAAGACACCCAATTTCAGGAAATCTGATTCTAAGGTCACTGGACTATGTACATCGACAGTTAGCTTAAATACTAATGAAACCTCGGAGGAGAGTGTAGGGAACTAGGGAGTCTCTCTTGGAGATCATAAACCTTAGGGGGACTTAGAGATCCTCTTACTATGGATTTCAATGTTTTATTTCCATCATGTATTGGAAATTGTTTTTGTCCTTTGAAATAAATGGGCAATTATGGACTGTTCCGCGGGTTTTCCCTTTTCTTGGCTATAAAAATGCAGTCAAGAGCCACTAATCTATGAGAGCTCCCAGTGTCAAGCTCAGAACTAGTTTAGTGCAGTTTAGAACTGGAGAAGAAACCTTGTCCCACAGTACAAATGTGCCTACAAGAAGAGAGTGTCAGGGGCTCAGGAGGAGGGAAGGAGTAAGGAGGGGGAGAGAGTAGGGAATAAGGAATAACACCCGGCAAAGAAGACTAAAGCCCTTCCTCCGCTGATGTTCGCCTTCTAGTTTAGGTCCCAAAGTCTGTGCTTCTGTGATTCCGAGTCTCAAGAATGTCGGACCCAAAGACCAAGGCCTAGGCAGAGAAACCCAAGAGCCCGCCTGTATGCAATTTGTCACAACCGCGTCCGGGTTGCCAATCTGAGCCGCAGTTATTTCTCCCGCAAAGACTCACAGATGGAAAAGATCAACGTGGGCCCAGATAACAGGCTGGCCCTGACCCTTTTACCTTGACTGCTTGACCAAAGAGAATCGTTAGTTCCTAAGCAGCGTATATGAATATGTCAATTAAAAGGAGCAGGGCCATAAATCCCCATTCTTCGGAGGCTGGGGCTTTTCAGAAGAGCCGGGAGGACCAAAGTTGGGGGAAGGAAGTCTCTATCGATCGCGAGGGAATGGGGTGGGGAAGAAGGTTCGAGGAAACCAATGAAGGAGAAGATTTCGCCTTTTTCAAGGAAAGACTGGATTTTAAATGAGTGGCTAGAATAGTCACTTGGAATGACCAAGAGCAGACTCTGTTATGTGAAAGGCAAAGAAAGAGCTAAACATTAGCTGGGGAGGGGGGGGCGCTTCTGAAAATATCAAGGGTAACAGCTTTAAGGGGATGGAGAGGATACAGTGTTTGGAAAGGATAAAGCGAGGCCGCAGGCAGGGGAATCGAAAAAAATCGGTTTTCTTCTCCCCCCATGCAAAGAAAGCTTTCGCTCCTGCAGGCCTTGAGATAGAATTTGGGTGTTGAGTCTGTAATTAGAGGGAGCGCTGGATATGAGTTAACTTTGGTCTGCATCAACGGGCTACCCACCGGGAAGTCTGAGCCAGCAAATCTAGTATTAAAGGTGTATAGGGGGCTGGGGATGGGGATGGGGAGGAAATTGACAATGCTTTCAAAAGGACACGCAAAAAAGGGGCCAGTCAGAAGAAAAAGACTGACTGAGGTTCAATTAGTTTTGCTCAGAGAATGGGACGCCTTTGTCACTCTTCCTCTACCATGCTACCCTTTTAGCAACTTTCGTTCATGAATTTCAGAATTTGACGTCGTGAGATTGAGTATGAGGATCTCCAGACACAACGCAGAACTTCTAACCATCTTGGATAGCCCTGCCTACGGTCGTAAGGGCCGCTTGGTCACTCAAGTTGATCTACTGTGTTTCTCCTTGCAGGAGCTCCCAGGAGAATTCCAAGACACTCTCTTAATAGAACACCGGCTAACCATTTAAATGTCACAATCTGCCTTTTCATAGGAGCCCCAAGAGATACTGAGTTCATTTGTGAAGAAAGCGCTTTGTAACTCTAACAGGCAATAGTAAACACTAGTTTATACTTATTACGATGCCCTGAAGTTAATTTAATATGTATGTACGAAAACTTGCCTGACAGAGCAGTTGGCTTAAGGAGTTATTTTTACCCCCTAATAGTTTTGACAGGTAAAATGTTCACTTTAACCTCTCCCTTTGGAGAGAAGGCAATCTATTTAAAGCATCTTGCAAAGGAAGATCCCTTTGAAAGTAACCACCAAGTGAATGGAGCAAAGGTGTAAAAGGAAAGGTATATTAATGGCAATAAGAACAATAGAAACACTTTTATGGGATCTGGCTTGAGGCGGCTCCTGCTGAGACTGCTGCTGGGGTGGTGGAGGCGGCTGCAAGCAGCCGCCGCAGCTGATGCCGAAGCAGTCAGTTTAGCGAAGTTTGGACCACACAAAAACTTGCTCACGGCCGCCGCTGCGGGAAAAGCTAACAGTTTGTCGCCCCCTATCGGCAAACAGGCTATTCGCTGCGCGGCAGCCTCCGTTTTAGGTAAGGAATTTACCTGGAGGCTAGTTTTAAGGATCAAACGGTAAGAAGCCAGGTTAACTTCTACTCCAGAGGTCCTGGCCTTCTTCACCCGATCTTCTCCCAAAGGGTGTAAGGGAGGCCCAGGGGCGAGAGCTCTGCAGGTAACTAACTTTTTGGTTTTTGCTTTCTTTTTTGTTTTAAGGATTCTACCTCGGATTGTTGAGCTAATAATGATTGTCACAGTCCGGGAGTCCCTTTGATCTTGCTGGAGTTCAGGGTCTGGTCAAAGAGGCAGCTAGTACTTAGAAGGACTGGGCGTCTGCCGGAACCGCCATTGTCAAGAACACACTTTGGCCTCAGGCTGCTGGGAATCTGATCAGTCCCGACTCTGGTCCCAGGAGTAATTCACAGAATGCAGTCACTTGGCCCCACCGGGAAGAAGGAACACAAATTCTAGGATATAAAAGCAGTTCCTGTACCCTTTCCTGTTTTGGTTCTCTTGGTGGCATTCACGTACTTCCATTATTAATCATAATAGTAATGACAATAGCAAATAGATAGACGCTGTTGTTCCATGGCCAACTTAAAAGTTAAGGAGAGCAAAGGGGGTCAGGATTTGAAAGAAAAGAGGCCCAGTAATACACAGGGAGCCAATCCCTTTGCCAGTCGTCACAGGACCCATGCCATAAACTCTGGCCTCCTGGTGCCACAGTCACTCCTAGTCACACTTCTCCTCAAACTTCTCTTCCCCTCCCACTCACAAACGACAGAACGAATGCAGTGTTTGTAAGCTGATGTTTCGGTCTAACAAAGTACGAGTTTTTGATGGCTCTGGGTAAAAGAGAGCAAAAAAGGAACGATTTGTTTGCATGGTATTTTAGACTGCTTGCAGAATTTTCAAATTAATCCTGACCCTGTTTAAGTCTGCAGTGCCTTAGTCTGTACAGGTATTTTAGTGTCCCAAACACTGGAAGATTTTTGGAAGAACACAAGAAACGGGTCTTCTGATTCCACTGTGAAGAAGGAACTCTTCTTCCGAGGGAGGAATAAAAACTAAATGTTTATTAATAAGCCCGGAGTGGAGAAAATGAAAAATTAGTGAATCGTCCGTAACTAGTCAGTAGATGAAGTAATTCTAGAAATTTAGAATGTCAGAGTACGTTGGAATTCATGTAATCAAACTCCCCTGTTATACAGATGAGGAAACTGAGAATCAAGAAGCTTTCTCAAATAGCCCTTTTCTGTTCCTGAATAGTGAGTCCCTGAAGCTTCAGTTAGAACCTCAAGGATTGAGATCAAATGGGGATTTTGAAACCAGTAAGGAACTATCTAAGTATCCCAACTAAACTGCCGGTCCCAGTCTTCAGTGGCAAGTTGGATATTTAGAAAGATACAAGACTCGAAGCAATAACTTGTCCTCCCAGATGGCAGGCTGGGTGGGGCCTCAGGGGGCCTCTTTTTACCTGCACATCAACGTTGGGATCGCATGCAAACAACCAAACGTCTTATTCAGCTCAGATTGGAAAGGGGCAATGTGGCAGCACTCCAATCTATTTTTTTTAAGTCATTTCATTAAGACTGGTATTATTTGCAGAGTCCAGACATCAAAACCAAAGGAACCAATTTTTTTTTTGTTCTCCAACCTGTCCTTTAGAAAGGGGGAGGGGAGTGGAGACGCAATGCTGCCGAGACAAGTCCCTGATTGGGGTTTGTTGTGTCTCTCTCCCAGTGTATAAAAGAAACTTTTCGTCCAGGAGTGGAGTGCCTGAAGAAATAAAGTAAAAGGGAGATTAAGGATGGAGGAGAAGAGGTCCTTTCCTTCTTTCCTACAGAAAGAAAACCTATAGAAAACGCAGGCCTTTCAACAACCCAGGAATAGCATGAACCGGGAGCGATCTAGCAGAAGAAGAGGATGGAAATGAAGCAGATTCGTCTTAGGAAAGACTGCTCAATCCTCCGCCTAACTGGCGCTGCCTTCAGACAGGGCATGTGCACACGCAGCGAGGGCGAGTGAGCTAGGGCTGCTGAATTGAACTTTGTGCGCTAGCTCAGACCGCCCGTGGAGCCCCGTAGACATTACTCCCGCCTTCTTCACCACCGTGTTTATATCCTGGCTGTGGATGTTCCGTACAGCACCTGCCGCTGAAAAGTTGAACATACAAACACATCATATTGTAAGTGGAAGGTGCTGAAGATCGTGCCAATTAGTGTTAAATAATATTTCTAAGATCAATAAACAGCCATTCTCGCCTTACCGTAGACCCATCCACGTAGCTTATTTTAACTTGGCCTTAATGTTACATAGGCGGGACTAAGTCTGATCTTTGACAAGCACCTCATTTTATTTGCTAGACTCTAAATGTTTATTATCGAAAGTGGTTAAAGTCAGCAGCTAGAAGGATGATGGAGTGTCTTTTCCTTCTATATTGGCTGCTGACATTCCAGGAGTATTCTAGGGAAATCGTTAGTATGATAAGGAAAGCTGAAGGTCACAAGTCTCTCTTGAAAAGAACAAAGAAACTGACTAGTCAAAGGTGTGTGAGTGTAACAAAGTTGGGAGGTGTGAAAGAAGTACATCGAGACAAGTTCCAAAATCCATTTTAGTGTAAAGGGGAAAAAAAGAATTCGTTAAAATATTTCGTTATAGAATCCCACCCTCATAACTTTATTGGGCTAAACAGGGCTGTATACAAGTAAGGGCTGAAAAGTACTACCAAGAAATACAGGAATTTGGATACTATATTTAGACTATACTGTTTTATTATTGAGTAAAAAAGAGAGGAACTTTTATTTAGGGCTTTCAAAACAAAATAGGAAACATGCAAAAAGATAAAAACAGTAGTTTGTGAATAAAGTGAGTGCGTGGTTATCTGCATATACATGGATAGATGATATATTAAATAGCCAATTAGATAAGACTCTCTTCTGTGTCCATGTATTTCCAGATGTAAATCTGTGTTAATTTGCAAGGCTCTAATTCTCTTTACACCTATTCACTATTCCATGATTTTCTGGGGAAGTGGGCTATTGTCAGCATATATAAAATATCATAGGGCCAGAAAAAAAATAGACTCTATTCCTTTGGGTTTTATCTTACCTCATTAAACCCCCTTTTAAAATAAGAATGGATATGTGTGTGTGTGTGTGTGCGTGTGTGTAGTCACTTAATATATTCACTTTCATTTATACATTTTTGGAAAGTGTCAGGCATTGGTTTGTTTAAACTCTTCCTTTTTAAAGGTATATGTTAATGAATTAAATAGCAATTTAAAAAATATTATTATGGGAATATTTAAAACATTACCAAATAGTTTAGAGTTCACAGAGGATTAAGAATTATTAGTAGATAAAAGATAATGGTTTTAAGGTGCTAGCATGGGCACAAAGGATCAGAAGTAGGAACACAGTGGGTAGACATTTGTAGAAAGAAGAGAAATCGAGTGCCTAAGACCCGATTACTTGCAAAGACAGAGGAGTGTGACGGTGCTGCTGCTGCCTAGAGGATGCCCTTGTGGATTATGTTTGCTCTATTGCAAATATTTACACATGTGAGACATTTACATGAGCAGAATCTAATTGGAACCATCTTGAAATGAGCTTCTCTAGGATCTTAGGGTTGCTGTTTTAGAAGCTTCTTAGCCTGCACTGACAAACAGTAAATGGAGAATGAATTAGCTATAGGAAAACATAATTGAACCTTTTCCTTGGTTTCAAAGAGTTCTCAGACTAGTCTTTCACTTACCTGAATATCTATAATCTCTTATTAAAACTCACTTCCTAGAATCTTTAGTACATAATGCATAATTCAAGTCCAAAAAATGGCATGAAGTTAGTGACGTTGCATGAATGATTGTTTAATAAAACTTCCGCCATAGAAGAATACTGAAACCTGCAAACGGATGGTTTCCAGATTCCCTAAACTTCAGATGGACAGTGAACCTCGAGTTGTATTTTTTCCCCTAAAACTACAGTTTCATCCAGTTTCACACAGGCATTGAAAATAAATCTTAGTATCATTTTTCCTTTTACTGCTTTCTATCTCCTTTATTAATTTGTTCGTTAGTTATATCCACAGATCATCTGGAAGCATGCCTATTTTTGGTAGACTTTATTACAAGAATCAATTATTCGGCATCAACCTAGATGCCTTCTCCCTTCTGTGGTTTCTATATAGTATGTGTCACATCCATCTGTATTATTTATCTTTAAAGGTGTTACCAAAGTCACTGAAAGAGATTCTGCAAAATGTATTCTATGGTCAATTTTCTTCAAAACACAAACTGGAATCTTTTTTCCATTCAAGTTATATTTTTTGTTAATCCATTCTTGTCACTTCAACCTAATGAGAAGTCACTCCAGGTGTACTAAGACAGCTTCTATTTCTTTTTCTGCAGTTGTCCTGATATCTAAATGCCTTCTTCATACATGTGTATATATGTGTTTTCTACCTTGAGATGGTTTTAATTTTCTCCCTCCCCCCTTCTTCTCTATGAGCCATGGAGTTTTATTGAAGACCCGTTATGCCTAAGGTTTTGATTTAATGTTTTGGAGTTTGTGATCTCATTGCCCAGTATGGAAAATATTAGACAGGGTCTGTAGATTGCATGTATTGAAAGAGCCTGTATCAGTATTACAGGGTGAGCAAGCACTCTGAAAACTGTAATAACACTGATTGTGTAGATACACAGTGCCAATATGCAACTTTGCATCAAATTAAGTTACTACTGCTTCTTAGAAAACAGTTAGGTGGGTCTTGCTTAAGCAAATGAGCTTCTTAGAGAAAATAATGAAAGGAAGAAAAGCTGCAAAGGAATGCTTTTTGTTTTGCTAAGGAGACTCTGAATCATTAGGTAGCAAGACTGGTTTACCTCATGCGGCTATATTATAATATGAGAGGGACATCTAATCTTAAAATTAGAAACTCTATAGTGGAATGAGCTCTGGGTTTGAAGTCAGAGGATCTGGACTCAAATCATGCCATCCCCCCCCACACACACACACATGACTTATGTGATTAACATCATGGGGTCTGTTTTCTTATCTGTTAAATGGGGGAGAGGAGTGCTAGGTTAGATGGTCTTTAAGTAAGTGTGAATTCAGTCTTTGCATGACTGTCTAAGAGGCCATACACCGGATCAATATTGTCCTTCTTCAAAGGGTAAAGCTGAAAACAAGAATGAAACAAAAGAATAACGTATCCCCTTTTTTCCACTGTCCATTAAAAACAAGAAAGCTCTGTCTCCCTTCAATCACACAGGTGATCAGAGTTGAATAGTTAAGTGCAAACATGTGTAAGAATGAGGACAATCTGTAGAGAAGGTTGGGCACACTGATGGAGTTAAAATTGGACAAAGCTCCTTGAGCTGACATAAGATCAGCTTAAAGACATTTAGTATGAATCATACAAAGCTTCTAGACTGTGGGGGAGCATCAGTAGCTCATCTAAAAATGGATATTTATACTTATTTTCAGTTTTAAACACGTCTCTATGTCTAAGACATGTTAAGATAAGCACTATTCAGATACTTCCCTGTACCTTAGCAGAAGGATAGCCCAGGCCATATGGTTTCTCAGGTGAGATGTTTTGCTATTTTGTTTTAATTCTGAGGGGTGCTTATACAACTCATTAATCTATACTTACCTTTCAAAAATGAGGACTTCCAAAATTGACTATAGCAATAGTAGAACTGGAGTCAGTGAAGAAACAGTATTTTGAGAACAAGAAAAAAGCCTTCCTTCACTCAGCCTCCTTAAAGTTTTGGCCATTAATTAGAAAGTCTCAAAGCAGAGTCCATCATGTGTCTGAACTCAAGATTTCAACATATTTGAACTCAAGATTTTTAAAATTTTTTTTGTAACTTTATGTATATTCCAAAAGGACTGTGTTTGTATGTATGTGTGTATGTATTTACCTCAGATGACTACAAGAAATTTTTTGAAGTCACTTCATCTCAGCCATCTCATCTATAAAATGGCTAGATTTCTAGGGTACCTTTATTTCTCTAAAATTGTATGAGTCTATGAAAATAAGGTAGTACATAAAGGAAAACAGCATCAAAAGGCCATTGATTGCAGTGACCATTCTTGGACCCAGAGGACAAATGATGATACCTACTTTATCTCTTTGTGTAGAGATGTGGGGGACTAAAGATAAAGAACATTGCATAAGCTGCCTGACAAACTCTTTTCTGGTCTGTTTTGCTTAAGGAGAATTCAATGAGGAAGGAAGCTATTTAATTCTGGAAATAATAATCTTGGTATATATAAAAAACCAAAAGACATCAATAATTCTTTTTAAAAAATAAGACAAGCAGACATTCTGCTTATGGGTTTTACTGTTTTTAGTTTTAAAAATAATACCTGAGTATTTTTGCACAAATGTTTTAAATTTTCATCCTTTTAGTGTATTTTAATACTATTTTGAACATAAGGTACTCACCAATTGAAAAAAAAATGGATTTCTTTTTTATTTGAGCCTCAAAGCAGAGTTCATCATGTGTGTGCATGTAATTGGACTCAATATATTTTTTATTCTTTTGTAAAGTTATGTAAATTCTTAAAGGTGTGTGTGTGTGTGTGTGTGTGTGAATTCAGATAGCATTTAATTCATTGAATGTAATCCCAGAAAGTTAGGTTCTTCTATTTTTTTTTTCAATAATAACTAAAAGGCAAAGAAGAATCATAAACAATCACAGGAGAAATTGTCTTTCTAGCCAACAAAACAAGGTACTATTCCTCAGAAGCAACCAGAAGCCCAACAGCTAAGGAGCTGTAACTCAAGTGAGCAGCAGATGCCCACACTGCTATGGAAATACATACTTCATGAATGGGTATGCTGAAGAAATTAGTTTTGACAGGTTTTCCAAGCATTTAGAAATTGGCAAAGTGGATAACTGAATTAATATCCTGTCAAGCTGGGAAATACTCATTCTGAAGATTACCTCTCAACAGACCAAGAAGCCAAAGGCTCACTTCCCTAAAATCGCATACCACTGGAGATGCTGTCCATTTCATTTTTCTTAATAATACTTCTGGTTTAGGCAAAAATGAGTGCAGCAACCACTTTGTCTGTTTGGTTTAATTTTTCTCCTGTAATTATGTTACACAAAATGTAAGCTGGGTCATTTTAGCTGAGCTGGCAGCTGCAACATGCAGCTCACATGTTCCCTTATTCCAGGTCAGCCAACAGAATGGGATCAGAGCAAACCTGAAGCTGTAGTCTTCATTTTTTCTTTAAATGGGGGGATAAGTAAGTATTGCAGAATCACACTGGAATTGATGGGAGCTTCACAGGGCCAGTGAAATTTTCATTCAAATGAATAGGGCCAGTGAAGTTTGATGACTGTTTGACTAGATTCAGAACTTAAGTTTCTTTTATCATTTCTGATTCAACTAATGTTGGCCCTTCACTGCCGCAACCAGAGTAATTGGATCAGATTTATTTTGGTTTTTATTATGGGCTCTGACCTCTTCTTTCAATCTCCAAATTTTTAATATTTGGGAAGATTAGAAACATATTTTGAACAAATAAATTTAGAACTATTCCATTCATGTGCATATATTGTATGGCTAGACACAGCCATGTATATAGATCTGAGTATATCCATTGTTCAGAGAGTAGCTATTAGCATTTACATTATCATATATGGCATGCAATTCTCATTTAATAAACAATATTCGTAGAAACAGACTGGCATACTTAGATAAATAAACTGAGTAATTAGTTAATGGGCAACAAGGTGGCACAGTGGATAGAGCACTAGCCCAGGCATCACGATGACAGGAGCTCAAATCCAGTCTCAGAAACTTACTACCTATGTGACCCTGGGCAAGTCACTGAGCCCTGTTTGCTTCAGTTTGCTCCTTTGTAAAATAAAATAAAATGAGCTGGAAAAGGAATTGGCAAGCCACTCCAATGTCTTTGCAAAGAAAAACCCAAATGGGGTCCCGAAGAGTTGGGCATGATTGAACAAAAACAAATAAATTATATGTGGTCAGAACATAAGCTGTGAGATAAGCTCCCTGTTTCTTTCCTTTTCTCTGTCTGTTTAAAGTAAGGAGGTAACCAGATGTAGTGGAGGGAGCACTGGAGTTGGAATCAAAGGACCCAGGTTCAGTTTTAAGTCTAACCACTAGTGGGTCAGCAGGATGACCGCTAACAATGATGATGAAGAAATATGATACTTTAAGGTTTGCAGAGCACTTTATGTGCATTATCTCATTTGGTCCTCACAACAATCCCGTGAAGCAAAGTACTAAAGCTTTTCTCCTTATCATTTCTTTAATTTCCATTTTACAGAACAGGAAGCAGAAATTGAAGAGTGAGGTGACTTGTTCAAGGTCACACAATAAATAAGTGCCAGAAACGTGATCCGAACTTAAGCCTCTTTCTTAGGACTCCAAATCCAAAACTCATTTTATTGCAGCATATTGCTTCACGTCAGTTCACCTCTTGGGAGCCACAGTTAACTCATTTGTGAAAGGAAGGAAGATAAACTTGATGATCTCCAAAGTTTTTCTCTGCTCAAATTTATATAAATACAAATTTTTCCTTTGTATGTTTGTTTTTTGAATGAGCATCTATTAAGCCTCCTGGGGATGATCTGCTAATAAGAATATCTACTAAATGTCACAATAAATATTCCAGGCATACATCAAACTCTATGAAATAGTGTCCTGGAAAAGCCAGGGAGGGACCTTTTAAATATTTCCAAGACTTACAAGCCACTTGTTTTGCAATATTCTTTCCAGAGCTCCACATGGAAGACCTTAATTCACAGGTGAGAAACAGGATTGCACAACTTTGGCAGGCTGGAGTGAAGATGGCCATTGTGTAGCTAAAGTTTGCAAAAAAACAGAATTGATTCCTTATTAAAGGGACACATGCCTTAAATGTGGGAGCTGGTGATTGGATTCCTGACACTGACGCAGTGAGCAGAGAGGGCTGTCAAATGACATTTGAAAAAATTTCTAAGAAAGGACTGAAAGGGGAGGAAAGGGGGGAAAACCCCCAAGACCCAGAAATGGGCTGCTACAATGACTTTTAAAAATGATCTATGAGTAGTCCCATTCTTAATGAGGAAATTTCTTCAGATGTCTGTGTCAAAAGGAAAATAGAGAACTTCAGTATGTTTGTCCTTTCTCTGAAGAAAGGTTGGGCAGTTTCTCTGTAGCAAGAAAGAAGATCCTTCCTCTGTATGTTTGCTTCCTACTCACAACTCCTTTGTGCTTCCCCACCCCCTTCTTGTTTATGTTTCTTACTCATTTTCTTGGGAGAGCAAGATCTTTCCTTTCTCTGTAGAAAGAGTGACATCGCTTAGAGAATGGAGGCCTGGAAAAACTGTCAAGAGGAGCCTTACAGAGGACTTAGGCTGATTTTGGAGTAAGTAGTACTTGCTAGTGCTAATTTGAGTCTTTAATTCTAAATTACTGCTATCCCTACAGACCCCTAATAAGTTACATCACCCCCAAATCTGAAATTGAGTGAATGAATGAAAAAGCATTTATTAAGTGCTAATAGATTAAAAATAGAAAGAAAAACAAAAGACAATTTCTGTTCTCAAAGAGCTTGTGCCCCAATTGGGACTTCAAACACATAGAAGAAGGTTCAGCTATAGGGTAGAAAGGCTTGGAAATCCTAAGGGCACATGAGTGACGTAAACAGCAAAACCAAAGGATCATCTCATCCAAGCAGTGTGACCAGTCAAGCATCAAGCGATGGGGTATATTCCTGATAGTTGCCAATCTCCCTGATACCCAGATGGGCTCTGGGATGATGGAGAGACTGGGATGAAGGGAGGAAGGCAAGAGGGAATAGAAAATACAAAACATTTGAGATGGTTGGGCTATCAGGCATTAGAGTCAGGAAAGACTGGATTCAAATCCAGCCCCTAATACTTACTAGTTGTGTGACCAAAGACAAATCACTTAACATCTCTGGCTTCATCTGTAAACATTTATATTATATACCTCATAGGGTTTTGTTGTGCCATTCCATTGAGATAATATACATAAAGCACTGTAAAATTTGTAAAGAGATATGCAAATGTCAGTTATTATCATTATACCCTAGTTTGAATTGATTTAGTTAAGTTACTTTTCTCCAAGTATCTCTCTGAGCTTAGCATTCTCTGGGGAACTGGGAGTTTTTACATGAATGAGAATGAGAGAAGGAATGTAGATGCCCCTCTCCAATAAATAGATTTTAAAAAGAAATAGTTACCTTATATCACTGTGTGTGTGTAGTCTTACAACTTATATTTATTGGGAATAGTATACATATGCTTATTGGAGGGGGAGAGATAGAGGAAATTGAGAAAGTCTTTGTGTAAAACGCACTGCCTGAGGAGAGTTTTGAAGGAATTTGGTATTTTAAGAGGTAGACATCAGGTGAAAGCGCATTCTAGGCACAAGAGATATTTAGCCAATGAAAAAACATGGAGATAAGCAATAAAGGGCTCTGTATGAGCAATAGCAATTTTTAAAAATCCAGTTTGACTGGAGTGTAGAATACCAAAGTAGATTGGTCAAGGTTATAAAAGGCTTAGCCATACAAAAGGGGAAAAAATTACATCTTTATTTTAACTAACTTTTCATTGAATCCTAGAGGCAATAGGGAACCGTAGGAGTTTATTGAGTAGGGAGGAAATATATAGGTCAGACCTGCATTTGAGGAAAATCACTTTGGCAGCTGTCTCATGTTGTCTTCATTTATAATTTCTCGCAATATAATTCTTGAAAACCAGGATTTGATAATGCCCATTGTTATTCAAATAGAGTTATTTGACTTTGCTCTTAAACCCAAATCACTCTGGCTTTCACTGATTAGCCAATAATACATCCCAGTCTCACTTGTTCATCCTTTGGGGTTTGATGGCTCAGAGTGTGTGTAATAGTATTGTTTCTGTTCTGGTCAGAAACTCTGAAGGTCTTCCCCTCCAAAATTTATTCTTTATAAAGGCAAACTAGATCAACTTTTGCTTCAATTCTTACCTAGCCTTTTATTGCTGAACCAGTGTTGCCTCAGATAAACTGAGACCTGGGAAAGACCTTAGCTTAAAATAAAGTCTGAGATCTCACACTGCATCTGGGGCCATCGAGAGTCATCCTGACCTATTTCTTTCCAAATGACTCTGGAGGACAGAAGTGAGGCTGATGACTTTGCACAGCTCTGCCTCCCTTGAATCCAATTTACATGTAAGTCAAGAAATCACCTTCCTAATGTCTTTGGACCTCTTCAAGAGCAACAACAGCTTCCTCAGAGCTGAACCTCTGTGCAATAAAATTTTAAATAACTGATAGACAATATTTACCAATTAAATAGGATAATATATAGTAATCTTTAAATTCAGCTTTACAGTTATACTAAAGCACTATTTCTTAATCTGGGATTCACAGAACCCCAAGGAATTTATGGACTGATTGCAATGGATTTGTGAACTTGGATGGGAAAAAAATTACATCTTTATTTCTTACTAACTTTTCATTGAAATCTAGTATTTTCTTTAATTATGACTGTAGGCAAAAAACATTATTCTTAGGGGTCCATATGTTTCATCATACAGCCAAATGAGTCCACAAAACAAAAAGGGTGAAAAATGCTTACTTTAAAACATCATGTTAAGTCTTATCTGAATGTATGTGTCACCATCAATATGTCAACAAAAATGTAATAAATACCTAATATGTAGCAGATACCAGGGATAAAAAGACAAAATTAAACAGTCCTGCCCTCAAGGAACTTACATTCTGTCTGGTGAGAGAATGCATACAACTGTATTCTTTTTAAAATACATAC
>CM053595.1:198932159-198943619 GCA_028646575.1 Pseudocheirus occidentalis | reverse complement strand
GATCACACACAATTTCATTCTTCAAGTCATTAGTAAGGATTTTAAAAGCCAAACTGAAGTCATCCGTTTACCATTTCTTCTTTACTAAGTTTCCTAAGTTCTTTCCTGTACTACCTCTACAAAGAAAGTTTGTAATAGTAATGAAATTTGAAGATCCCTTTTTATTGCCAAGCTGATAGATACTTAGCACCTAGTTTCAAACTAAGCCTCTGTAAAGAAATAGGACCTATGAACCCCTGTTGCTGATGTAACAGGAAGGGGATGAACAGGGAAGAGCTAATACCTATATAAAGAAGAGCACAAGCTGGACATTCAGAACTTCTTAGGATAAGCATTGTGGAAGCAGGGCAGCTGCTGTTGGGGGGAAGGGCAAGGGGGTAGAGAGAGAGAGAGACAGAGAGTGACAGAGAGGAAGAGAGAGAGACAGAGACAGAGAGAGACAGAGACAGAGACAGAGAGAGAGAATTTCTCTCAGCAAGCATCTAGAGGCTGGGCTGCTACTGCTAGATTGAAGATTGAACTGAGAATTGAGAAAAACTGAGAAGAGAAATGAGAACTGAGAACTGACACAGAACTTGGACTTGTGGTGGCAAGACTTCCAAGGGCCAGCTGCCAAAGACTGAGGAAGCATGACTGTGGTGCCAGTATTTTGTACAAATGTCGTTGTCACTTTGTTAATGTGAATGAATGCTATTGTGGCTTCATTAAGCCTTGTCTTCCCAGAAACAGAGACTGTGAAGGATTTGAAATGGACTGGACACTGTGAGTTTCAATGTGGAGTAGGAATTCCATGGGGAGCTGTACAAGGAACCGGGAGTTGTCTGCCTTTGAACCCAGGTGATAGTTTGGTGGATTCAGGTAGGAACTACCTACCCTGAGTCAAGATGAGAAGACCTCTCCATGGATACTGAGCATTGACTGATGAAATTGTCTGAGTGATAACTGATGAAATATGATACTGAGTAGTGACTGATGAAATTGTAATTTACTTTTGACCTAAGGGTGGATGAATTTTGTACTTTCCACTACCTCTTAAGAGGGTACTAAGTAGTGACTATTGAAGTTGTAACTTAATTGCAACCCATGGGTGGAGAACTTTGACTTTTGTACTTTGTGTCCCTTAAGGAGGCAGGCCTCCTTAAGGATGATTGAATGATTGAGTTACTAAATGGTTGTACTTTGTTTAAAACTATGTGACCACTTTGGTGAAAACTACGTGGCCATTTTAGTGATAAGTTGTTGAGTTGTGACATGGTGAATGCTGTACCTTGATTTTCTGTAAATGTTTTGCTCTGATTTGTTGAATAGAGAATTCACTATACTATGTAATCAGAACCTTGAAAGATGTTTACCACAGCAGTCCTCTGGAAAGCTTTACAGAGTTCTTGGTAGTTCATTCTCTATTTAATTGCAAAGTTTGAAACCCCATATAAATATAAGTTGAGATAGTGTGACCTAGTATACAGGGTACTACATCTGGAATCAGGAAAACATGGGTTTTTTAAGCTACCTCTGACTTATTCTAGTTATGTAATCATGGACAAGTCATTGAAGTTCTTAGAATCCCAGGAAACTCTCTAAGACTATACTACACTGAGGAGTTGCTGATCTGCTTTGGTACAGAGAGTTTTCACACTAGGAGTTCCCTTCATGGATGAAATCAGAAATCTGACCCTCTATCCCTCCCCATTTTCCTACCCTCAAAAAAATGAGCTATTATTACTCAAATAGAGCAAAGACCAAGTTTCTTGTTTATCTTCTTTTCACAACCCTCATATGTTTCTCATATTGTTAGCATAGGATACATTTATTGTATCTTCCACTTCTCAAGTAAGAAACTGATTCATCTATATCCTGGTGATTCATACTCTCAATCAGTCCTGCAATCTTATCTGCATACAAGCATCTTCTTTATCTCTGTTGCAGTTGTTAAGGTCTTCCATTCTTTTCTTTTCACTTATTATGTTCTGTCTCTTGGAGATCTCATCATTTCTAATAATTTCAACTATCTCAATGTGGCATAGATGATAGGAATGGAAACTGAATCTGTGATATCACTGATAAAGAGAACTCACAGATGAGAAAACTACCTCTACCAGCATAAATCGGCACCCTCTTTGAAAAAGTCTTAGAGCGTTATCTTGAGCAATAAGAGATTAAGTGACTTTTCCAAGAACATATAGGCAATATGTTTCAAAAGTAAGACTTACATTAAGGTCTTCCTGGCTCCAAGACCATCTCTTTATCCACTACACCACACTGCTTCTTTTCATTTAGTTGATGACTCTCTAATACGTATCTCCTGTACTGACTACTTTCCCCAAGATCTAGCTTCATGTCTCCAACTGCTTCCTGGACATTCCATTAGATACTCTATAGTAACCTCAAACTCAGCATTTCTAAATCAAAATAATATTTTTCCTCTTCCTTCCAAAAAAACCTAACTCTTTAGTGCTTTACTGTAATTTTCTATTAACCTCCTAATCTCAAAAACTCAGAATTCTATAGCCATTTTTCATTCTTACCTCTTCATAGGATCTGAGATTCACTCACAAAATCTTGCTAATTATTTGTTTCCAGTCTCTCTCATACATACCCCCTCCCTTTCCCTTTCTATTGCCATCACCTTAATTCAGATTTTCATTCATGCCTAGTTGAGTTCATGTTTGTGTAGTAGGAGTTTGGATTGTCCCCCTTTACATGGTGCTGGGATTCTTCTAGTGAGACATGTGGTCCCTTTCCAAAGGTCAAGTATGACCAAGGACTCTTGATCAATTCTTTGGTCCCCATCATGGGGATGAGGGCTATACTAAAAAACATTACTAACTGATCCAAGAACAGTTGACCACTCTCTGTGTCATAAAGAAGGAGAAAGGAGCAATGAGAGTGAAAAATAGGGACTTCTTGTCTTTTTTAAATATGTCCAATGCCATCGCTCCATTTTCTTTCAGCAAGGAAGCAGGAAAGGATTTCTGCCCCATTCACCTTCCCCAGAAATAGTTTGGTAACTGCACAAAATAGTAAGAAAAACACTTTTTCTAGGTGAGATAGAGATAGGCCCTCAATTCCAAAGCTACTTCTTCTGCTTCCATCCTTTAAGCAAAGATTACTGAATACTTCCTGTTTTTGTCCACGCCATCCATGCCTTTGTTACTGGAACCATCACCTCTACTTGCTTACCACCAGTCACTTATACTGTGGCTCTGGATCTCACAGATCTAATAGGTAAACTCTTGACTTACCTTGGTGGGGCACTCCTGACCCACTCCATATCATACTCCCTACTTTCTAGTTCTCCTTTTATGTATTATCTTACCCTATTCAAATGTAACCTCCTTGAGGTAAAGGAATATTTTGTTTGCTTTTGTTTGTATTCCCCAGGGCTTAGGACTATGCCTGACACTTAGTAACTACTTAATAAATACTTCATTTTTCTGAACAGAAATCTTGAGAGATGGATGTTTTTAGCTCTGTCAGATTCCTCATGAGCTTGAGAGGTCTCTGGTAATTAAATCAGATGTTAGCTGTTCACAAGAAGTATGCCCATAAGTTGTACCTTTTTCAAAGGAAATAATCATCTCCCGGAGCATTAGCCATGCTGCTACAGAAAATAGGGACCTTGAGTTGATGCTCAAATAGTACAGAAAGTGAAGTCTTTCTTACTTTTTTGGGAGAGTATAATAGACCTTATCATTAATATATTATGTTTTAAGTAGAATGAATGGATGCTTATAATTTATTGTATGCTTTCAGAATTACTTTTGTGGTAGTATAGATAGCTGTCCTATAACTGATATTTACTATTTTGTACTTTGAATACCTTTGTAGAAGGGAACCACTTAATCCTTTTCAGGGAACACTAGACATTAGCTATATCTAAGCTTTCTGAAACATATTTTCCCCTGAGTTCTGCTATGTGGTTGAGGTATAGTGACCCACAATTTGTAACATTTCACATACACACACATATATACATGTATGTGTGTGTTCATTATATATGTATGTATGTATGTATGTATGTGTGTATGTATGTCAAGTGCCCAAGGATTGATCTTGGTCCACATGAATCCAGAGGTGGAGCCCTTTTTGGACAGAAACGCTTCCCTGGGCTACAGTTAACATCTGTACTACTGTTTTTACTTCCTAACTGATCCCCCTGCCTCTGATTTCTCTTCCCTGTTATCTGTCCTTCAAAGAACACACTTACTTCCAACACTGTACTCCTCCTTCCCCCCACACCTAGATTTAAAAAGAAAACAAACAACTTCCATGGTGAATTCCAAACTCTTTAGTTTGGCACAAAAAGACTTCCTTAATCTGACTTCTACCATTAGAGAAGAAATGTTGCACAGGAGAGAGATTGCTGGATTTGGTCTCAGGAATATCTGTGGTCAAAATCTGTTTCAAACTTATATTAATTGTATGACCTTGGGCAAAGCACTTAACTTCCCTGAGCCTCAGTTTCCTTGACTGTAAAATGGAGGTAATAAAAATATCAGCCTCACAGGTTGCTGTGAGCATCATCTGAGATAACATATATAAATATTCACAAATCTAAAGTCACTAGTGAAATCTGAGCTATCATTATTATCAATTTTTCAAGCCAAATCTTCTAACTCTTCCCTACATGAACCCTCTACTCCACCCTGCCTGTCCATTTGTAGTTCCTTTGATATCCCTCATACTTTTCTGCCCTTATACTTTTTGTTGATAGCATACATTTTATCTGGGATATTTCTCTGCCTCCACCTGCACCCACTAAAATCCTCCCTATTCTTCAAAGCCCAGCTCAAAGTGCCATCTCCTACAGGAAGCTTTATCTGGTTGCACAAGCAGTAAGAGACGTCTTCTGCCTCTAAACTATTATCATTTTTACTTGTACTCTTCATATGGCCCTTAGCATGTCCTTTGTATTGGGATTATTTACTGAAGTAAGTCAATAAAAGTTTATTAAGTTCTAATCACTATATAGGTTTTAGCTCCCCAGATAGACTGTAAGCTCCTAGGAAACAGAGACTGTCAAAGACAGAACCTAGCACAAACCCTTGCATCCAGTTGCTTATTAAATATTCATTGGATTAATCAAGGAATGAATGAATAAGTTTTCTCTAAGCATGAGGTTATATGAAAGCATATCACATGTCTAATACATCATAGAGGATCTGATGAAGGATGAAATTTTTAGATATGCATTCATAAGATGGTTAAACCTTTCCCGATCCCCTTTAATGCTATTGCCCTCCCTCTACTGACTAATTCCAATCTATCTCACATCTATCTTCTTTGTACGTAGTTGTTTACATTGTTGTCACCCCTGATAACCTATGAGCTCCTTGAGAGCAAACTGTCTTCTTGCCTTTCTTTGTATCCCCAGTGCTTAGCAAAGAGCCTGGAATATAGGAGGTACTTAATGAACGTTATTGATCAGCTGAATGTAGGTAAGTTTGGATCATTTGACTATGGTACTCTTAAAGAGTTGGCTAAAATTGATATTTTGAATATTGAGGATTTTTTCATTGCCAATTAATCTAATATGGAGTTTTATGTCCTATTTTATCTTACTTCAATGCTGTTTCTTTTAAAATTCACAATTTCACTAACACATATGTTTCCTCCACCAGTGCAGATCACATCCTCTCTCTAACTTAGGAGATGAGTTTTAAAAGTTCCTGCAGCTAATATATTCATCATAGTGTGGCCAACCAGTTGAAGAGCCTCTCAGAATGTAACTAGGCTGAGCTTCAGATTACAGGAATGCCTTCTGTCCTGAAGCCAGTGCTTTAAGCCTTTCAAGTTTGGATAGAACCTGCCAAAGCATGCCCTCTGCTGGCATAACCTTCAGGAATTCAGGGTCCCCTCCAAGTGATGATCAGGCAGCAGGTTAGGACTTTGGTCCAAATCCATCTGAAATACAAACATTTGGGTCTGAACAAACAAGAATTTGAAGTTAAAATTTGGCAACACAGATGATTAACCATGGGGTCTTAGGACTAAGGAAAAGAAATATTACTGCAACATCCTGTTGTTTTATCAGTCAGTGGTGCTTTTTCCTGGCGCCTTTTGCCTGGTCTGAAGCTTGCCTTGGATAATGGAATAGTGATCATTGAAAATGCCATTTAGCAAAGTATGAGATATTTTGAGATCCTATCCAATTTAAATCTTAGAATAATGGTTCTTGAACTTTGTGTCAAGGACTCTTGAAAGTCTGGTTGAAGTCTATAGACCTTTTCTCATAATAATATTCTTAAGTAATGGAAGAAATGCTATTTTTTATGTAGAAGTCAGGGGAAAATAAAGATGAATTATACCCATAAAAATGTATGGGCCCCCAAAATTGATCCCCTTGAAGGTCTGTAGACCCCAGATTAAGAACATCAGGCTAGACCATTAGACTAACTCAGATGTATCCTTGTATTGCATGGTCAAACCTAGTTCATCTATCCCAGGATTTCTTAGGTTAGATTTTTTTTGGTTGTGGGGTTATTTTGTATCATTAACCCCTTTGGCCATCAGTCTAGTGAAATCCATGGATCCCTTCTCAGAATCATGCTTTTAAATAAATGAAATAAAATACATATGATTATAAAACAAAACAACTATATTGAAATAAATATGTATTTTCTCTCTACAAGTTTATAGACTCCATCCCTCAAAATTTATTCACTGACACCATGGGTGAGTGGGTCAGGGTGTTATCTGGACTCAAGGTTAAAAACCTCTATTTTAGAGACATGAAACCAGAGGAGAAAATTAATATACTTTCATTTCCACCTCTGTCCTCTCCTAAATCCCTGCCTCTACCTTAGCCAACATACATGTGTGCATCTCTACCCCTCATTACTATTGTATAAATTAGGAAACCAAAACTAGTGAGTTCTATGATATGAGACTTTCTATGATAGTCAGATAATCCACTTTGTACATTTTTTATAAAAATCAATTCACATAAAAATCAGTTCTTTTACAATGTTGCATTCTTGGGTACAGCCTAGGGCAAATTCCCCTATCTCTATCTGTGATTTTTTTTATCTGCAAAACAGAGACGATAATCCTTATACTTCCTACCCAAATGAATATGAAAGTACTTTTAGAAGTATAAAGTACTAGACAAATGCAGAACATGGTTACTGTTATTGTAGATCCAACCTAAGTGACTTTACCAAGGAGAGCTGCCAGGGCCAAAAATAGAATTATTTTTTTCATATCCATTCTTCTTTTCCTGGGCAATGCTATTATTTAAACAAGGCAAGCATTAGTGCTTTCCACTTAACCAGACTGTGAATGCCAGTATTAAGTAAACATCCATTGTTCATGTTAGAAAAATGAAAAGCTCATCCATACTTAACCTTCAGGAGCTCCATCCCATGGGCGTTGGTCTACTGGGAAGCTCATTTGGTTGGAAGACAGGCTAGAAACATGGTGATCTGTCTTGTTAGACTTTCTGCTGGAATACAAAGAGAGCTGCCACTCCTAGACAACTTTGTTGCCTTTGTGCCCAACATACAAGCAGGACAAAGAGGACACCTTGAAATACTGGTTGGTGGATTTTTCTGCAAGAACCACCTCAATGTTGACACATTAGCCCCATGGCACAGAAGTGCCATCTTCCAATAAATTTTAGTCTAATCATATTCCTTAGAACAGTTTTCTGAAGACTTGAAACTGAACTTGTTTAATTGGAAAAGAGATTTGATAACTGGACATATTCTTCTGCTAGACTGGATAGTAGTAGACTTAATAGATTTAATAATTGAATACTATGAGACCTAACAACTTTCCCTCCTTCTTGCCCACCATCATTATGAATCAGTTCAGGTGATGTTATGGTTTGTGCTGATTCAGAGTTTAGTGCATTTGTTGGAGTGCTTAGACATACTTAGTAGTTGTCAGAGTTCAGCTCGGGGATCCAGAAAGGATTTTAGAGGTCATCTACTCAAATATACCTCAGTTTATAGGTAAGAGGCCCAAGGAGGTGAGATTACTTTCCCAAGGTCACACAAGTAATAAATACCAGAGATGAAATTCAAATTCATCTCCTCTGACTTCAAAACCTCCACCTTTCCCCTTCTACCATACTGATTCTCTGCTGCTATTTACTAGTATCACCAAACAGGTGGTTGCTCATTAGAAGATAATGTAAGCTTTTAACCTTAATAACTTCAGGAAGGATGGGATGTATATATGACTTGTGAGATTTTTTTGTTTTGTTTTGCCTTTACAAAAAAGAACAATTTAAAAACCTTGTAGAATTTGCTAGTTTGATGGTAGGTTTTTCCTAGATTTGCCCCTGATATTAAAATTAATCATAAACAAAAGCCAGATTTTGGCAGGATTGGGATCACTTCCTTGTTGTGAACCAAAGGGCCTTGGGAATCAGTGCTTTCACAGCTTCAGAATTGGAAGATTTCCAGAAGGCCAAACAAGTGCAATGAGAAAGAAAATATTTTAGAACTATCAGTGAGACTGTTATAGGCTGGTTTTCTATATGTGAGTTTGGAATCTAATGGCAAGAAAACAGGTGGTGCCATTATGTATGATTCACATAAGATGTAAGCATTGTTTGGTGAGTAGCCTTGTCTGACCAGCCAATTCATCAGATTCTTACTTTGGTGATACTCATGAATCAGATGACATTTTTTCTCTAGGAGATATCTGGGCCAGGCTGCCTATAAATCTATAAATGATCAATCAATTATCAATCTACAAATTATACACACACACACACACACACGTGTGTGTATCTGTGAAGAATAAAGTTCATTAAATATTCATATTTTCAAGAAATCCTTCAGAAATTAAATAATTCCCCAGGTTAGCAGATTTATCTGCATTTTAAGTGATGATAAACTAAAATTTGAGTTAAATTTCTTTAAGTACAATTAAACCATAATTGTAGAATTAAAGGCATTTCTAAGAGACAGCTACATGCTACAGGGCATAGAATCAGGAGTAGCTAGATCAAATCTGGCCTCAGATACCTACTAGCTGTGTGACCCCAGCAAGTCTCTTAATTCTATGTCTCAGTTCCTCATCTGTAAAATGAGCTGAAGAAGGAAATGTCAAACCACTTTGCTATCTTTTTCCAAAAAACCTCAAATGAGGTTGAGAATCAGACGTGATTAAAAGGACTTGGAAACAGCAATAAAATTTCTGATGAAGACATTGAGGAAGAAAAACTGTATTCATTTCTTTCCCCAAAAAATAGTCTGATATGAAAGGAATAATTCTGATGCAAAGGTAATAACTTTTTCTTGTGGTGGTAAAATAAGTCCTATAACTTAATTTCTGAATTGTTTCCCTATCAAATAAGCACTTTTCCCCTTGACTCACTTAAGAAACCAGATGCATTAAAAGAGATGAAGAGGCAACTGTAGAATCCAATCTTCAAGGTGTCCCATGCTTGCTCTCTTGAGCTTTCATTCTATGCCCATAAAATGCTCACTGAAGGATTTGTACTTGTTGTCAGTATGGAGCAGCAATACAACAACCCTGAAGGAAAGTACATTTATATTCTTTATACTTGGTATACTTTATATTCTATATACTTTATACTAGTTTAAAAGCTAGATAGCACTGTCTGTTTTTTTGTAAATGCAGTACAATAAGCAAATTATTTAATAACAAAAAAGTGCAGTGATAAATGATGAGAATGGTGAGGAACTATTGAATGAGAAAGATGATTCATTAGAGAGAGAGAGGAAGAAAACCATCAACTCAAAACTTTTGGTGCCAAAGAAGGAGAAGGTATGCAGTAAAGGAGAATGATAATAGTGTCAAAACCAGCAAAGAACTTGAAGAAAATGAGAACTAAAAGTAGAAACTGGATTTGGCAAATATGTTTAATGGTAATCTTTGAGAGATTAGTTTCAGAAGAATGATGAGTATAGGAATCATATAGTTAAGGGTTGGAGAAACAGGAGGAAATGAGAAACTCTAGATATTGGGTATAAACTTTTCAGGAAGCTTAGCTATGAAAGTATTGAGAGAGATAGTTTGGTAACTCAATGGACTCAAAAGATTAAGGAGACCTGAACACATTATAGGTGAATAGGAAGGAAGAAGTGGAAAGGAAGAGATAGATTAAAGATTATAGATTAAAGATTAATCAGAACAAAAAAAGTAGCTGTCAGTCTGGATGGGAATAGGTGTGACTGAAATAGGTATAAAGATTCTTCAGGAGCTAGCATAGACATGCTGCTTTCACTTATGGTAAAGAGAGCAGGTGATTAGTATTGCCAAGTTAGTTTAAAAGCTAAATAGCATTGGTATGAGTTCTAGGCAGAATTTAACCAGTAGGACACTTGTATACCACTTTTGGCTGATGAAAACAGAAAAGGCTTCTTTTAGAATGTAGAATTTGGGCTGTTTTGATTCAAACCAGAAGGTAGAAATGAGGAGGAAGAGCATTCTGTGGTTGCAGAACACAGTGAAAATGCAGAAATATGGGAGACTGTAGACAACAGGGAAGTAGCCAGCAGATAGGGAAAAATTTAAGATTAGAGAAAGTGGGGATTATAGAGGGGACAATTCTGTTGAAGAATACTGGAGAAGATAGGAGCTTAAAAGTACACATAAAGCAAGTTTGCCTTGGCAAGAAGTGCTACTTCTTTACATGAGATAGATGTGAAGGTCTTTTTACATAAGCAAATAGGAAGTCACATAAACAATCTAAAACCTCACCTTAAGTCAATCAAGTGCCAAGAAGAGTTTCAATACCTGTAAAGAAAAGAATCAAGCCAGACTCCAAGCTCCAGGAAAAGTTAGTCCAAGCCTACATGGTAGACTCACAGGAGCTATTGCTATTAACACACCTTCTATATCTGTCTGAAATACCATCAAGAAATTCCTGAATTTGGAAGGGATATCCATGTATTCCAATTGACACTTAAAATCCAGTAAATGGTCATCCAAGCTCTCCCTGGAGACCTCCAGAGAAGTGAACCCACAATTTCTCAAGGCAACTTCCTGTTGCATTTATTGATAGCTCTAATTTTCAGAAAGTTGTTCTTGACATGAATCCTAAAGTTTCTCTGCAACTACCACCTATTCTCATTCCTCTTGGGAGGATAACTCATGGGAAGATAAACAGAAAGCTAATCCTTTTTCCATATGATAGCCTTTCAAATGTAGCTATTATGTCTCTCTCAAGTGTTCTCTTCTTAAACTCAAATACCCTAAGTTCCTTCAGTATATCTTCATATGACATGGAATCAAGACTCTTATCCAGAGTTGTTCTGAATTCATCTGGAGCCTGTTTACAAGAACTGAATACTAAATTTTCAGTGTTAACATTTATACCTTGGAAAGTAGAACGTGGGGGGCGGAGCCAAGATGGCGGCGTAGAAGCAGCAAAGCACCGCAGCTCCCACACAAACACGCTAAAAAACTCATAAAATGGGACGCTAAACAGATTTTCAAGCTCCAAAACTCTCCACAACACAGAAAGCACTACAGGCAGCG
>CM053595.1:198904730-198931659 GCA_028646575.1 Pseudocheirus occidentalis | reverse complement strand
AGAGGCAATGAGAGGACCCCCCCCCCCCATCAATTGGGGAATGGTTGAACAAGTTGTGGTACATGAACATAATAGAATATTATTATGTTAGGAGAAATTGTGAGCATGTGGATTTCAGGGAAACCTGGAAATACTTACATGAACTGATGCTGAGTAAAGTGAGCAAAACCAGGATAACACTGTACAGGGTAACAGCAACATGGTGTGATGATTAACTTTGATAGACTTGGCTCTTCTCAGCAATTCAAAGAACTAAGACAATTCTAAAAGACTCATGATAGAAAGTGATAGCCACATCCCGAGAAAGAACTATGGAGTCTGAATACAGATGGAAGTATACTGTTTTCTCTCTCTCTCTTTTTGTATCTTGTGATTTTTTCCCTTTTGTTCTGATTCTTCTTTCACGACATGACTAATGCAGAAACATGTTTAATATGATTCTACATGTATAGCTTCTGCCATATTGCTTGGGAAGGGGTTAGGAGATGGAGGGAGGGAGAAAAAATTTTGGAACTCACAATCTTATAAAAGTTAATGCTGAAAACTATCTTTATATGTCATTGAAAGAAATAAAATACTATTAAGCAGAAAAACTAAAATTAAATTTAAAAAAAAGGAAAAAAAGAAAGTAAACTTCAAAAGAAAAGTACTACTCACAGCTCATCCCAGGATTGTCTCAGAAAGGGCAATATCCCTGAAAACTTCTTCTGTATTTTCTGGTTGATAAATACTCTAGTGACAGTTGTATCATCATGTTGGGTTCTAGAGGTCAGGAGTTCGGAGATCTTGTGTGAAAAGAAGTGGCACATACTTCCTTGCCCAGTAAAACGGTCTTTTGAGATGTCTGGTAGAATTCAAACATTCTATTCCCACGCAGGGAAAACTTATTGAATGTGGTTTTAGGAACTCTGGTTTGAACCAGGCAGGCAGGACTGACATCATCAGAAGCAGCCAAAGATAGTGAATTAAATAATGCTTGACTTCCTGCACTCCCAAGGTTGAACTTATCAGAATCTTGGAGTTCAATGAAATCACAGGCTCTTTGAAGGAACCTTAGAGGTCATGCAGTCCAACCTTCTCTTTGTGGGATCCCTGATAAATGGCCACCCAATCTCTGAATTCATAGCATTCAGGTCAGTAGAATCTGTCTCAAACTTTCAAATGGATAGTGTTAAACAATTCCTTTGAAAATCAGTTGTTTGAAGCTTTGGAAAGAATTTTCCTACAGATTTTAAAAAAATAAATGATATTAGGTTCCTAGGACAACTCATAATGGTCCATTTAGTGCAGACTGTAACTGAATGCTTGTTCTATGGAACTGATCCATCATTAATATTTTTTTCCCCACATAAGCTCACTATGAGTTTCAATTTGGAACACAAGAAAGATATTTCCCTCCACTAGGCAGCAACTCCAGCTGTGGGATGAAGGTGAGGGCTATCCTTCCCAGCCTCCTATGCCAGATCACAGTGATAGAAGTTAGACTCCATCACTGGTTCCCTAGCATTAGTGTGAGGTAACATGGGGCAGAGGATTTGAACCCAGTGCCTGTGACTCCAGATTCAGTGCTATTTCTTGAATATGCATAATTCCATATTTTATATTTTAGTGGGAAAATGTTAGTGGCAGCAGTACTTAAAGAACTACTGATCAGTTCCATAGGATACATTTTGGTGAATGTTGACCTAAAATTAATCCATACTCCAGTGGAGCACTATTCAAGGAGACTATTCATGGAGTGATTGTTCATTTAATGAAATGACAAGTTTCAAAACTGAGAATATGATCCTTATTGAAAAATTAAATACCATTTGAAACTGACTCCATCTCTCAGGGCCTGACTTTTCTCACCTGTAAAATGAGCACATTGAACCAGATAACCTCTAAGTTCTTTTTTAGTTCTAAATCTTATAATTTTTTTTGGTTGCTAAAATCTCACTCAATACATTCTTTCACATGAATGTACAACCAATCACAGACGCATAGAAAAATATACAGAAGAGTCTGTCAATATGTCAAGGACCTGTGATTTCTTAGGTATGAAAACTCCCTCCACTATGGCAGATGGCAAGTCATTTAATACAACCTTAAAGAATAGTCTGAGACCTGGAGGTGCCCAGGCTTACAGAGACAGTAATTGTCAAAAATGGAATTCATATCCTGGTCTTCCTGATTCCGTGTCTAGGATTCCAGCCACTCTCTCATGCTGCTGCATAATAGAGCAAGTCCAAAATGGCGCACATTAGTATCAGGGTGTGTGGAGTCATTTTGAGCCTGTGGTTCTGCAATTATTAAATTTTCAAGTGAGCATATACACCTTAGAAATCATTAAACAATGCAAATCAGAGCTTGATTTATTATTTTGTTGATTATCTAGATTAAAGAAAGAGGGGAAACGTTTATTAATATAGGTTAAACTGAGAAGTATGCATGCTTATTTTTTCTTCTTCTGGGGAACCAGTTAAACATTTACCATCACACCTCTGGTAATTATATTACCAAAGAGAGGCCTGCATTCCTTACCAAAAACACCATTTAAATTAAATTGTACTAAGCCTGTTTGCTGCTGTGTATGTAACCCTTCATTTTTTGTGCCTACATTGAGTTAAGCTAATCTTGTCTACTTCTGCACCAGATTTTGCTTGAGAACAGGAAAAGTTGCCCAAATGAACCGTCTGCCAAATAACTTGTATGTTCATCTGCTCTAGCTGTTACTGTAACCACCAGCATTAAGCCCACATCTCTGCCTCTCACTTTCTCACTTGAAGGAGTCCCTTGGAGCCAATGTAGCACCTTATGGCGACTGTGATCCATAAGGAATCACTTATGTGGTGTGCAGGTACTACACTGCTGGATGGAAGCCTTCACTCTTCTACACCATGAGATGGAGGGGAGGAAACTGAAAAGGTGCATGGAATCTCAGTAGACAAAAAGTAATTTCCTGAGTTGGGCTTGGCCAGCCAACACCCCTTTATGTTCAAAGGCTTCTTGGAAGCCTGGTTCTCACTCCAGGGGTCAGGACCTCAATTTGACACCTCATTCCAAAGGCTCTGTCTTCAAGAATACCATGCTGAGGGAAAAGGAAATTGGCATCTACTAAATCAGCATTCCCAAAGTAGCTCTTGGAAAGAGCCCATCCCATTATCCATGGAGGCCCAATATGATTTTACATGCCTGTGGATTCTTTCATAGGTGGAAGCAGAGCTGTAGGCACTATCAAGTTGGATTTGCCCTCGTTATTTTCTTGTTTTCCTAAAATTCAACCATGTATACACTTTTGCTTGCTTGAAGAATGGTTCTTGAGAAGTAGAGAAGAAACATAGTAGGACTGGATACTCCTGTTCTGGTTACTTCCCTGTTGCCCTTGGCCATGGAAGGCAAATCAACTAGCATCAGGGCCCAACCTTAAATAAATAAAGCATTTAGTAACCACTTACTAAGTGCCAGGGACTGTGTTAAACTCTGGAGATGCAAATATAAAACCATCCCTGCCCTTGCTGGAGCTTATATTTAATGAGAGAAGGCAACATATAAAGGGCTTGGGTATGGTGTGGTAATTGCTGGGAAGTAGAGTGAAAACCTTGTTCTAGGAAAAAATTCACCTTTCATGGCCAAGGTACCTGGGGATAGAGTCCAAGGTTTCAACAAGTGTGTGTGTGTGTGTGTGTGTGTGTGTATGTGTGTGTTGGGAAGGGTTGGGAAGATGACAATAGTTGTTAGAGTATTTGAGAACACTGTGGAGCAGCACAGTGAAGAGATGACTGGAAAGAGGTGTGGAGGCTTGGTTTTAGATAGATAAGGTGAAAACTCACCCATCATGTCTAGCAACTCAGGGGCAGAACCAAAGTTTTAGTTGAGAGACAGAGAGATGAGGATGATGGTTAGGTACCTAGAATCCTTTGAAAAGTATATAATAAGTGTTTATTGAATGTTTGGCTGATAGAAAAGGTTTTTGGTCTCAGGATTCCTTTAAATAAAAAAAAATATTGACCTCAAAGGGCTTTTGTTTATGTGGGTTTTACCTATTGATAGCTACCATATTAGAAGTTAAAATTTTATTTGTAAAATATTTAATTTTTAAACATAATTGCAATTGACCCATTATGTCTTAACATAAATATTCTTATGAAAAATAACTGTTTATCAAAACAAAATAATAGACAGTAGATTTATTTGACCTATTTTTCAATGTATACATTAATAAAAGACAACTGGATCCTCATATCTGTCTTCTACATTCAATCTATTGTGATATGCTGTTTTGGTTGAAGTATGTTAAAAAAAATCTGGCCTTATACAGATATGTAGCTGGAAAGGGAAGAGTATTTTAATGGGTAAATAATGTCTTAGTGTTATTATGAAAATAACTTTGAGCTTGTGGACTCCTTGAAAGGGTCTCAGGGGCTATCATGGATTTAGACACCGGACTTCAAGGACCACTGAATTAAAAAGATCAGTGGTGTCCCTTTGGGTTGACTTTGATTCAGTCTTGCCTAAAGTGGGGATCTGATTTATTGGTAGCCTAGAGAGAAGAACACTTGGAAGGGGAGATTGGTAAAAATGGAGGAAGAGACATGATAACTATTTTCAAATATTTAAAAAGCTATCAAATAGAAGAGGAAATAGACTTATTTTGCTTGACCCCAGAAGATGGAACAAAGAAGTAACAGGTAGAAGTCACAAAGCAAATATAGGCTTGAGGTAAAGAAAAATTCCTAACAATCCTAAAAATTCCTAGTAGTCCAAAAACTGGGATTTGCTCCCTTGGGAGGTAGGGTGTCTTCTATCACTGGTTATGTTGTTTTGCAATTAAAATTAAGATAAATTGGGGCACAAAGTTATGAGCATGTTCAATTTATTGGTAAGGCTAGCAATTACTACCAAAAAGGTTCTCTTGGCTCCTCAAACAGCCAAAAAGACCACGAAGTAGGGCTTAGTAGCCTTCATATAAGCTTTGAGAAGTACAAGAGAACAAAGAACAGGAACCGTCACAGATGGAAAACAATATGCTTGGTTACAAGGTCTGAAGTATCATAGATGATGGAAAACAATATGATTGGATGGAAGTCTGGAATGCAGGGCTAGCAACAACCTCTCCTCCCATCTTGTTGCCAAAGAAAACTCATTGGTGTTGTCCACCTTTGTGGCTAGTTAGTATCATAGCAACAACAGAGCAGACTTTCTTGAAGGTAGCCCATGTTGCAGTGATAACAGACTTCCTGGCACCCACCTGTATCTTGCAAGATTTGTTAGCAAGATTACAGAGTTCCTTAATTGTGCGTGGGCAGTAAGATGCCTAATGATCATATATTTCTTTGAATTAAGGTGATTTATGGGACAACTTAGCTCAGAGTCTGAATTTTCGAGTTTAAAAATATGGTATAGGCAGTTACAGAATAGAATCAATTACAGAATGGAATCAAATATAAAATAGAAAACCAATATTTGATTTTCTCAGTAGAGGAGATTATTCTTATTCAAGTATGAATTGGTGTGGATAGCCTCTAAGGTCCTTCTAACTCAGAAATTCTATGATTTGGTTCTCTCTAAGCCTTCTCATACTTTCATGGGGCAGGTTGGGGAGGTCAAATATTAATGAAAAATGTATTGGTTCATGTCTTGACTTTGTTATCAATTTGTTGCTACTCTCTTGGAAAAATAATTCTTCTTTGCTGGACCTCAATTTCCTCACATTTAAGAAGGGTTTGGATAAGGTAGTTTCAGGCCTTTTCATATATGCATTCCTATGTCTTTAATTGCCCAAGATGATACTTGAGAAAACAGCTACTCAAACTTGGAAGGACTGTCCCTGGGAGAGAGATTAGACTTGGCCCAGAGGGTAGAAATGGAAATAATGAATGGAACTTGCAAAGAAGAAAATGTAGGCCTGATATAAATATAGTACATTGGATTAGGGTATATTCCATGACAAGAAAACTCTTTCTAACAATTAGAGTCAGCCAAAAGGGAATGAACTACCTCAGGGGAAAAGGCAAGCTGAGAGTTGAGTATGGTTGAGGATACCTAGGTGTGCCTGGTTGTGCCAGCATCGTGGGGGCAAGCATTATTGCTGACCCTTCTTCCCCTTAGTCAAGCAGAGAATTCCTCCTCACTGAGGGTCTTCAAGTATAGATTGGATGACCCCTTATCAAGTATATGGTGGAGAAGAGTTTTTGTTTAGGTTTGGATTGGCTTAGATTACATCTGAGAAACCTTCCAACTCTGAGATTCAGGCAATTAGAAAATTCTAGTCTCAAATAGTTTGGACTGGTATCACTGTGAAATCTCAGAGTAGCCTCAGTTTCTTCCCAGAACCTGATTTCCTGTTTATATCTTAGTGGCTAGTCTCCTCAATTATGGAAGAAATTATGAATATATAGTATAATTTTGTGCTTAACATATATTCAGGCAGAGTTCCATTCTTCCTCTTGGGAATATCTGAATGTTGGGTCATAAGAGAAAACCTGGGGAAATAGAACAGGTAACATAAGTTGCATGTTTCTCAGGGTGAGTCTGTCCTAGGTGTTTGACTAATTTAACTCCACATCTGACCCATTCTTCAAACAGGAAATAGGAATTCTTGAAACCAAGAAAAGTGAGCATCTGTTTCTGGCTAATAGATGATATAGTGCTGAAGGCCTCCACCTAAGGCTGATGCCTTTTTTCAAGGCTGGAGTAATATGAGAGAGGAGACGTTCTCCTTTAGGAGGATAAGTAAAGATGCTTAGCTACATAGGACTAGCCTTAGCTATTGGGCTGATAGGTGGCTGAAGTGGATAGATTGCAGGAGTCAGGAAGCTGTCATTAGCTTCTATCAACCTTAGTTTCCTCATCTGTAAATTGGGAATAATAATTACATCTACCTCAGAAGGTTGCTGTAAAGATAATACCAATGCCAGCTAATACTGCTATTTATTGAAAGTTAGGGTGGGATAGTAGAAATCATGGTTTAACTTTTGACTCTGGGTCTTAATCATCCTCCTTTGTACCATGTAATAGAAAGAATATTTTGTTTTTTAGTTGTTTTTCAGTGATGTTTGACTTTTTAAGACCCCATTTGGGGTTTTCTTGGCAAAGATACTGGGATAGCTTGCCATTTCTTTTTCCAGCTCATGAGACAAACGGGGTTAAGTGACTTGCCCAGGGTCACGCGGCTAGTAAGTGTCTGCGGCCAGATTTGAACTCAGGAAGATGAATCTTCCTGACTCCAGGCTGGCCACTCTATGTACTATAGCACCACCTAACTGCCCACCCAACAGCGCTTTTTTGAAGACGTCAAAGGCAACTAGTTGCTCTCTTACTACTTTTCTACTTAGCCTGTGTTTTGATTTTATGCTAATCAATTTTTTCCTTTATCCTTTATAATCCAAAAACCATGGTCGTTGGCAGAGAAAAAAAACCTGTGGAATAGGAATCGAGCTTCTTTGTCTTCTCTGTATTTCTGCCATAAGCCATATTTGGCTTAGGGAGCTGGGTAGTGCAGCGGACAGAGCACTGGGCCTGGAGTCAGGAAGACCTGAGTTCAGATCCCATTTCCAATGCTTCCTAGCTCTGACCCTGAGCAAAATATTTAACTCCTGCCTCAATTTCCTCATCTGTAAAATGAGAATGATATTAGCATCTATTTCCCAAGGTTGTTGGATGGATCAAAAGAGAATATTTGTAAAGCACTTATTGAGTACAGAGCCTGGCATGCAGTAGGCATTTAATGAGGCCTTTCCCGCCTTCCTCCCCAAGAAGCACAGTAATCCTATCCCTTTACTTGGTTCTCTATTTCCCCCAGTATTTTCATCCTTTGTTATTTGCCCTTGATTTCATACTCTATACATTAAAAAATATCTGTAATTGCTGAGTTCCCTGTATCCACACTGGTCTTTTACTACAACTCTTCCTTTTCTTCATCATTAGCCTTTCATTCTCGAGAGCTTCCTAGACTGACTTATGAATTTTAACTTTTGGGATTCTTCATATCCTTTCTTTAACCCCTGTAAAATTTACTTGTGAGACTGTTGTCAGCTTTCTCTACAAAAAGACTCTAAAATGGAAATGCCACTTTCCACAACAGTTGGCATTATTTCTACCCCAGGAATGAATACCTCCTTGTTGGTGAAATCCTGTTGATACAATTTACTCTCATTAGTACTTCCAACTTTCACAAGACCATATTATCATTAATGCAAATGTAACATCAGCTCTGGACTTACTATCCCAGTCTCTACTCATACTGACAGGCTGGTTCTCTAGAGCATGTCTGCTATATCTCTTTTCAAGATTTTAGGAAACCTGGAGTGGCTGAGGGGTAGTTTTCTAATAATATATGGTTTATGAGCCCCAATCAGCGTACTTTCCAATTGACATCTATTAGTCATCCAGGCTTAGCTAGCATTTAGTTAGGAACATTTACTGGGGTGGTATAATGAGGTTAATTGGTACAAAACATCCTCCCATGTCCTAAAGTCTGAAACACACTTTTCCCCCAAGGGCATACAGAGACCAGGGGAAAATGGGCTCAAGTTTTGAGCACATGTGATGAAGGAGATAACTCAGTTCATAGAAATTCTTTTGCTGGAGTCCTCAAGATATTTCCTTTAGATATGGAGTGATTTTTCTGCTGAACTCTTTGTAGAGCCCTCGAATATACCTTTCCTCATGGCATCCAGTCTGTTCTCAGCTCCTGATGTAGACTCTGCCATCAGGTGTTCTTAGTATTCCTAAGATGCTTATGGGAAGTTCAAAGTCCTACGGGTCCTTCAAAGCTCACAAGTTCTTCCTTCTATCAAGAGACCAGGAAGGAAATTTAGTCTTGCTTGCTTCCATCTCCCAAGAAGCAAATTTTTTCTATGGGGTTTGGCTGGAATAGCTCTCCTTTTCAACTGACAGATGCTCAGATCTCCTGGATATGAAATATTTCAGTACTTTGTAGATGACCTTCAGTGTATCAGTTTCTTCAACCAACCCAAACATACTTCCTGTATAAGTCACATCCAATGGCTTTTAAAAGCCAGTAAATAGATAGTAGATTTTTTCCATACTTAGTTTCAAGCCTACAATTGATTTGTTCAAGGAGGTGCCTGGGTATTGTTCTCAAATTGTGCATATTTCTGGTCAATTGATTTACTTGAGATAGGTTTTCACCTGATAAAAGCATCAAGGCTAAGTGGGGAAAGGTGATTGATTGATTGACTCAATTGCTCCCACCTTTACACAAGTCAAGAAAGAAGTTCTAAATTGCTCTTCTTTTGGCAGAGAGATACTGCTGACCATATAAATGAACTCATAATATAAATTACAAACCTGGCATGCATAGATGACTTCATTGAGGTGGTGACTTCAATCATCCAGACATCTGCTATGATTCAGTGAAACGAAGGTATAATAAACTTTCACGGGCCAAGGTTACACAGCTGGTTAGTGGCAGAACTGAGTCTAAAACTCGTGTTTCCTTTCTCCTTCTGTTAGCATACTTCTATCCCATCTGTCTTTTCTCCCTATTTTAATATATCAAGTTATGTAGTTGTTTTTCTCTTATTAACTCTTTTTTGGGGGGGAGGATGGAAGGCCAGGCAATTGGGGTTAAGTGACTTGTCCAAGGTCACACAGCTAGTTAAGTATCAAGTGTCTGAGGCCAAATTTGAACTCAGGTTCTCCTGACTCCAGGACGATGCTCTATTCACTGCGCCACCTAGCAGCCTCTGTGCTTTTTTTTCCCTCTTGTTCACTCTTCATAACCCCTTCAGGAGGAGCCCTATATAAGTTTCTTAGTGATGCCAGGTAATTTGGGAATGTTCCAGCTATCATCAGTTCATCCTGATTCGTTGTGAAGAGCATACAATAGTCAATTAGCATTTATCAAACACCTATTATGTGGTAGGCATTGTGTTAAGTAGTAGGGATACAAAAAGAGGCAAAAGATAGTTCACAGTCTTATGGAGGAGACAAAAAGCAAACACATATACAAACAAGCAGGATAAATAGGAAATAACAGAGAGAATAAGGGAGAGAAGGAAGTGGAATTAAGAGAGGTTGTGAAAGGCTTCTTGTAGAAGAGAGGATTTTAGGCGAGCCTTGAAGGAAACCAAGAAAGCCAGGAGGTAGAGATGAGGAGGAGGAACATTTTGGGTATTAGGGGTAGTCAGAGAAAATGCCCATAATCAGGAAATGAGCAAGCAGGTCTGTGTCACTGGATTGAAAAGTATGTAGTGGGGAGTCAAATATAAGAAGACTTGGAGAGGGGAAAGAATCAGGTTATAAGGGGCTTTGAATGCCAAATAGAGAATTTTGTGTTTGATTCTGAAGGCAGTAGGAAGCCACTGGAGTTTATTGGGTAGGGGGATGAGATGGTTAGGTCTGTATAATAATAAAGAATTTGGGAAACAGGTCACAAGCCTGGAACAGAGGTATAAAATAGTAGTGATGGGTAATAGAAGTAATAGAAGATGACTTTCAACAAGTGAACTTTAGTGATGAGGGTGTTCACATTGGGCTAGATATGAAGAATAAGACAGAGAAGCTCCAATATTTCAAATCTTTTCTCCTGAAAGATCCTGAAACAAGACAGTTCATGGCCGGTCTCAGGCAATGAATGAGTGGAAGATTTTGCCCTGGCCTTTCCTATGCCTGGCTTTAAGGAGTGCTAAGGGGCCTCTCTGCTTCTGAGAACTGGATGATACCTATCCCTTCCTGCTAAGCAAATTTGGGGAGAGGAGGCACCTTCTTACTCCTTTTTCTCTGTGGGAAGAAGAATGCCATTGGTCCCAAAAGGGAACTTTCTCCTCAGTGCACTAAGTTTGTAGCTGAGTTTTCTAATACTCTTTGGAAGTTTGGGATAAGGTAGATACGATGTATCTTTTTGCCTCCCTCTTTTTCCAAATGCATTAATTGAGAACATTTTACTCTCTGGTTTCCTCTGCTTTTCTATGGAAGGGGGCAGATGAGCTGTTTGGATGGGGGAAAGGGGCTCAAAGATAGATCTGCCTCTTTTTTTCTTTTAATCTATAAAAATGCTGCAACTGTCAAAAAAACCTCATTAAATCTCAGTTTCACCAAAATATCTAATCTCTAATTTAAAAGGTTCCTTAAGGGCCATATGGTCTAATAGCCACTTTAACAAGAATCCCCCTCTATAATATACTAGACAAATGGTGATGGGTTGAAGACCTCTCATGAGGGAGAAATCCCCAACTTCCTCAGGTAGCCCATACCACTTTTGTGGAGCTCTAATTGTTAGGAAGTTTTACATAAAGTCTAAAAGCCAAATTACCTCTCTGCAGTCTCTACCTATTCCTCCTAGCTCTGCATTTTATACAAAATAGGGGTTTCATACAAGGTATCCCACAAGTCTGTGTGGGTTTCACCATTTAATTTATTACAGCTGAAAGCTGCCTGAAGACTTTTGGGGTATCCTGAACATCAAAAGAAAGGGCTGGGCTAGATAACATCTAACATCCTCTTCTAGCTGTAAAGTTATCTCTGATTGATCTAGTCAACTAAAGCTACACTCCTGATTGCTTAGTATATGTGGAGGTGGATTGAATGAAGGATGGTGGGGCCATATAAGAACATCAAGATGGTGTAGGTGTAGAAAGAGGTGAATCTTGAATAAAATTTTAAAGAAAGGGAGAGAATAGGATTCAGGGGCAAAGAAACAGGAAGGAGATTGTAGATGGGGAGAGTGGTGTGGGAGAGGCTTTGGATTTAAGGAGGAGGACTGGAACAGGAAGCAGACTATAGTAGAAAAAGGGAGCAGGCAAATAAAAGGGGAAGAAACTATGGAGGAACTTTATATGGAGGAACTAGGGTGAGGAGTACTAATTTGGGGGTGAGAGGTGACTGGGAAGTACTGCCAAGTTCTCCATGCATTACATAATTCCTGTTGAGAGAGCCAGCCGTGTCAGTGTTAGTAATCTGGATGTCATTAGGAAGTTAGATTTTAGAGCCACCAACAGGGCATGACTTGTCTGACTTGTTCATTTCCCACATTCCTGTTACTGAATAAATACCTTTCAGTCTCCTATAGCTTTTTAGACAAAAGCCTGTATTAGTAACTGTAGAATAGCAAACGGTGTGCAGTAGATAATTTCCAGTGGTTCTTCCTGATAATTCTTTCCTACCCTCACCTAGCTGTCAGGACCATGCCTGCATGCACACACATGCAAATTTGCATGCAGAACTACCTTGATAAATATTTATCGATTTAATTTTCAGTTCTAAATACTACAATATGGCATAAACCAGAACTTCAATGAATCCCTGAACTCGTTAATGTGATTGTGTGTTGCAAGGTTTCAGAAGGCAAACCACCTATACTTTCTCATTTTGCATGCGATATTTAGAAACTTTAATAATTCTTGATCTGGAGTCATTACATCAGATGTGTTTCTAGAGAATTCCAAATAGTTTTTTTTTTCCTTTCCAAATGCAGCCCTTTAGAATGACATTTCAAGAATGAAAGGATTGGTGCTTTTACTACCATAGAACCTCAGTAAATAAACTAAGCCCTGATAATTTTGAATCTGTAATAATCCATGATGGGGTGGCTATGTGGTACAGTGGATAGAGATCCAGACCTGGAGTCAGAAATACCTGAGTTCAAATCCAGCCTCAGACACTTACTAGCTGTGGGACACTGGGCAAGTCACTTAACCTTGTTTGCCTTTGTTTCCTCATCTGTCCAATGAGCTGGAAAAGGAAATGGCAAATCACTTCACCATCTTTGCCAAGAAACCCCCCCAAAGGAGTCAGACATGATAAAAATAATTGAACAACAATAACAATTCATGAAGGGGCTGGGTTCAATTTGTATTCTCTATAAAAAGCTTTTTGGAAGGAAGTAAATAGTGTAAATATGACTTGTAGGGAGGGAGATGATTGAAAGGCTCAAGAGAACAAGCACTCAGAATTACCTGTCAACAAATGACTGATAGATTACTTATGAGTTGTTCAATGCCTCACATAGAAAAAAAAATTTCTCTCAAACTAAACTGTAAGTGCCTTGGGAGTAGTGACCTCATCTTATAAAGGGAAAACTTCTGCCATCTCAGAATGAATCACTCTGGAGAGGCAGCTCCAAATGGCCAAAGGAATTTGTATTTTTAAGTATTACTTTCCCCCCCTTATTTACCACTGGAGGAGAAATCTTTCTAATGTCACACTGCTCAAATTTGTAGATTCCCACTGCTGCTGTTGCCACCAGGACCTTGCTTTTGGGATGGGAACTGGGGTAAGTTTACCTGATAAAACTCATGGAGATTCACTGTGTCTGGCTCTACAGTTTTACTGTTTGCTCTCCACATTGGCGCAAAATTGTTTATCTACTGATTATTTTCTTATTTAAATGATTTCCTTGGTTTCTACGCAACATTTCCCCCACTAAATTGCTATTTGCTGAATCCTTATTTATTATTAAATTAATCATTTGATTGTTAATTACACCATGGACATGCCAGGAACAACTCAAGAGCAAGACCCTCAAGACTCCTTTCAGTTTGCAAACATTTGATCAGTCAGCTATTTCTTCTTGAAGAGGCAGAGTTGTACAAAGTCATACTTTTTTTTTCTATGAGTAAGAATCTATTTTCTCTCCATCCCCTTCTCTTTACTGAAAAGAAAAGGAAAAAAGTAAAACCTTGCAACAAATATGGATAGTCAAGCAAAACAAATATACACACTGGCTACATTAAATATATATTATTTGATCATATTAATTTAATTATAATATAACTAATAGTCTGTCGTATTGCATATTTAATTATATATTATTTATACGCATATAAACAGATGCATATATAAGCAAAACAAATGTCCACATTGGCTACATTAAATATATATTTCATACTAAGGAATATACTTAATATATTATATAGAGATACATTATATGTAATCAATCTATCTATCTATCTATCTATCTATCTATCTATCTATCTATCTATCTATCTATCTATCTATCTATCTATATCCATTTGGAGCTTCCTGTCCAGAGTGATTCGTTCCCAGATGGTAGAAGGAGTTTTCCCTTTATGAGATGAGGTCCCTATTCCAAAGGCACTTCCAATTTGGTATGAGAGAAGAAAAAATTTCTATGTGAAGCGTAGAACAACTCATTATATATATATAATATGTATACATACATACACATATATAGCAACACACACATGTAAGGATGTATGTATATATGATAAGGCTAAACAAATTTCTGTACTGGCCACATTAAGTATACACACATACAGTCCATATGTAAGCATATATGAATATGTGCATGTATAGATATGCACATGCATATACACATTTATATATGCACACATATGTGTGCATGTGTATGTATACACACATATATGTTGCACTCTGAATTCACCATCTCTTGGGAGGTGGGTAGCATGTGTTGTCATTGGTCTTTTAAAATAGTGGTTGGTCATTGTGTTGATAAGAGTTCTTAAGTCTTTCAAATTTGTCTTCACAGCGTTGTTGCTATTACATAAATTGTTCTTCTGGTCCTGCTAAATTTATTCTGCATCAGTTCATACAAGTCTTTTCAAATTACTATGAAATTATTCCTTGCATAATTTCTTATGTGTAAGAATATTACATTAAATTCATATACAATAGTTTTTTTATCCATTTCCTAATTGATGGGTGCCCCTTAAGTAATGCTTTACTACTAAAAAAGGGAGTTCTTTACCACTAGAAAAGAGCTGCTATAAATATTTTTTGTGTACATGGATTTTTTTCTCTTTCTTTTAATTTCTTTGTAGTGTAAGCCTAGTAGCTGCATCATTGTGCTAAAAAATATGCAAGCACACTAACTGTTTGGTCATAGTTCCAAACTGATTTTTCAGAATAGCTAGATCAAATCACTAACACTATATCAAAGTACCTGTTTTCTTGCATCCTGTTCAACATTCATCATTTTAACTCTTTGTCAGTTTTTCCAGTTTGCTTAATATGAGGTGAAACTTAGGAGTTGCTTTAAATTACATTTATCTAAATATTAAAGATTTGGAGCATTTTTTCATATATCACTTAGATGTTACAAGTTAGTAGGTTGGCTTTAACTTTCTAGGTTTGTCTTATATCTCACATTTGTCTTTGAAAGAATCTACCCAGATATGATTTTCTTAACAGGAATGTTTATGGAAGACATTTATTTTATTAGAGGTAAACTCATTCCCTCATAGACCTATGCTAAACTTTTTTTTTTTGCTTTTTGGAGGGCAGTTGGGGTTAAGTGACTTGCCCAAGGTCACATGGCTAGTTTTTTGTGTTAAGTGTCTGAGGCCAGATTTGAACTCAGGTACTCCTGACTCCAGGCCGGTGCTCTATTCACTGCACCACCTAGCCACCCCTATGCTAAACTTTTTAGGATGTTATTCTTGGTTGCAGGCCTTCTTTTTTTTGTTTTTGTTTTTTGGATATATCTTACTCGGGTTTTCCTTTCCTTTTATATTTAATAGAAAGTACCTGTCATATAGTTGTTCATCCTTTATTTCCAATGAGGCAGAGTTGCACAGTCATCAGCCTCATTCTCTCTTGAGTCATCGAAGTCCAGTAGTCAGACAAAAGTCAGAATGACACAGAGTGTGTGTGTGTGTCTGTGTGTGCATGTGTGCAGGTGCGCGTGTGTATGTATACATATATATTTTAAAATATATACATATATTTACATATGTACTTAAAATACTGGCATATAGTAGGCACTTGATAAATGCTTACTAATTGATTGATTGAATCTTGTGTGTGATTCTAATTATAGTTCATTGGTATAAAATCTTTTCCTAACTACTTGCAGTGTTTTTTATACTTTGATTTGCAAACTGCAAGCTCACAATCATATTGTTGAGTGTGTTAAGTATTGGGTTTCATTTAATTGGGGACCTGCGGAATCTCTCTATTTTTTACTTTGTCTTCTATTTCTAGTTGTTCTGAGTGGTTTCTCTTATGATTACTTGAAATATGATACCAGATTTTGATTTTATGATAGTTTTCAGGAAGCCCAATCATTCTCAAATTATCTCTACTCATATTATGCTCTATGTCAGCTGTTGCTGAAATAGGCAACCTGCATAATTTAATTTTCCAGTTGGTTCTAATATTCCTTGTTGTATCATTAACATTTTGAGTTCTCTCCATTTTATTTTTTAGGATACCACTGCTTGAACAAACTTTGCCACTTTCTGCTCTAAGCTTTTATCATCCTTCTAAGTATTTCCTTAAGAGCTCTAATTTAGTTCTTTATCATTTGCTTCAGCTCTTTCTTTATTTTAGTAGGTTTTCAATTTATTGTTGAAGTCTTTATGATTAATCAATTCTCTCTCTCTGTCCCTTCTCCCCCAATATTTGCTTGTGGTTATCTTTTTAATTATTTTCTTCTGGAATTTTATCTTAGAGTTATCTTAACCTATCATATTTCTTGACTGTATTATAACTTTCTTCTTTTTCTCATGTTTCTTAGCTAGGGATAGCTCACATAGGTCCCTTTCCTACTGATTATTTTGAAGTATTTTAAAAAAAAATTTACTCTGAAATTGTTGAAGTCATTATCACTCTGATCTCTAAGTGTGAGAAATGGGGTGGGAGTAGAGAACTGAAAATAATTACATTGAGCTCTTAGTCCTTAACTTGGAGTAGGACAGTGAAAAAGTCAGCTCTTATTCCCTCTCGAAGTCTTACTCTAGGACACTGTGGTGGAGATTATGGTACTGGTTGGAATAGCTGAGCCTGGGATCCTAATCATTGTCCCTATCACCTCCAGTAGTTCTTTTCAGGTTAGTGGAGCTGGGATCATTGTGGTCTGTTCTCTTTGTTACAGTCCTGGATTGTGACATTGACTTGGATTTAGGCCTTATTCCCTCTAACATTGAGTATTTGGGGCTGCCCAGCCCTTTTCTTCCTATCTCCTTTCTACCCCCTGTAACAGTTTTGAACCAAGTCCAGGTTCTTCCTCTTTTTATGGTCATCAATGGGTTGGAGGAATCAGAACTCTAGGTCTCTTGGAAAGGGGTCCTCTGGCAGAGATCCTCTTTATTTTGATCTCTTTCACATTTCTGGAGTTCTGGATAGGGATACAAGAGGACAAAATGTCCCACTCTTGGTAACTGACTCAGATCTAGAATTTTCAGAATGCTTCTTTTTTCGTAGGATCTATTTTTTTTGTGGTGGATAGTGTTTCTCTTAGTTTATCTCTCTTGTTTGTCAATCCTGTGCTTTGCTGTTTTACGTTATTTTTGAGAGGAAGAGAAAAGGAAGGGAAAATATTTATCAAGTTCCTTCTATATGCCAGAAACTACTAAGTGCTTTACAAATTAGCTTTGGACTTTGTTAGAGCCTTTCTCATTGCCATCATTGTCTTTTTCCAAGTAGTTACTCAGTTGTCTGACCAAATGCTCCTTTGTTGACAAGTAACAGTTTCTGTTGCACCTACTTTGTACCACCAAGGAATGGCTGGTCTTTCCAACCATTAAATCATTTGTATGAAAGTGCTCTTTCAGGACGTTAGAAAACATGGCATAAAAACTTGTAAATCAAACTCTCTCTTCCTCAGTCTCTTCTGTTTTGTTTTTTTTCTTTTTGGAGGGCAGTTGGGGTTAAGTGACTTGCCCAAGGTCACACAGCTAGTTTTTGTGTTAAGTGTCTGAGGCCGGATTTGAACTCAGGTCCTCCTGACTCCAAAGCCGGTGCTTTATTCACTGCACCATCTAGCCGCCCTCCTCAATCTCTTCTGCAACAAGATCTGCAGAGAGAACCTAATCATAGTTGACATTTATATCACTCTGCATACATTTTTTAATTTGATACTCAATAATAAACCTATGAGAAGTTCCATCACACACACACACACACACACACACACACACACACACACGAAAATAGATGAGAAAACTGGATCCTGGAGAGTCTAAGGCTCTTGCTTATGGTCATATAGAGAGAAAGTGTTGGAGTCAAGATTTACAGAATTACAGAATCTAATAGCTAGAATGAATTTTAGAACCCATCTAGTCCAAGCCATACCTCATTTTAAACAATCCCTTTTGTGCCATTGCTGATAAGTAACTACCCAGCTTATCTTTGAAAACCTCAACAAAGGGAGAACCTACTTCCTTGGCCCGTTCTACTTTTGTATACCTCATGGCATTTATCATGCTTTCAAATCACACCAAATGGCACGATATTCTTCAATTGCTCTTGGCAACATCAGAATACAATTTACATATAGCCTTCTATATAGAATCAGAGACTTAGATATGCAAAGGATCTCATAAGTTATCTATTCCAACCTTCTCATTTTACAGATGAAAGCAAAGTGAGTTGTTCAATGTTTCATAGATAGGATGTGGAAGAGCTAGGATTTGAACCCACATTGTCTGACTCCTAATTCACCACGATTTCTGCTTCATAATGTTGCCTCCCAAAATAAAGGTAAAAGGACTCTCATTCCTTAGGCAAGCACTCAGGTTAATAATAAAATTTTGTTGTTGTTCAGTTGTGTCCAACCCTTCATGAGTTTGTTGTTTCCTTCTCCAGTTCATTTTACAGATGAGGGAAGTGAGGCAGACAGTATCAAATTATTTGTCCGGGATCAGACAACTAGTTAGTATCTGAGGCTGTATTTGAACTCTGGTTTCTGGACTTCAGGCTAGGCACTATACCCACTGCATCACCTACCTGCCCAAATCAAATTTATGAGGGGTTTTATTTAATATAACAAAAGCTACAAAACAGAAGATGCGAGACTCCCCATGAAGAGTTAAGACAACTGTTCTTCCCTTCTAGGAGTTTGGATTTATTTTAAAAAGTCTTCATCTTATTTCTAGAAATATTGATCCAGGAACTCTAGCCATGGCTCAAGCAGCCATCCTTTGAGTGATGATTCTGTATCATTGAGTATCCAAGGAAAGGTGAGGTCGTAATTGCTTAAGATGATATCATTAATATGAAAAACAAAGGCCCATTTCTGTTAAATTCATGGACAAGGAAGTAACCTTGACAAGAAGTTAACCTTAGATACTCTTGCCACAATCTATACTTGGATAGCTCTAATAATTAAACAAATTATTTCCTTATATTGGAGATGTTGGGACATATTGCCATCCTCCTGCCACTGTAATGTGCTATTCTGAAGAATCCCTTCCAGATCAGATACAACACCTCCTTTACTTTCCATTTCTTCCTGTGGGAATGACAATCAAAATAATACTACTACTGCTTCATGTATAAAAGACTTGTCTCCCAATTCAGATAGTCCATGAAAAGAGTAAGGCAATGGACTATCCATTATGTCCACTTTTTCAAATGATTTTTGTTGTTCAGTCATTTTTCAGTTGTGTCCAACTATTTGTAACCCCATTTGAAGTCTTCTTAGCAAAGATATTGGTTTGCCATTTCCTTCTCCAGTTCATTTTGCAGATGAGGAAACTGAAGCAAACAGCTAACACAACTAGTCCAGAGTCATACAGTAAGTGTCTGAGACCAGATTTGAACTCAGGAAGATGAGTCTTACTGACTTCAGGCCTGGCACTCTATGCATTATACCACCTGTTAGAATATAAGATTCGGGAGAGCAGAGAATATTTTACTTTTGTATTTGTATTCCCACAATGCCTGGAAAATAGTAGGTACTTAAAATGATTAATGCTTTTTCAGTCATCCATTCTGAAGTGTGTTCCTGATGAATTAAAGTATTAGATAGAGGGCTTCCTAATAGGTGATGTATTATACTTCTTGTGCATCCTCTCCCCTACATATTAGGCACATAGTTGGCACATACATAAATACTTTGGGCTACACTGATTCCATGCTTTTGAATTATGTTCATTAGACCAGGCCACATAAAGATCTATTCCAGACAATGGGTGTTTTTTGGGAACTGAGTTCCAATTACCACGTGCACTTGAAAGTTATAGAACCACAAATTTCAAAAACTTAGCTCCATTTCTAGTCCTAATTTAGCCTCTAACTCCCTATGTTGTCTTTGACAAGTTATTGAACTTTTGATGGTTTCAGAATCACACAATCCCAAAACAGAAAGAGTCCCCAGAGGCTATGTTAGCCCAACATGTTCCTAAATAAGAATCCTTTCCACACTACGCATGATAAAAAGTCTTGCACTATTTGGGTTTCAGTTTCTTCCACTGCAAAATGTAGAGTTTTGACTATATAAGCTTCTATCTAGTGCTAACGCTCTCTGAAACTTGCTTGTACTTTCTCTTAATGCAGATGGTTAATCTCTCTCTATTAGTCTGTATTAATAAGGATTTACTATCCATGATATAGTTTGCCATTTTAAAATTATACAGAAGATACATGGGGAGTGGGAGCAGCATGCTAAATGGATCTAAAAGCACAGTCCAGGCTACTATGACTTAAATTGTTTTACATGTAAGTGTGTGACTGAAGTACATTATTTCTCTCCTAGGTAGAGATGTAACTAGGGTGGTGTGATTGGAGCTTTGCTCTAGGGTACCAAAATTTAGAGGATGTTAGGAGCACTTATACTCCACTAGCAGGTGGAAACAATTGAATTTAGCAAAAATAATTACCCCTAGCAGCTTCACCCATACTCTTTCTTAGCCAGGTTCTACCTTTCTTTCTCTACCAGTGGCTGTGTTATCAGAAGTAACTGAGTTATCCTGAGGTCTCTATTTCCCTTTCATGAGCCAGAATCCAGGGTATATCTCTTCATGGGACCTTGTTTTCCAAGGTCTGGGGTCTCTTCCATGATTCTCACCAACCCCCAACTGAATGTGTTTTTGCCTCAGGTAGAAGAATTGCTAGTCATATCTCTGGTCACAAGGAAGTCTTTTCTTGATGAATTGGTTATACTGAAGTTTCAACAAGATCCTTTCATTTGTCTTTAAGCATATGTTGGGTATTATACTGAAGTTAGCTAGGAAAAATATTTTTCCATATTCAGTATTATTTTAACAAGGCTGACTATAATATAGCATATGGTACTTTGAGTCAAGCAGCCATTTTTATTTTAGTATATCACCTGGTAAATTTTATTAAATCAAATGAGCTCATAGAATGTCATAGTTGGAAAGGACCTTAGAAATTATCTAGTACCATTTTGTGTATGAAAAAATTACGACCCAGAAAAGGGTTTGGTTCAGTTTTCTCTAGTTAGTAATTTTTTTTAGATATTTTCTCTCCATCAATAGCTATCCTCTTGTGACCAGGTGGATGTCAAACATAAACAGAACTAAATAAATAATCTTTCCTTTTGGAAAATGTAAGAAGAGATTTGGTGGGTGGTGGGGGCACTTTTCCAGCCTAGTTTTTTTCTGATCTTGAGAAAGACTGGTCTTAAGCTTGACATATGTTATTGTCACATTCAATTTCATCAACTTTGTGTGTGTGTGTGTGTGTGTGTTTGCCAAAACAAACAAGTACTTGTCTACACTGAGCATGAAAAAACAAGTCTTTTGGCGGTGTTTGGGCAAGTTTTTCATAGGAGCTTAAATTTTGGCCCTGTTTGTATTATTGCTGAAGTCTTGCTAAAGGTCAGGTCAGGCCAATCTAGGACCAGATAGGGGAAGTGGGGAAAGAAAGGATTATTTCATTCCTATAGTAATGAATTATGGGAGTTTGAAGGGAGCAATTAATGAGTTTGAAGTACGTAATTTATTTGAAAGGACAGAGATATAATATTGTATGCCAAGGCACAGTGGAAAGCATTTGGTGAGGATCAAAGGAGAGAGAAATAGAAGCAATAATGTGATAGAAATAAACTAGATAGAGAAAGGGATGAGGGGAACTTCTATTCTATAATTGATTCTGGCCAATAAGGAGGAATTAGTTTGTGAGACAGAAATAAAAAGTTTGGGAGCTGGTGGTTATACTGCTTTAGAGTTGATGATAAAATAAGAGAAAGTTGGACATAGTTTGACATATGTCCTCAATTTTAGGGGAGAATAGATTTTAAAGAACCCAGTGACAAAACAGGTAGGATCTTATGACCCTAGACTTTAAAAGTCCCAAAGATAGAAACTATGGCTTAGAATTGAAGGTATATGTCTAAGTGAATAAGACTCAGTTTTGCGGGGCTTCTCTCAAAACATCTTTCTTGTCTTATGCCCTGATCTAGAGTTTTTCCTGGGAATATCGGAATATGACCTTTTTTTTGCAGAGGAGTTCTAGAATCAAACAGGAGCCAGGGCTGAGGACTAGAAAGATACAGAATCATTATATGAAGTACACAAAGACCTTTTCCTTCACCATACTGTGAGTGATGAGGACTGAGTAGGTTTAGAGTGGGGTATACTGACTCTCTGTAGGTTCTTTTCCCTCTTGGGGTCAAAGATCTCACATTTAGAGTACTAATAGTTACAATGGTGTTTGTTCATATCTCAAAAATGTGTGATTCTTTCCATCTTTTTCTTCCTGTTCTGCCGTTCTGTCATATTGCTGCAGAGTAGAGGGAAATCTCATTGAGCTTAGGATTCTTTCGTGCTTTTCTATGTTTCATAGGAGCACAATTGCCAAAGAATCAAGGAGTTTGTCTACCATTGCTGAATATCTCCAGGTTTGGCTGGGCTTGTTCTTGAAAGGCAGATGTATAGCCTGTCAGACACATATTCTTGCACATACTAGATACTTGGTAAATATAGAATTGAGATGGTAGCTACTCATTAGAGCAGCAGCTAGACCATCATAGCGTGGATATGTAGTAGACATTTTCCTATTGTGGAGTTGATTTGAGATTTTTGAGGATCTACATTGGCTTATATTATATAATATTTGGAGAGAAGGTCATGTTTCATTCTTTTGTTTGGATGGATGTTTAATGGGAAAGTGGTGCCCCCTTTACAATCCCTGGAAATAATCTGGTCAGTTCCTTTAAGGTGTGTGTGTGTGTGTGTGTGTGTGTGTGTGTGTGTGTGTGTGTGTGGGGATGATGGGCATTAGGGGTGTCCAGCAGACTCCTTCTTACCTTCAAAAAGAAACTGATTAAGCACATTTCTATTGACAAGCAAACTGCCTTCTTTTTTGTTTCCCTGAATTAATAAATTTCTGATTCTCAGTTTCCTGGATATTATTTTTCAGTCAGTACGTTTCCCCTCTAGACACTAGGGACATAAAGCAGAAAAACCATATATTTCCTGAAATATTTAAGGATCAACTAAGCGGAAATGTGGATGGGGTGTGGTGGATAGAATGCAAGACTTGGAGTCTGGAAGACCTTAAGTTGAATCTTGCCACTTACTAGTTGTGCGACCTTTGGCAAATTAATTTGCCTCTCTATGCCTTTGTTTCTTCATCTCTAAAATGGGAGATAAAATAAGATGAAACTGTAAAAGAATGATGGCTACCTTGGAGTTTGTAGTGAGGATCAAATGAATTAGGCTATGCAAAGTACTTTGCAATCCTTAAAGCACCATAAAATTGTTAGCTATTATTATTTGTGTTCTGGAGTTTATAATTTAGTAGTTGAATGAAACTTGTACAGTAAACAGACACTATAATAAAGGTTAGAAAGTAATTAAATTCAAACGTGAAGTCAGACAGAGCAGTATGAGAGATTCAGGAAAGAAAGTATTGTTTCTAGGATGGGTGATCAGGGAATGATGTAAGGATCCAAGGAAGCTGGGTCATATTAATAGGCAGGGACATTAGTAAACAGAAAAAAGGTGGACAAGCCTATTGTAGGAATAGGGAGCATCATATGCAAAGGCAGGAGTTAGGAAAGGGAAGGATGAAACTGGAGAATAGTGAGTAATGTAGCTTGATTAGTGCAGAGTATCACAAAGTAATTCAGGAAAGAAAAATTAGAGACAGATTGTGGAAGTCCTCAAATGCTAGGAGAGAATATTTTTTTCAGTAGGCAATAGGGAGCCACTGAACGTTTTATAGTAAACTCAGTTATACTATGGCACTATCTATGTTTTGGTTTCCTAGCTTATCTTGAATTTGGGGTGCCAGACATCTCTCCTGGTGTTAAATTGACTGACAATTGTCTAATTGCTTTAAGATGAAATTGTAAAAGAATAAATGCAAAGTACTAAGTTTAGGATAAAAAATAAATTGCAAAAGTACAATAGGAGATAGAACTGATTTGGTAGGAGTTCACATGAAAATAACTCAGTGTTTTGTTGAACAAAAGTTTAATATGAGACAGGAGTAACATGTACTTCCTCAAAAAATACATACAATCTGGGTCTGCATATATTAGGACTGTTATAAGTCTGTTTTGATGACTACATCTGGATTATTTTGTATGGTTTCAGGCATGAAATATTAAAAAGAAGATTGGCAAAGTAGAATACATCCAGAAAACATTGATTCCTTTGGTAAGGATACTCAAGACCTTTTCATTCAAGGAACAGCTGAAGACATTCAGCATATATGGCCCGAAGAGCACAAGACTAAGTAAAATATGACCTGAGTATCACAGTAGTGAAAAGCATATAGCATAGGATTTAGCACTGAATAGGATCACAGAACCCATCTAGTCCAACCACTTTATTTTATAGATGAAAGGTGTAGGCATAGAATCATAGAATGAGTAAGTGGCAGGGATGGGATTTGAACCTGGATCCTCTGAGACAAAATCCATTTTCTATCTGTTGTACCATTCTGCCCTCAAATATTTGAACAGCTGACAAGTAGAAGGAGCAGGCAGCTAGGTGGCAGAGTGGATGGAGTGCCGGACCTGGGGTAAGGAAGACCTGAGTTCAAATGTGGCCTTAGACATTTACTGTGTGAGCATGAGCAAATAATTTAACGCTGTTTGCTCCAGTTTCCTTAACTATAAAATGAGCTGGAAAAGAAAATGGCAAATCATTGTAGTATAATTGCCAAAAAACTTTAAATGGGGTCACAGAAAGTCTAACATGACTGAGCAACTAAAGAACAGGAGTAGACATGTTCCATGTTGTTCCAAAAGGAAAAAAGAAGACCAAAACTTTGGAATGCTTAGGATTTCATTACAATAAAGTGTAAGAGGCGTTCTAAGTATTAGAACTATTGAAAAATAAATAAATGTACCGACTTGGTGTGAGATAACGTTTACTGATGATAATATAATAAGGACCGAATGACCATCCAGTGGAAGAGTTTTCTTTTCGTGTAGGAAATCTGACTAGATAACTTTTGAGATCCCTTACAACTAAATCCTATAATTCTATGATGAAAATGAGATTCTAAGATAATTCCTGAAATTCATTTAATCATATTATGTCCTATATTAAATTCAAATTAAAAATCCTTCTAATGCTGCAAGCACTATGTTAGGTGCTAGACAAAGACAGTTTCTTACTTCATGGAATTACTTCTATATGAGGGTAAAGGAGGGAAGAACATATAGATTTAAGTAAAAGAAAAGGAAATTAATTCCAAGAGAGAATTTGTTTAGTTTTTAAAATAACATGCATCACTTTATTTACCTGATTGTCATGGATTGTAATGAGTGGAAATGTTTTTCAGGTGTTGTTCTGAGTCATTTAAAATGGAAGGAGTCCCATGGTCATTATGATCATTTAGCAGCCATCTCCTGAGGCACATAATGAGAGATTCAGGAGAATTTTCTCCACTGGAAAGGCAAGGAGAGAAGCAAGATTGAAGAGGCCTTTGAAAGAATTTAGGAGACTGAAGAGAAGAAATCTGTCTATGGCATAATAAAATTCTCAATGTCTCCTTTCTTAATCCAGGAAAATGCCTACTTTGTGTACAGGATGTGTTTACAGGATAGACTTCCTGTGAATTCTAGAGAAAGAAAGAATTTCCACATTTGCAGTCTGCTACGGTCCTTACATCCTTGGGTAATGCGGAGAATGTCACCTTTCTGCTGACTGAATCTTTACGTGATACCCACTTCCCATTCAGTATTATTTCCCATCTCCACTTCCCAGTAGTGTTTGTCTGAGGTGAAGGTCTGGGCCCCCAGTACAATAAGAGCATAGAACAACTTTTTTTGTTGCCAAGCAGGTCCTAGGGAACATGGCCATATTTGACACTCTTCCAGGGTTCACACAGGATAAAATGATATTTGGCTATTTTAGGATACAGAATTATATCCATAGGGAAGCTCATGAGCATTTCTCTCAAACTAGTGGTGAGAAAGGTGGTCCAGACAGGGAAAATAGCTTCTGGTTCTTGAAGTAGCAGCTTCATATCCTGGCACATTTCTGAGGATATCTTGTCCAAAATCTCCTCCACTTCTCTTTTTTTTGGAGGGTAATTGGGGTTAAATGACTTGCCCAAAGTCACACGGCTAGGTTTTTGTGTTGTGTCTGAGGCCAGATTTGAACTCAGGTCCTCCTGACTCCAGGGCCGGTACTCTATTCACTGTGCCACCTACCCGCCCCTCTCCTCCACTTTCAATATCATTTGTTGCAGACTTTGGATTTGTTGTGACAGTTTGGCTTTCCTCTCTGCATCTTTTACCAACTTGTCTCTACATTACCGGTCCAGTTTGTGAATTTGTAGAATTTCTTCATCCCATAAGAATTGGTGCGTTTTCTCACAGTTGTACATAGCAAACTATCTAAAAGATGAATGTATCCTCCTTCCACCTTGCCTCTCTCCTTCTCAGTGTCCAAAGTAATTTTTTTTTAAAGTTTAAGTTGTATTAGTTAACTTGCATTGAAAGTATTTGCTTGATAGAAGATTCCAGCTGCAAGAGTTTCAGCCCAGCTGCCCTCTTGGCCAGCCCCTCTCTATACTCCACCCACAAAAGGTGAGAACTTCTGGGCTTGGATAGCCTTTCTTCTTTTCTCCTCTAGGCTTGAGTTCCTGCCTTGGTCCTTTTTGCATATGTAATGGTAATCAGGTTGTTGGATATTTAGGGCTAAATATGGAAGGTGTGAGCTCTGTATGGAAGGTGTGAGCTCTGTATGGAAGGTGTGAGCCTTGTCTGGAAGGTGTGAATTCCCCTGTTGACGTGGAAAAATGCTATTGGCTGAGACACTCCCCTGTTGACTTGGGAGAAGGCCAGTGTTTA
>CM053595.1:198867029-198904230 GCA_028646575.1 Pseudocheirus occidentalis | reverse complement strand
TACCCACCACCCCCAAAACACTGATCTCACTGTATACCCCCTCCCCCAATCTGCTCTCTCCTATATCCTCCCCCATCATACCTCTGACTTTCCATTAGGGCAAGATGGATCTCCCTACCCCAGGGCCTGTATATCTCATTTCCCAGTTGTATGTACATAATAATAATAATAATTATTATTATTATTATTATATAATATAATAAATTGTTTAACATTTTATTTTAAAATTTTAAATTCTAGATTCTTTCCCTTCCTCCCTCATCCCCCACCCCCACTGGGAAGACAAGCAATTCAATACAGGCCGTATATGTATAGTTATGCAAAACATTTCCACAGTAGACATATTGTGAAAGACTGATTATATTTCCCTCTATCCTATCCCTCTCCCAACTTGTTCGGTTCTCTACTTTGTCCCTGCCCTTTTACAAAAGTGTTTGCTTCTAACAACCCTCCCCCACAACCTGCCCTCCCCTCCATCCTCCCTCATCTCATTCCCTTCCTCCCTACTCTCCTGTAGGCAAGATACCTAATTTAGAGTGCATGTCATTCCTTCCCTAAGCCAAATTCAATGACAGTAAAGTTTACCCACTCCCTTTTGCCTTCCTGTTCTTCCCCTCCATTGTAACAGTTATCCCTTGCCTCTTGTATATGAGATAATTAACCCCATTCTGTCTCTCCCTGTCTCCTCTCATTATACTCCACTCCCACCTCTCAATTTCACCTTTTAAATATCATCTCTTCCTATTCAATTGATTCTGTGCTCTCTGTCTGTGTACACATATACACACACACTCACACATGTATTCACATGCATATATATATCCTCCTATATAGACATGTGTGTATACATATATATGTATACACACATTTATATTCCCTTCAACTATCCTCATACTGACAAAAGTTTCATATGTTATAATTATTGTTTTTCCATGTAGGTGGCTAAATAATTCAACTTGGATAACTTCCTTATGATTTCTTTTCCCTGTTTACCTTCTCATGCTTCTTGTATTTGAATGTCAAACTTTTTATCCAGCTCTGGTTTTTTCATTAAGAATGCTTGAAAGTCCTCCACCTCATTGAATGACCATATTTCCCCCTGAAACATTATATTCAATTTTGCTGGGTAGGTGATTCTGGGTTTTAATCCTATCTCCCTTCATCTCTGGAATATGACATTCCAGGCCCTTTGATCCCTTAATGTAGAAGCTGCTAGATCCTATGTTATCCTGACTGTGTTTTCACAATATTCAAATTGCTTCTTCTTGGCAGCTTGTAATATATTCTCCTTAATCTGGGAACTCTGGAACCTGACTATAACATTCCTAGGAGTTTTCTTTTGGGGACCTTTTTCAAGAGGTGATCATTGAATTCTTTCAAGTTCTATTTTGCCCTCTGGTTCTAAGATATCAGGGCAATTTTCCTTGAGAATTTCTTGAAGGATGATTTCTAGGTTCTTTTTTTGATCATGGCTTTCAGGTAGGCCAATAATTTTTAAATTGTCTCTCCTGGATCTATTTTCCAGATCAGTGGCTTTTTCAATGAGATATTTCACATTGCCTGCTATTTTTTCATTTCTTTGGATCTGTTTAATATTATCTTGATTTCTCATAAAGTCATTTGCTTTCATTTATTCCACTCTAATTCGGAAGGAATTATTCTCTTCAGTGAGTTTTTGAGATTCTTTTTCTATCTGGCAAATTCTGCTTTTGAGGACATTCTCCTCCTCATTGGCTTTTTGGGCCTCTTTTGCCATTTGAGTTAGTCTGTTTTTTAAGTTAACATTTTCTTCAGTCGGGTTATTAACTTTCTTTTCATGATTTTCTTGCATAGTTCTCATTTCTCTTCCAAATTTTTCCTCCACTTCTCTTATTTGGTTTTCAAAATCCTTCTTAAGCTCCTCTATGGCCTGTAACAAGTTCCTATTTTTCTTGGAAGTTTTTGGTGCAGGAGTTCTGATTGCATTGTCTTCTTCCCTTTCCATGCTTTGGTTCTTTTTGTCCCCCAAAAAGGAATCTAAAGTTGGATTGCTGTACTTGCTTTGATTCCTTTGCCTGCTCATGTTGCTAGTCAATTAACTTCACTTTTGAGGGCTTCGCTACAGTAGAACTCTGCTTCCAGAGGGGAGAGCATTGTCACAAATCATTGGGGTTTTCAGAGCTGCCAGAGCCATTAGGAGGCCACCATCTCTACAGCCCCCACCAGTTTTGGCTTACTGTTCACACATCTCAGGACCACTACCCAAGACCACAATCCATATCCAGGCAGTTTAAGGCAAGAGCACTTAGTGAATAGTTGCTTGGCCCCCCTGCAGTCTGGGAGCTCTGAAGCAGCCATGTGGAGGCAGCTGCAGGGCTGCTGCTTCCACTGCTTCTGGCTCTGGGGGCAGAGGGCCTAATCTGCTCCTCTATCCCCCCCAGATTCAGCCAAGTTCCACTGACCTTTCATTTTGTCTTTGGCATTTATGGTTTGATAATTCTGGAAACCACCACAGCTGCTGGTGATCCACTCTCCTGAATGCTCCAGCCAAGGCTGGTCCTGGCCAACCTGGGGCTAAAACCATGGCTCATGTGGGGCTGGGCTCAGCTCCCAGCACACTGTGATGAGCCCTTCCTGTCTGCCTGCTGGGCTGCCTTCAGTGGGAGATTTGTTTCTCTGTCACTTTGTGGATTCTGGAGCTCTAAAATTTGTTTAGAGTAATTTTCTAGGTATTTGAGGTGGTTATGGGGGGAGTTTATGGAGTTTTCCTGCTTCTACACCACCATCTTGACTCCTCCCCCCCGAAGGTTACTTTCAATCTACTCTGAAGTATCTTAGATGTATTTATTTATATTTGTATTATCTCCTCAGTTAGAGTATAAACTCCTTGAGGGCAAGAACTGTTTTTGTTTTTTTCTTTGTATCCCCAGAGTTTAGCACAGTGTAAGGCACATAGTAAGAAATTAACAAATGCTTGTTGATTTATTGATAGGAATCTTACATAAGATATAGAGCTTAGCTTAAATGGTACTGAAGGAATAGCCGATTAGGGATTAAATATTACATTGGGAAAGACAAAGATATATTACAGAAAGTAGGGCACACAAAACAGTTCAAAGTTTTGGAAGCAATGGCATCCTGTTGCAAAATGATTTTGCATAAACCTCATCCCACCTTCATCCCACATCTGGGGTTGCTGCCTAGTGAATGGAAGTATCTTTCTTGTGTTCTGTACCAGGATCTCTGGGCCACGAAAGGTGGCAAAGAAATCAAAAGTTACAGAACATTAAGATGACTCACACTGAGAAACATCATGATAATGACACCATGCATTTTATGGTGCTTTGGACATTTTTCAAAGCACTCTCCAATCTATTTCCTGCCTTGCTTCTAATAAGTCCTTAGTAAATGCTTTTTTGATTGAATTTGAACATTTATCTTTATAACATCCCTAAGAGACAGATAGAACTAATATTGTTGTCCCCGTTTTATAGAAGAGAAAGCTGAGCTATAGAAAAGGTAATTTTCCCAAAATCACACAACAAGTTAATGGTAGAGTTGGGGCTATTGTCCACATCTATGTTTCCACTAGACCAGGTAAGCCAGTGGCATAGCAATTCATCAAATAGGGAAATAGAATAGGTAAAGGAGAGAGGGGCTCACTGGCTGGTCTAGTAACTTGACAAGGGTATTAGAGCAGCCATTTTTTTTATATTCTTGGGGTGGAAGGAAGTCTGAAATGGTCAAGTCAAATCAGTAATTACTTATAAGCACTTGCAATATGCCAGATGCTGTGCTAAGTGCTAGGAGTATAGATACTAGTAAAAAGAAAGACAGTCCCTCCCTCAAGGGGCTTACATTCTAATGGGCAAAGGCAATACATGAAAGGAAGTAGAAGATTGGCAGGAGTAGAGAGAGAAATACAGCCTGAGTGGTGGCATGGTGGAAAAAGTCTGGAGCTTCAGGAGTGAAGCCCAGAGAGATGAAAAGAAATAAATAGGAGTGGCCAGGTTACTTTCCTTAAAACGTAAGTTCTAGGAGGAGACTTGCCTCAAAGATCCTGTCCAGATGTAGATCTATATTCCAATAAACTTTCTTCCATTCCACTATTGACTGTTTAAAAGCTACCATTCACCAGCAATGTTTTTAGTGAAAGTAGTGGCTTAAACTTGGATTATTGACTGGGGAATGCACACCATGTGACATTTGAAAAGGGAAGAAACAGGTCAAAAGCTTCTGAAACTTGCATGTAATGAAGAACTCAGAAGCTGATGGATATTCAGAGAATGAGATATGGTCTACAAATGACAATTAATTACATGGTATACTGTGGTACTCATGGTAGAGAACAAACCCAGTGGAGTTTCCTCTGGAGCAAGTGAAATAAGAGATTACTAACCAAACCCCGGAATCAGACTCCTTCGTACTAAATTGTTCAAAAATGAAGGTCAGAAGGATCGTTGTTCCCACAAGGACAGTCTTCCTTGACTCTACAATAGTAAACCTCTCTTGAAACTATCTCAGGTAAACTAAAAGACAATGTGTGCCTCTCATGCTATAGCTAGCTCTTTCCTCTAAGTGAAAAGAGCATGACTTGTTTTCTTTTCTGATTAACAATGTGCTTTCACAACCAGAGGAGGACAAAACTATGCAGCGAAGGTGGGTATCCATTTCTTTCTTTGGACAGGTTGTTTTCCTAGGAGCAGAACCAACAGGACATTCCAAACCTCTGGAGCATCACAGCAATGACTCAGTTCACTTAACAAGGAAGAAATGCTGTCTTTGGGTGTTCTTATGAACCTTCTCAAGAGTGGAGGGCTGCTCAGGTAAAGGATAAGAACGGTTAGGGCACTAAACTATTGTGACTTCCTAGGGTCCAAATGTCAGTTTTCTCCTTAATTTCTAATGTTGGTTCCATTTTAAGAGCTGTGAAAAGGACATGACACAGAGTGGGAGATCTTTTTTCTGCATTTGCAGGGAAGAACTTTTGAATCTGCCTATTCAGGACAGATAGTATGGTGTAGCTGGTCTCAAAACCAGAAAGATCTGGATTCAAGTTCTCACTCTAACTCAGACTGGCAATAGATCTGTTCATCTATTTCTTTACAGGGCTCTAAGCAATTTTCTAAGAGTCTAACTCTTAGAGTTTTCTTTACCAATGAAATCATTGGTCCAATTCCCTATCCTTTAGTACTTATTTACCTTCCTTATGATCAAGTACGAGTCTATGGATCATTTCCTTACCTCAGCTTCCATTAATCCCTAGAGGTGGGGAGGAGAAAATGGAAAAGTTATAGATGATCCTAGAATCATTCGACAGTTTCTCAGTCAAGAACAAAACAATTTTCTTCCCCATGATCAAAGGCTCATTTCTCAGAATCCTGGCTTATTGGGGGGTAATGAGCAACAGCCCTTTCTCGCTTGCCACTACCACCACTACCAGTCTTTCTAGAGTACATGCCATTGGAACACACATGGAACTGAGTTCAACTTCCCTGGCCATTTCTGGGGATGCGTTGAAGGACTGTGAGTATTGGGGTGACAAATAAATCTCCTTGTTGGTCCCTCAGGCTCTCCTTACTGCATTCATGGGGATTGATGGAGCAATAAGGGATTGTTTCATTTCCCACCTGACTGTACTCTCCTGGACTTCTCCATCCTGCTCCCAGTGTTGTGCCTTCCCTTCCCCCTTTGCCTCCCTTTTCAGCTTTCTCCTGTGTGTTGGCTTCCCCCATTAGCTAAGTTTCCTGAGGGGCAAGGACCATCTTTACTGATTGCTATATCCCCACAGCCTTGCATTTAATAAGTACATAATAAATTCTCCATCTGTCTGCCTATCTTCTGTAAATGCAAAGACAAAAATGAAAGAGTTCCTGTTATCAAGAGAATTAAATTCTAGCTAGGAAGCTAAGTAGGATCATAGATTTTGTACCTTAGCAGTCATCTAATCCACTCCACCTCCTTTTATAGATGAGAAACTAAAGCCCAGAGAAGTTAAGGAACTTGTCCATGGTCACACAGGTAATAAGCAGAATAGCTGCTTATGATATGAACCTAGACCCTCTGATTCCAAATCCAATACTTTTCTTTTGGTGGGGGGGGGGGGGAATGGAAGGCATTTTTAATGGATGACAGTGGCTACCATCTGCCCTGAGCCCTCTATGGACACAAGGAGAGGATAGGAGTCTGGCTGCAGGTTACTGTGACTTGATGCATTTCTCTTGGGTGGAGTGTATACAGACATCCAGGATCAGTGAACATTAGCTTTTCGTTTCTTGGATGGTCTAACATCTTCAGCACCTTTCCTGGCTTTGGGGGCTGTCCAAGAAAAGGAGGGCAGGACCGTGGGACACAGCTTTTGGGCCACAGTCCAGGTCCAGAGGCACATTTCTATCTGGTGAGGAGTCCATTCTGATGAAGCATCAACTTGGTTCAGTCTCTTAGCACAGGCCCGGATCTTGTCCAGATACAGGATATAGTGTTTGAGAGTATATCGGAGTACAGGGAGGTCAGGGACAGCAGCTACTGCCTCATCTGCCATGAATGCTATTGTCTGTGGGGCACCTGCTGCCAGAATTGCAGAGGCAGTGGCTGGTCCCACAGCCTTAAGCTGGCTCAGCTCTGTGATGGCGGCTTCCACATTGGGTAGCAGAGAGAAGGCTGTTGCTGTGCACTGCTTTACCAGTTCCTCCAGGTTAGTGGCCACCAGATGCTGTAGTCGTGGTCTGAACTTGCCCCTCGCCAGCTTCCATTCCATCAGCTTCACCAATTCATCTCGAGTTAGGTATTTTTCCTTTCTCTCTCTTACAGAAACTGGCAGCTCCTCCTGATACCATGCATCCAAAGCGACAAGTTTCCGGGACTTGCCCTCTTTGGCTCTGATCACCTCCTTGTAGCAGCCCAGCACTGCCGCCCAGCACTGGGGCTCGTCACAGCCATACAGACCCCTGCTCTAGCCCATGTCCCCAGCCCCGGGGGACACGAATCTGGGCGCTTCCTGAACACTGGAGGCTTCTCCAAAACGGGAACGGACTTCCCGGTCCCTGGGGAAAGAAGCCCGAAGTGAGATGTAAGGAACATAGACTTCCCTTCCCCACGCAAGGACCACCGTCTCCCCAAATCCAATACTTTTCACCACAGTATACTTAAACATGTAAGACAGAACAGAGAAAAACTGGGTAAGTCAGAATGAGCATCAAGTAAGACTTGGTGGCACTTCAACTGAGCTTTCAAGGGATCTAGGAATTATAAGAAGTAGAGAAGGAGAAAGGACAGAAAGCTCACTGTAGGCTATAGAAGTCAGTGGAAAGATCTGACTAGAAGAGATGGAATATTGTGGGTGTGGAGAACTAAGCAGGCTAGTTCATCCAGAAAGCAGAGAACTCAAAGAATAGTAAGATATAATTAGCCTGGGAAGACAGACTGGAACCAGATTTCAGAAGACTTTGAATACCAAGCAGAAGAATTTGAATTTTCTCTAGAGGCAATAGGAAGATAGTTGACCTTTTTGAGCAAGGAAGTGGTGCGATCCGACTTTTGTTTTAGAAACATCACTTTGATAGCTTTGTGGAGGGTAGACTGGAGAAAAGAGAGTCTTGAGGAAGGGAGACCAATTAAATAAATTATTGTAATAGTCTATGTGAGAGATGATGAGGGTCTTCATTAGAGGGGTTGTATGAATGGAGAGAAAAGAATGAGTGTGAGACATGTGTAGAAAGAGAATTGACAAAACTCAGCAATTGAATGGGAGGTGAAGGAGAATTTAAATTTATGACTCCAAGGCTGCAAACCTGGGTAACCAGGAGGAAGATAGTGCCCTTTAAATAGAAGTACACTGAAGCAGCTCTCAAGAGGCCATTGTTAAATTAAGCATTCACACCTCTGAAAGCAACAAGTGCTACAAATCAGGCCTTGATTTATTGTTCACTGTCTTTGTTCTATATGGCTGACTGGATTTGTTCTGTGAAGTTTGGATTCAGTCAAAGGGCCACACTTAAGTACCTAGAGGGCCACAAGTGACCTCAAAGTGTGATTCCCCACCCCTTCTTAGACTTAAGAAAGTAATAGATAAAATGTTAATGGTTCAGGTTAAATAAAAATATGTTTTTTGGAGTCAGTAGTTAAACATTTACTAGCACACCAATGTCTCTAATCTATCCCTTCCATTTTATAGATGAGGAAACTGAGACCTAGGAAAAGAAAGGGATTTTCCTAAGGTCATGCTATTATAAGCAAAAGACTCACTATTCAAAACCAGATCTCCTGACTCACTCCTATGTTCTTTGCCTTACATCATACTGTCACAGGATTCAGGAACTCAGGAAATACTTATTCATTGATTAATGAGATTATATGACTTGACTTTTCAATTTTATTTGTATTTCTCTCTGGAGTTACCCGCTAGGAATATTCTTGGGATATATAGATGTATGATAATGGTCTGTGCTAACATTTCTGAAAGAAACTAAAGTAAAAGTAGTTACTAAGAGAATAAAGTAGGAACACTGATTATGCAGTCAGAAGACCTGAATTCAAATCTCCCCTATGCCATTACCTATGTGATGTTGTACCTACTAAGACTGAGATGCAGTAGAGTATAGATCAGTTCTCTACTTTTTGTTCTAATTTTGGCCTGACAATTAACACCAAGAAAACAGAGGTTTTCTACCCACCAGCCCTGCACCATCCATATGTGAAACCATCAGTGACAGCAAATGGAAAAATTTTGAATGCCATAGATAAGTTCATTTACCTTGTAAATGTAAGTATATTTTCTAGGGATGTACATGTAGATGGTGAAGTTGACACACACATTACTAGGGCTACCTCAGTGTTTTGACTCCAAGGAAAATGTGGGATAGAAGAAGTATTAGGCTACCTACCAAACTGAAGGTCTAACTGAGTCATTGTTGTATGTCTATGAAACTCATTGTTGTATGGCCTATGAAACCTGGACCATTCACTAAAACCTAGCAGCACCATGCCAGGAAACTGAACCACTGAATTGTCTTAGAAAGATACTGAAGTTCACCAGGCAGGATAAGGTACCAGACACTGAGGTCTTTTCTCAAGTTGAACTGCCAAACATTCAAATTCTATTGCAGAGAGTGCAACTTCGGTGGGCTGACCATTGATAACATGCATTTGCCTTGAAGATTATTTTATAAAGAACTCACCTAAGGCAAGTGCTCACAGGGATGTCAGAGAAAGTGATACAAGGACATGCTCAAAGTCTCTCTGGAGAACTTTGAAATAAATTGTGAGAAATGGGAAACACTGGCACAGAACCACCCAGAGCAATACACCTACATTAAAGAAGGCACCATGCTCTTTGAACAAAGCGAAATTGTAATAGCTTAAAAATGAGATGAGATGAGCAAATTTAGAGATATCTCCACTCCAAATGTTCGTGTGGACTATTTGTGTCCAACCTGTAGTAGAGTCTTCTGAGTTCATATTGGTCTGGTCAGCCACAATTGGACACACTGTACCTTGACCCCAACAGTGATATCATTTTGATCTTCTTTGAGCACAAAGGACATAATCACTTGGACAAATCACTTAACCTCTCTGTACCTCAGTTTCCTCATTTGGAAAATGAGAGAGTTAGACCTGATAGCCTCTAGGTCCCTTTCAGCTCTAGACCTTTGATTCCATGAAAGTTTGTTTGAAACTGATGCAGAGTATTCTAATTACTAGATCATCTGATACCCAAAGTCCTTTCCAGCTCAAACATTCTATGATCCTAAGCTTCAAATTCTTATTCTAAAAGCAGTTTAAACCTTCCAGCTTATACCACACCCACTACTTCATCTTTGCAGATTAGAACCAAAGCAAAATCAAAAAAAAATCCCAGCAATTAGGACAAGTTCAACATTGACCAGAAGATGGCACCCTTTCCTTAAGTCTGCACAGCTGCTCTCCAGTTTCTGAAATACAGGCTTCTACTGACAGGCTATTTCCTGAAAAGAATTCTTCCATAAAGAGCCCATTGATAAAGGAGAGAGAAGGAAGACTATTTGGGAGAAAAGGAAATCAGAAGAAAAAAATCCATTAGCTGACCATCTCCAGATCACAAAACCTTGTTTCCTATAGCCCAGGTTGGAAGACAATTATCTGTTTGCAGTATGGGGGTAGAACTAGAATTTCTCTGAGTCCCTGTGATGTTTGAATCTATCCAGTTCCATGTGTACATATCCCTGAAAGATGAATACTGATGTCAATAAACAAGATACATAAGCCTCATTATGTCAGCACATTTTCTTGGGAAAACAAGACAGCTTTAGTACTCAACAAGGTAGGAAAGCTACATGACTTAAAAATCTATGTGAGGATACATAAGAAATTATTTGTAGCAGGATCTACTTTTACACACATCAACAAAGGAAGACATTCACCATTTTCTGCCTTCATGGGGCCCCAAAGTACAACACTTTCCTGTTCTCCTGGTAAGGAAAAAAGCAGCAGCTGACACTGCTCTTTATCAGCTCCTCTTTCTCAATATTTACCAACCAATAAATCTTTTTTCCCCACAAGACAACAGACATTCGAATCTCGTTCATTTGGAGGCTTGTTACCCAAATAATATTAAATGAACTGGTTCATTATACATTGAAAAGTAACAAGACGCCATTTTCTTAATAGGTCAATATTTAGGAAGAGAGAGTGGACTGTTTCTATACCAGGGATAGGACAGCTGCCTCTGTTCTTCTATACTTTACATCTCAGTCTAAGAACTTTGCCTGCTAGACTGCTGGAAAAAAGAGAAAAATAAACTATTAAGCTCATGATGGAATGGGCAGGGCACTGAGTCTAGAAGACCTGGGTTCAAATCTTACCTCAGACACTGATAAGTTCTGCCTTACTTTCTTCCTCTTCTGTAAAATGAATGGGAATTGATTTAATAGCCTCGAAGGTTCCCTTCCAGCTAAAAATATATGATCCTCTATAATCCTTCTCTCTGACCTTTGGTGCACATTCAGAAGACTGTGAGAAGCCTTTCTCTTTTTGTTCAAAGGAGTGCATTTAGGTCCTGCCCTATAGCATCTTCTTCTAAGAGTGCTAGGCATGGAGGGAGACAAGACTGGCAGAACAAAGATCATGAAATATTTTCAGCTCAGTCGATGAGAAAGGAATTGAGAAGAAATGAAATCCAAATGGGAGAGACATAAAAGTTATTACCCATTTTCCAGTAGGGAAAATCTCAGCATTTTTATAAAATTCCCAATTATCCCTCTCTTTTTTCCCACTCCAATACAATATGAAAGGACAAGCTAAGGTGGTGTCTGTAGGAGTGGAAAGAAGAGGATGGTTGGGAGAGACTCTGTTGCAGGAAGAACTGACAAGGCTTGGCAATTGATGGAATATGGAGACTGGGTGAATAACAATGAAGAATCAAAGGTTATTCCTATGTACTCACAATGCACTGAACACTGAACTAGATGTTAGAGATGCACAAAGTTTAGTTTATAACACAGTCTATGCCCTCAAGGAACTTGCAATCTAGCTTCCTCTTCTTCCTTTTATTCTCTCATCAAAAGTGTATATGAGGGATCTAAAATGAAAGCTAGGAATATGAGCAATAAGAAAGAATGCCTTGCCCATCAAGGGGCTCAAACATTGTATTGGTTTCTGAGGGATACTGAAGAGTCTCTATCCATGGAGATCTTCCAGAAGTGAATAGAAAAGCAACAATCCTGAACAGCTGAGGTCCTATAGTCAGGAGGAGATGACCTTTGCTCCTGTTTTTCTGTAGCTAGAACTGAGTTGTCCTCCAAGTGAGAGGGCAAGAAACAAGGTGAGACAGTTGCCTTTACATCTTCCTTCCTTTCCTTCCTCATGTAGCCTGCTCCTAGCTTCTAGTTCCTGAAATAGAACCACAGAATCATATAAATTTTTAGTTGGAAGAGACATGAGTGGTCATCCAGTTCAATTCTTTCTAGAAGACAATCCCCACTATAACATGCCTAACAAGTAGTCATCCAAACTGTTCTTATAGTCCTCCAAGGAGGGAGAACACACCGCTGAGTTCTTAGGTTCAGAGACAGAGCCAATATCCCCTCCTCCCCAGAAGAATACTATATAGTGAGGACATTGGACATATGTCTGGGACCCCCAAAGTTTAGAGACCCCATTTTTTCTGAATGGCTGGTTAGAAATAGGGCACAATAACTCCCCCAAAATACCATCCTCTTCCATGCTACCAGATGCCCACACCCAGAAATATTATCGCTTATATGCACAATATGTCAGACCTATACTCTGTTGGTCCCCAGAGAAACCTTTTGAAGAGGACAGAGTTAATCTCAGAGTTAATTCCCCTTCCTGACCTCTTTTGACTTCTAAACAATGCTCCCCTACTTCCCTTCAGACAACTCAAAGCTATCAGACTTTCTCCTTTCTTCCCTCCTAATAATATTGGAAAGGGCACTGACTTCGGCATCAAAAAATAGGGAACTAAGTCCTAGATCTACTATTTACTAGCTCCCTTACCTTGGACAAGTCATTTCCCTTATCTCAGCCTTTGTTTCCCCCTCTTTAGAACGAAGGCATCAGATTCTACAACCTCTAAGGCACCTTCTGGCTCTAGGACTTTTAACCCTTTGCAAATATCTTCTCAGGAAGGGCTCTACTTTCCATTATTTATACCTTGATACAATTTTAGTCAGCCATCTCTTCCAGGAATCATTGCATCTAGGTACTTAAATGTAATTGTGGCATGAAAGACTGTCCCCTAATGAAGAAATTTCAGGCATAAACTAGTAGGTTGAAAAGGTATTTGGGGAGCTGGGAGGGCTTCACTGAAACCTTAACATTCGGGCAACTGCCTATTCTACCAATGTGTAAGGCTGATACCGACCAGCAATACTCGTTATGAGGATTCAAATATTAATGCCAGGCAGGACATGGTTGATCACTTCTAATTCATAGTCTATGAAGAGGTGGCAGATGTGCACCAAGAGAAAGAGGGTGCACAGCTGCCCGTGATAGTGAATTACTCACCAGGCTATCAGAGAACATCAGGAAATGCTCCTGATTCTGATAGTTGGTGCTATTGAAGTGGTTTAAAGCTGGCTCTGGGGTGTGATGGAATATGATGAAAGTGAAATCCCTAGTACTCAGAGAACAGAGTGAAGGCAGAGGGCTATGTTTGTGTGGTGATTTAGGGAGCTAGAACAATCAGTGTTTTGACTCTACTAGCTGAGGAAGTGGGAATTGGGGTGCAAATGGAGGCTATGTTTGGGTGCAGATCCTCAATCAATCTAAGAGTGGTTTTCAATGTAAATTTGAGTGTAGAATTCTCCAGAGAGTTTGGGAGGGCAGGTCTGGGGCTATGTGCAGACTGAAAACTGATGTTTCAGATCCCATAACTGAGTGTGACCTGAGTCCTAAGGGCTGATAACCAGGAAGGTTTTCTACTTTGGGTTTTGGGCAATTAAGTGAAATGTCTCTCCTTGGACCTAGGGTCATAGAATACCTCAGTTCAAATCCAGCCTCAGATACTTAGTAGCTATGGGACCCTAGCAAGCCCTTTCTTTCTTTTTTTAATAGTATTTTTCCAATTACATATAAAGACAATTTTAATGTTCATTTTTTATAAAATTTGAGTTCCAAATATTCTACCTCCCTCCCTACTCTCCCCCTTCCCTAATTCAATAAGCAATTTGATATAGGTTATACGTGTGTTAGTGATGGCCATATTTCACTTAACCTTTCTTAGACTCAGTTTTCTCATCTGTCAAAGAGGAATAAACATAACAGTACCTACTCCCCAGGATTGTTGAGAAGATAATGTACATAAACTGCTGGGCAAATCTTAAAGGGCTATATAAATACTAGCTATTATTGTTATATGGGCAAAGGGTAGACACTAGACCTTCTTTTTGAGTATATCTCAGAGAGAAGCCATTTCAAAAGTCTTTTGTTTTTTCTGTTAATGTGATTCTTCTTAGAGACCTCCCTGGGCAGGCATTTTGATATATAGACTCTATTCTCTTTTGTATTCTTATTTTCAACATAAAAAATGGAAGAGGAAAGAATTTGTAGTGCTTTTGTTTTAACTTTAGTTCCCTGTCCCTTTCCTCATAGACATTCTTTAAACTAGCTAATGTCACATTGCTCCCCAAGTGGAGTCCCTCTACCCCTGAACTCTTGTGACTTAAGTATAAAACTAGTGTTCAGGAATACCCTGAAAGGGAGCAGCAAATAAAGAAACGGGGCTCTTGACTTTTGAATTCAGCTGAGAAGCCTTCACCAACAAGGGATGGGTAGGAGAGGAAAGAAATCTTGTGAACAAATTCTGACTCTAGAAGATAACTTAAAAATTGTACAGAGCACTTCCTGTATTCACTTCACTTCAACAGAGTAAACGTTCAGTGATAACTAAGTTCAGGGCCCTGTGGATACAAAGAGATAAAACAATAGAGTCTACTCTCAAAAAGCCTCATAGGGAGAAAGAACATGCGGTGTCTTATACAAAGATGACACTGCTGTTGCGCTATCAGCAAGTCATGGGCTATGGGTAGTTTGCTAGTCACAATAATGCATGTGCATGCTCCCCCTCCTCTGTCTCTCACCTGGTCCTCCTTGTGACCTTCTCAGTGGATTCCTGTGGACAAGAGTACAATCTATTGTAATGGAATAGGTTGCAGCTCCTTGTTGGGATGAAACTGACCGATGACTTTATACTCATCAGCGCATGCTCTAACCAAATGGACTAACCCACCAATTTACTTCAGTATTTCAACAATACTTCCATGGATCTATGATCTCATCAATGTGGTCCTTCCAGTGGTACAGTGGTACTCCTTTTCACCCTGTGCCACATATCCTGCTGTAAATTCAGCATGTCCTCTACAGTGTGATCCACCCAGTATGGATAAGTGATGCCCTCTCTATCTCTTGGTATTACATGAGTGCTCATGCAATCCATCTTACTACTTGTATATAATGGGCATGGGGACTAGTGGGGTAAGCTCATAAATTCCAAAGAATAACTGCTAATAATAATAGCTATTCATAAAGCACCTACTGCACGTAAGACACTGTAATAAGCTCTTTACAAATATAATCTCATTGGATCCTCACAAAAACCCTATGAGGTAGGTGCTATTATTATTCCCATTTGATAAATAAAGAAACTGAGGCAAAGAGAGTTTTAAGTGACTTGCCCAGAGTCAGACTGCTAGTAAGAGTCTGAGGCTAGACTTGAACTCAGATCTCTCTGACCCCAGTGCTAGCTGTCATCTTGCTAGCAAGGTCACCTTGGGTGGCTGGGAGAAGGAACGGGGTAAGGGATGTGAAGACAGCGGCTATTAAATTAGGCTTATAAAATGAAAGGACTGTGCAATATTCACACTCTTTACAGACCTCATTTGAGGGTTATCTCTGTATGGAGGGGATGAATGTGGATCCCAATTTACATAAGGATCAGCATGTGTGGCCACTCAGTTGGGATTTACTAGTATCAGCCGTGCCTAGTCAGCTCTGTTGTTTGCAGCACGGTGCTAATGAGGCCAGGGTCACAGGTTTCGCTCTCTCATGGGCCACTTAGCTTTGCTCTGCTCTCTGTCCAGTCTTCACCCCTGACCCCAGCCAGTCATCACACATCTTGGTCATCAGGGTGAGCAAATGTGGATGGTTCAATACAAATAAATCACCAATATCAGAAAACAATTCAGAAGTGTGATGGTAGATCAGTTACATTATTTCTATGTATACAACAGACAGTACATTTATGTATTATCATTCTAATAGCTGACATTTAGAGATTTTCAAAGCACTCCACTGAAGTCCGATGTTCCATTAAGGCAAGGAGGTCCATGCTAGCGACGTTCAAGCTCTGGAAATAATACAAGCATGAGTAATGGAGCATATTTCTGCAGCTAGCTTCAGTGGATTAGCAAAATGCACCCAGAGTCAGAAAGACCTGAGTTTGAATTCTGCCTCAGGCACTTCCTTGCTATGTGACCCTGGGGCAAATCATTTGATCTCTTTCTACCTCAATTTCCTCCTCTGTAAAAGGGGGATAATCAAAATGACATTTACCTCCCAAGGTTGTCGTGAAAATAAAATGAAATAACAAGGAAGGAGCTTTGCAAACCTTAGGACCAGCTTAGCTAAGTTTGGAAAGGCTCTTAACTGGGTTGGCTCAGAGTAATGAATTTTTTAGCCTCTATAACTCTCAAAAACCAGCTACTAAATTGCAAAGAAATTATAGTCAGCATGAGTGAAAGGAATACCCATATCAATGAGATGATAATAGTAGTAGTAGCAGTAGTAGTAGTAGCAGTAGTAGTAGTAGTAGTAGTAGTAGTAGTAGTAGTAGTAGTAGTAGTAGTAGTAGTAACAACAACTCACTTATATAATGAGATCCTTGAAGTATTGAAGCAGGTATTGAAGTATTAACATATGTTATTTTCATTTAATTAATTAGAAAGAGTGCTTGAATTGGAGTCAAAGGACCTGAAATCAAATTCTGAATCTACCACTCTCCAATGTGTGTGGTCCAAGCCATTTAACCTCTGGAACTTGGTTCTTCATCTGTAAAATGGGAAGACTAGACGATCCCCAGCATTCCTTCTAACTATAATATCACTCTAGAATCATGGTTTCTTAATCGAAGGTCCGTGAATTTGATTGACCTTTTGTTTGTTTTTATAAATGTGGTCAGCAGCATCTCTCAAAATCAGTAGGGATGGGATTATGAAAGCAGCAACAAGCTCATAAATCAATGAAATTCATTCCATGAGCCACCTTCGGTACCTGTGCCCTAAGTTACCAACACTCATTCTAAGGCTTATATATCCCCAAACCCCAATAAAATTACGTCTGTGATAGTTGGAGGCAAGCAGGATTATTTTACACAGGGAGCCATTATATAGATATAATCACTATGATTGTTAACAATATATAGTTACTATTAACTAATACTAAACTAATAACAAACTAACATAATAGGAATCTTTGTTATTGACTCCTTTGTTTTGGTTCTTTTCTTCTAAATATTGTTTGTACACAATCTATCAAGTCAAGAGAAGAAGGTGTCTCAAGTTCTCTAAAATATGTAGCTAAAGTAAGGAAGTAAAGATTCATAGGACCATTGATTTATATCTTGGAGAGTCTTTAAAAACTCTCAAATCCAACCTTCTCACTTTACAGATGAAGAAACTGAGGCAAAGAGAAATTAAATTCCTTTCCCACACAGCTATATAAGAACACAAAATGCATTTGTAGCAGAACCTACTTTTATACCAATCAACAAAGACATTTATCATTTTTTACCTTTATAGGGCCTCAAATTATAGCTATTTTCTTTGCTCCTGCTAAGTAGAAGTAGATAACATACCTATATTCATATATGTGAGTGTGGGTGTGGGTGTGAGTGTGTGTGTGTGTGTGTGTGTGTGTGTGTGTGTGTGTGTGTGTGTGTGTAGTCCATAGTCTTTGGGCTCACTCTCCCAACCCATACTCAGACTAGCAGGTCAGGTCCCCAGAGCAAATCTACCTACTTCCCCCCAGCCTTCAAGTTTTAGAAGTAATCCTGAAAGGCTTCAAATTGTTTTTAGTACTTTTATGCACAAGCCTCCATCCAATGGGTACCCCCTCAATATTAATCTCCAGTTGACATCTACCCAGTATCAATTGACCATTAAATTAACCGATTAATACAAATCAGTTTTTACAAAAATATATTTAACTGAGAAAATATCACATGGGCAAAAATATAAAACTATCCTGAACTGTAGCATATGCTCTTCCCCTCTACAACCCTATTTGGTCCCTAGGGAGAGTGGATTCAGAAAGTAGACTATCAAACATTCCTACCTCCAGGTTCACTTCTGGGTTTTATAAACATGAACTAGATGCTTCCTTGCTTGTAGGACATAGCATCTCTGGTGCTGGCTCAATTCACTGGTAGGTTGGGTCAAGCAGGTCACTTCTCAGGACTGACTCCTCATCAGTTTGGATACTGTGGCTCCTGGCAGACTCTAATATGGACTCCACTTGCTAGCTCTTTGGTGATTCTTCCAACCCCTTGAACCTCGCAAGAGGATAACCTGGTCTGTTTACCTCCAATATTCATTCACCTATTATCAGGAAAGAATAAATCCAGTAAGCCAAAAGAAAGAGCAGCACTCCAGCTACATCATGGCTAGGGGAGAGATAAGGCAGAGAGGTACAGGCATCAAGCCATCAGCCTTCCACTGCTACTACCTGTCACCCACCCCGTGGCATAAAGACATTCTTGTCCTGTTCACCACTCACCAAGAAAGAAATATTTCATCTTTTCAATCCATTTCTACATACACTAAGTACTGGCTCAGCAGCCCATTAAAATGTCTTCTTCACCACACAGTAGGGCTGTGAAGATTTGCACATGCTTTGAATTAGGAAAAATCCAATATACAGAAAGCAATCTCATCTATGTGAGTTGGTATCAGCCATAGCATATTGCCCTCTGTAGGCAAGATGATCTGGCTGGATGTGATGTTAAGGTGAGGCAGCTAGGTAAGTGGGCTAGGTAAATGTGCATTAGACAAGTCTTTTAACTTCTCTGGGCCTAAGTTAATTCCTCTATATAATTAGATAAACTTTGAAGTCTCTTCCTACTATAATGGAATGATATTAATCTATAATGTAGCATATCTCTATAAAGGAAAGTGGAAGGGACTGAGATGAGAGATAGAAATTGACTTCACATGTTTGTGTCTATATTCATGTTTGCTATTCCATAGAGTATCATTGGAAGAGGTGAAACATCCTTCCTCTCCAAGATGCAGATCCAGTGACAGAGGTCAAGTGAGTTGCTCCAGTCCCCACAGCAAGTCTGTGGCAGAGCTATGAGCTTCTGACTGCCAGGCTTCTGGTCCCTCCCCGAGGCCAGGCTGCCTCTCTGTTGCTTGTTGGCACTTCGCCCAGGTTTTTCCTGCTCTGCTTTGAGAGCTCCCATTGTGGGTGTTAAGTGGCTGTGTGCCATCGCCTGAGATCCTGCAGGTGACAGATCTGTTCTGAGATGCAGAAGTGGCTTAGACTCAGTGAGGAAAAAAGGCTCCTCTTACTCTATGTGGTTAAAGGGCTGGAAATGAAACATGTAAAAGGGAAGAGGAAAGGGTGGGGGCAAAGAGTAGGGACCATAGCTAATGAAAAATAATGGAGATGTTGAGAAGGAAACAGAGAGAGACAATGATGGCATAGAGGGAGAACAACAGGGAAAGAAAAGAAACACAAAGTAGAAAAGGAAAACAAAGACAGATTGAGAACATGTCAGGTCCAGGTAACTTCTGTCAAAGAATTGAAGAATCTCAGACATGTAATGAATCATCCACAAAGAGTTGAGCATCACTGGAGGTCTCCAATCAAGCATTCTTCAAAGGGCACAACTAGAGGGGAAAAGAGGTTGGACTAGGTCCAGCTTTCTCCAAGGTCACTTTCTACTCTAATATTATAGGAGACAATGGTTTGCTAGACCAATGTAGTGTCACCTCTCCTTCTGCCCGGCCTGTATTTTCTCTAATTTGAGGTGGGGGAGGGGAGCACAGACAATAAAGCTGGTAGTGAGGAGGGGAAATTACCTCCAGAGAGTCCCTATTAAAATGTACATGGGACATATATGCTCTCACAGTCTTTATTCCAACTCCAACTTACAATGCAAACTTGGTTCCCCAGAGGGTAGTTATGCTCCATCTCCTTTCATGGTGCTAGGGATAATACTACGCTGTCATGAGGTTAGATGTTATTATACTATTAGGTTAGAACTTAGAAAATATTATCATCTTGAGCCCTTATTCCAGTGTGCTCCCTTCAATGGCAATCTCCAGTTATAGTTAATGTCTCTTCCATATCACTGAGCGACCCAATGATTTGCATTCTAATATCACTTATCCAATTAACACCAATAAAGCTTTTACAAAAACATATTTACTGAAAAGTTGTAGCAAAAACAGAAGTATAAATTCAGCATCTCCAGAACTGGGATTGAGGGAGAGGAGTGTGGCAAGGGCTCACTCTTTTTCCTACCACCTTAGTACATGGGGAGAGCGAGCTCAAACTAAAAGTGGTCACTATGAACATTTGCCCACCAACTTCACTTCTAGGTGTGACATAGCTACTAATTGAGGCAGGCATTCTCTTGATTGAAGGGCATATGTCAGACTACTCGAGAACCTCCTTTGACTTAGCGGCCAGCTAACTTTGGTATAGATAACCATTTCAGGACCTCTGGTGTTCTTCTGATTTTTTAATTCCCACTAGGTTACAATTTTATTCATTCCAACTCCAATACTCATTCCCCTAAGATCAGGAAAGCCAAAGGTACAACTGAGGCAGGAAAAGAGCACACTGTATGCCCATAATTTCATATCAACCCAGGTGAATAGAGGAGGCTATTGATGCTTTCCCCCCCCGTCCACCCCCACACACAGGCTTATTATACTTTTTACCTTAATAGCCCCTAGGGAAATAGGAAGACAATTTTTTTTTCATTTAATATATTATATATGTACACTCAGTTTTGACTGAGCAGTCAACTAAAAGACCTTTCTTCACTACTTGGTAAATGGGCAGAAGAAAGACCCAAAAATGTGTAGGAGTAGAAAACCAGTCTTTGCTCAAAGTGGGAAACATTTTGTAATGGCATGCACCAGCAGATTCCCAAAAGAATGCTACTGTGAACAGCTTTCAAGGCTTGGATTACACAGTAATAGTGAACACTATGTTTATTCCATTACAAATCAAGGCAAACATTCACAATACATCACAACATAGTATTCACAACATATCAAGGTACAGTACAATATTCAGTCTTCCACTTGTGGGCCAAATCAATACTTAATCATTCAGTCAATTCACAATACAATAATCAGTCTTCCACTCATGGGGCAAATCAATAATCATTCAATCAATTCATAATACAATAATCAAACTTCCACTCGTGGGGCAACCATACATCAATCTTCCACTCATGGGGCAATGATACATCAACTCAATCAATTACTAAATATGATCATTAGAAAACCACACAAATCCTTCACCCCTTGGTGTCCAGCAATCCTCAGTTTCGTCCAAGGGAAGGCCTTTTCTTCATCAAGACTCTGGATAGTCTCTCTGCTTCCCTGGATCCACTTCCATGGTCCCAGTTCCCTCCTGAATCCACCAAATAGTCACCTGGATTCAGAAGCAGACAGTTGCCAGGTTCTCGTCCAGTCCTCAGAAGTAGACAGCTCCTAGGTCCTTGTCCAGTCCTCAGGGCAGTCCCTGGCACACACTGAAGTTCACAGGGTCCAGCACATCTCAAACCCTTCACCACTTCTTTTGCCTGGAACTCAAGGATCAACCAGGCCATGAACAAACAAAGTCTTATCTTGGTCATGCTTCTTCAGTCTTCCAGCAATTCAGCTGGCCCTAGGATCCAGAAGGAATATCGGCCTTCTGGATGGCCTTCCCAGATTCTGGTCTCAGGAAAACTCCATCTCAGGTCTCAGTCAGCTTCCAGATGCTAGGAGAGAAACTTTCTCTCTGTGTCTCTGTCTCTCTGTCTGTCTCTCTCTGTCTCTCTCTCTCTCTCACTCTCTCTCTCTCTCTCTCTCTCTCAAACTTCAACTCACTTCCAGCAGCCCAGCTCCCAGATGCTGAGACGATCCTGCTTCCTCAACAGGAAAATTCCAATTCTGTCTCTCTGTCTCTATAATTCTTCTTTATATATAGCACTGGCCTCCTGTCTCAGCCAATAGCCTTCTTCCACATCAACAGGGGAGTTCACGCCTTCTCAACAGTGGACAGGGCTCAAACCTTCCATACAGGGCTCACACCTTCCATACAGGGCTCACACCTTCCATACTCAGCCCTAAGTCTGCTAAACTGATTGCTGTTACACCTTTACACCAACCCCACAAGTTGCCCATTCTACTAAGTTCTAATTGTCAGAAAGTTTTTCTTTGTATCAAGTCTAAATATGTCTCTCTACAATTTCCACCATTTTAAAGCTCTTTCTTCTACAGCCAACAACAGAACCAGTCTTTTCTCTTTTCTATATTGACAACCAGTCAAATACTTTAACTGGGATAATGAGTCTTCTCTAGGCTAATTATCAACAGTTGCTGTTGTACCCAAATCCAAATCCCAGGTCACTACACACACCTGGTTTGTGGCCCACAATTAAGCCCCTTTTATATTTTTATTCTACATTTTGTTATAGCTTGAAAACTGCTTAAGGCATGACTGGGCGTCATTGCTCAGGTCTGAGCAAAGTTGCTCAAGGCATAGTCCCCTGCCCCTTTCTTCCCTAGTTAGCATTTTATATTTTCTCTTTGAATTATTATAGTGCATAAGTTCATTATGGTGCAAGGATCTTATCAAGGGACCACCCTGTCCTGTCCCAGCAGGGTCCTCACTCTCTTTGTCCAGAACATGACCCTAGCTTTTTCCGGGGAATTGCAGCCCCCTTTACCCCATGACCCTCCACCCTGTCCCCTCCACCCTGTTCTAGGAGGGACTCAATCCCATGACACAGGAAGGTTGCACCCTTGTACCCTTGCACCATATTCCCAAATTAGCCCTGAGCTATAGATCTGACCAATGGTTGGCTTTTTGCTTCTATACATCATGCTTCTGCTAGCTCTCCTCCCTAATTGTGGTTTTGTGGTTTTAGCCTATATAATCAAGTTTGTAAATCCCAAAGATCACTACTCATTTGAGTGAATATACTTGGGTAGTTGCATGCTTAATTAATAAATCCACACCTAAATTTATCTTGAACCCAGGTCTCAGCTTGCTCTTATTCTCTGCACAACATTGCTACATGTGATCCTCAAATGCCATAATACTGAGGACCTTCATCAATCCAATTGCCTTCTTATAGATGATCTCCAACTTATAATACAGTACTCCATCAGTGGTATCACATACGCTATTGTCTAGCTACATTCTCTGTATCCTGTACTCTTATGATTGATTAATTGAAATGAAATGTAGAACTTCACTCATATCCCTAATAAATTTCTTCCTCCTACACACAGTTCTTTGTTTCATGGATTTCCATGGCCAGAGAATTCATCACCAAATGAGCAACCTATTGGTGATGAACTTCTCCATATTTAGCTAGGTTTACCTTGAGAAAGTAGACAATATCTATTTTCAGAACTATGTTCAAACTATCGCCAAAGTGGTAAAATCTACAATCAAAGCTTGTGTTCTACTGTCATACCCCTCAAGAACTTACTGTCACCTCCATGCCAAGATGATACATAAGAGTTGAACTTTGTGGAAAAGCAATAAGAATTATGTAAATCATGGGGATGAATGAACAGAAAAGTAGATGAGCAGGTCATGTAATGAGGTTAATGAATGACCTATGGACAGACATACAATGTCAAGAGACTTAGAGGCAGGCCTCCAGCAGGTTAGATACTTGCCTCTGTCATCCCTCTATTCCATGGATAATTTATGGAACATATGGACAAAAGTTACATAGATCAGGAAGGTGTAGATGAGTTGCAATGTGTATCACTAGTAAGGGTATAAGATCACAAATTCATAAATGTATCAAAGATACCATTCATTATTGTAGCCTGTTCAAAACTTTTTAGAGCTTGATTCTGTCATCCATAATCATCTTGTTTTTAGTGGACCTACACCTCTCCTAATGATTACCACTTCCATTTCTCAGCTCACAAACCATATTCACAAACATATAATTATAGTTAATATTGTAAAATGTTGCCAGGATTTAACATAAAGTTCACCAGTCAATAGTTTGCAAAGTCATATATGTATTTGCATGTATATTTTTCTCATAACTATTAAAGAGAATTGCCAAAAAAATTAGTAATTGTTCATCTAACCTAAGCAATTGAAACCAAGAGACTGAACTGCTTTGCAAAAGACCCTCCAGAAGAGAATGGAAATTGAAGGGTGCTCTGCCCAGTGGGTGGTGAACTCTCTGTCTCTCTCTTGAGTAGCCAAGGATCAGAGCATAGAGCCAATGGGATGCATACGACATCAGTAAGACCTTCCAGAGCCCAGGCTAAGGTACTGAGGGCAAATGAAGCACTCATGTTTAACCAGGGAGAGCCAATGATACTCAGCATATTTCAGTGCCTTTCTCATTCCCATTCTTGAAGGAGCTTAGAATCTGAATAAATAGTGAATTCTTCACTAAAGTGGTCACTTGTCCTAAGAAAGTGAGCCAGTACTGGAAGCTAATTCTGTCCTAATATACTCCCTCAGATATCTTTATTTGATTAGAAATGTAGTATCTAGGGATAGAGGAGGAAGAAAAGGAAAGCAAATATTTTAACCCAGGCTTAATTTTGTTTTGTTCAGATTTGTTAAAAGTATCAATTTTTCATTAGGATGTCAGATTACTCAAGATGAAGTACTCATATTTGCCATGAAGTCTTAAAACTCTAAAATGATTTCTAATCATCAGTTATAAAAAAAAAGCTTTAACTAAGTGTTTACTGTGGGCCAGGCATATGGGGTGTAAACATGTGTATATGTATATTCCAAGTGTTCTGGTTTACTCAAGCAAGAACCATTAAAATCCAGGAGTTGTAGATGCCTCTCTCATTCTTACTTTAGAGGAATGTGGACACTTCATTTCCCCCTCAGTACCTTTGACGGGACTCTGACAGGTCTTGCTGATATCTTAGGCATTTGACTACAGGCTCTGATGCTTATTCACTCAAGAGATGGAGAAGTTTTGATGATAGTCATTAAGTTGAGTGACAAGTTAGTAGGATAGACTGAAGAATATATATGTATATGGGAGGGGGCAACATTAGTGACATGGAAATAACTTCAATTGAGAGTCATTAAGATCCAGGTTCATGTTCTGATGCTTACACCTACTAGTTACATGACCATGAACTTTTCCTCACTGAACCTCAAACAAATCTCCAAGACTATAAGTTACAAACTAGTTGGGAGATTTGCAGTGGTCATGGGAATTCTTGTACTTGAAGTTCCCTCAGGATAAAATTACAACCTCTCTTCCCAGAATCAGAGACCCTTGATAATCGGTTTTGATAGTAAAAATGCCTTATTCTACAATAAGGTCATACCCAGCTCTGAGCAGGGTTCTCTTCTCTGATTATATCTTCTGAGGATTCTTACTCCCTCCAATAAGGAAGGATTGGCCACTAAGCCTTCTTATTTGTTGTTATTCTGTCATTCAGTCATGTCCACCTCTTTATGACCCCATGAACCATAGCAGCCATTTTCCTGGAAAAGATACTAGAGTGGTTTCCTTCTCCAGTGAATTAAGGTGAACAGAGGTTAAGTGACTTGCCTAGGGTCACACAGCTAATAAGTGTCTGAAGCCAGATTTGAACTCAGGTTTTCCCAACTCCAGGCCCAGCTCTCTATTTACTGAGCCACCTAGCTGCCTCCTACAGCTCCTTACAATCAGTGATATTCAAATATTTGTCTGTATTTCACCTAGAACAACTGGACTTACAAGGACAACAATAAAAGCTTCATTATCTTGGTACTTCCAATTTCCAAACCTAAGGTAACCTCTCAGCTAAAAATAAAATAAAATTCAATAGGAAAAGCATTATGGAGACTAGGAAAAGAGGTTTCATGAAGCTACTTTTATAGAATCTCTCCTCTGAGTAAGGAAGCTTGGTCTTAGAGTCCCTCTTGTTCTTCATCTCTGCCACTCTGGTAGTTCCAGATGGGGTCCACGTATGACCTAGGAACTTCTTGCAGGTCTACTATTGCTTCCATCTGCTGCCTCTCCTGGAACTGCTTACTACCCTAGAGAGGTCCGGTCTATGTGGCCAAATGGTTTCTCTCTGGACACCTCAGTCCTAGTTTTCTGTGTCTGCAGCTCTCCTTTCCAAGGACCAGATCCAATAACAGAGATCAAGTACGTGACAATCTAGGATTTCAGTGGCTTAAGTTATCATGTTATTGCAGATAATTCCCAAATCTATACATCTACCACTAATCTCACTCACAATCTCCAGGCCCCACACCACCAAATACTTTTTGGACATCTCCAGTTAAGTACTCTATAAGCGTCTCAATTTCAACATTCCAAAACAAATCTTATAATCTTACTTCCTAATTGTACGTCTTCTTCCAGTTCCCCCATTTCTATGGAAGCAATTGCCATCCTTCCAGTCACCAAGATATGTATATTTCAACGCTGTTTAACTTTAATAAAATGTAACCTCATTCACTGCATGGACTACTCTCACTTTTATATTATTTCCCCACAGGTTAGCATAGTGGTTGACATATGGTGGTAGATGCTTAATAAATACTTGATGATTGATTCACTGATTTATTGTTATGCAAATATGTACTCTTTCATTTCTTGGAACATATATGCATATATATGTATATGTACTCACCCATACATAAATATTTAAGTGAAAATTCATAAAAAATAGCACACTTCTCCTCAGTTGTGATAGGTTCTCTAAATACTCCCGAAAGCCTCCTTCATGTCTGGGGTCTGTGGACTTATCAACAATTTCTCAACAAGATTTTACTACCTGACCACCTATTACTATGAGTTATCCCTTAAGACTTTCTAGAACCCCCATGTTGTGCTGTTCTCACATCATTTGTGTTGGCTTAATTGCCTTGGCTTTCTAAGGCATCCTGATTCTTCTTTCAATAGGAAATTATGATATCCACTCCATCATTTGCTGTATTCTAGTGGCTTCATCAGCTGCCTAATTTTCTCTAATTCTCACTGAATCAGAGAGCCATACAAAGCTCGCATTGTTCCAATGATTGCCTTGATGTATAACATCTCATAACAAAGATGAATATTTACCAGGTTTGTTTTCACTGCGATAATGGAAATCTTCCAGATGATGTGATAACTTATCCCAGAAAAAAATATACAAAATGAAGCTTTAAAATATGATGGAATTTGAAGAATGCACTTCAGCCATGTAGGCTTAGGTTGTAGAGATAATATAGACCTTATTATGACAAACAGATAATGGCTTGCCATCCTATTAGCCTTGATGATTTTTTTGGCCCTAGAAAACCCATATGCCCTATGGAAATTTGTGCTGATAGTATTCTTGGATGGAGTGTGAGAAAATGGATAGAGTGTGAGATGATGCAGGGAGAGCACCCTGAGGAATAGCAATATGATTTCCAAGGCCTGTACCACACCAGGAAATCTGGGGCATTGCTTCTTTGGGGGATACCTGAGCTCTAGTTGGAAGTCAACCCCTTGGGAACAAATGGCCCTATCCTTGCTGTACTGTAACTATACATATAGTGAATATGAGATACTCTGAATTAAATGATCCTTTGGGTAATACTTCTAGGAGAAGAGGGACATGTGAATCATAGGACAATAGGAGAAGCTTTGAAAATATGACCAACTGATCACATCTATAAGGTGGACCTCAGAAACTTGTAAGAGGACCTAGAAGGGATACCAGTTTTGTACTGGAGGGCAACATAGGAGTGGGGTTTACACTCCCTAGCTAGGAAGTAGTCCTTGCTTCATAATGCATCTTGCTTCATAGTCAACATTGCCAAAAAGTGTAGAAAGGCCCAGACACTGCAGGAATATAAAAGTGTGACAAGGATTTTGTGGCAGACTCCATGATTAGATTAAGGACACCTTTCATTTATATTCTGTAGCTTTATAACTCTGTTCCATTGATAATTCTCTATTTATGACCAAACAAGAAATAGAGAACATTATAAAATGTAGAACAGATAATTTTTCTTATATCGTATTTAAAAGGTTTTAGACAAATAAAATCAATGCAGCTAAGATTAGAAGGGGAACAATTGTGTTTATGTACAATTGGGGAAAATAATATAAAAATTAAAATGTATTTCAAAAAAAATTCAGTGCTTGGCTCACAGTCTTTTATTCCTCTCTTGTTTCTGACCTTATACTAGGGAATGATAACATATATATTGATATTCCCTCCAACGAATAACCTCACAGTTCCTCAACTTACTCATTTCCCATGACCTATTCCTCCACCCCACCTCAGTCACAGACAAATATAGTCATACCATTGATCTTACCATCACTCACAAATACTCCAATTCTATGCTCAGGAACTCTGAAATTACCTTATCTGATCACAATCCAACCCTCCAACAAAACAATATTAAAATGATCCACCCACCTCAGCAATACACAAATATAGTCAGACCACTGTTTTTACCATCACTCACAAATTCTCCAATTCTAAACTCACAAGCTCTGAAATTGCCTTATCTCCCTATGCCTTGCTATCCCAAACCCTGTTCTTCATCCACATCATAATTCCCAATCCCATGACCCTTCAGTTCTCTTCTAGGACCCTGAGGTCTTCTCTCAGACTGAACTTCCAAGTATTTAAACTCTACTGCAGAAAGCACTATTCTGATGGGCTGACCGCATAGCCCAAACGCCGAACATACGTTTAATGTAAACATGTTTATGTCAAGACTATTTTACAGAGAACTAACACAAGGCAAGCACTCGCATGGAGGTCAAAAGAAGTGCCATAAAGACACTCCCAAGGTCTCTCTTAATAATTTTAGCATTGATTGTGAGACATGGGGTCTACCACCACAGGACCACCTAACATGAAGTGCCTGCATTAAAGAAGGTATTATGCTGTATGAGCAAAGCGGAATGGAAGGAGCTCAAAGGAATAGTGAGATGTACAGATCTAGAGACATCTCCATCCTGGATGTTCAAACGAACCATTTGTGTCTGACCTGTGTTAGAGCTTTCTGATCCCATGTTGGACTGATCAGCTACAGCCAAACACACTATGCCTTGACCCTAACATCAATGTCACTGGTCCTCTTTGAGTCCAAAGGAGAAACAACAATAGGCCTTCATCCCTGCAGTAACTACACTCTCCTCCTTTCCCCACCCTGACCCCTTGGTGAACCAGTTCAACTATACCTGAGTCTCTTGTCTCCTTATCATGCTACTGAATGTGCCTTGCCACATCTCAAACTCAGATCACTCCCACTATCTTCTGCCTTCACTCTTCCACACAAATTGCTGAACAAAGCTGGAGAAAATCACATAACTGTGCAGGGAACTGAGTCCATTGCCTCACACACAACACCCCCTCTGCTAACTCCAGGCATTTTTGCTGACTCTCTCCAGATGCTTGGGACTGCTCTCCTTCCTCATCTCGGGCTCCTAGCTTCCCTTGCTTCCTTCTAATCCAAGCTAAAATCCCACCTTTTATAGAAAATTTTCCTCCAATCCTTAATTCTAGTGCCTTCCTTTTGTGGTTATTTATAATTTATCTTGTGTGTAGTTTGTTGGTAAATAAGTATTTGCATATTATCTCAACTATTAAATTGTGAGTTCCCTGAGAACAAGGAATTTTACCTTTCTTCATATCTTCAGTGTTTATCACAGTCCCTGGCACATAAAACACACTTAACAAATATTTTTGGCTGACTGACTGGGCCAGATCAAATTTCCAGATTTGGAGAAGGAAACCAGATCCTCCAATGCCCTTTTAATAATAATGATAACTATGGTTTATATAGTCCTTTAAGGTTTATAAAAGATTACTGTGTTGATATATATATATATGTGTGTGTGTGTGTGTATAGATATGTAAATGTATGTTTAATCTCCTTTGACCCTCACATAACCCTGTGAAGTAAGTGCTATTATCGTCATTTTACAGCTGAGGAAACTGAGGCTGAGAAAGGTTTGGTGACTTGTCCAGGGTCATACAGTTAGTATTTGAGGCAGAATTCAAACTCAGATTTTTCTGAGGCCAATTCCAACATTCTAGCCATTGTGCTATCATGGGAGTTGGCTGGTCCTTTATATTTGGTGCAGAGATGACAAAGCCCTTTGTGGGGGTCAAACCACTTGCACTTATGATACCCAGCCATGTAGGTTATTTACTACACCTTATAGATAGTCAGTTTGAGGCACAAAGATGCCTGAGAATATACAGAATGCTATAACAAAGCCAAGAATAAAATAAATTTGGCTCCTAACTCCAAAGATCAGGTTCACCACAGTGCCAGGAGATTCCATTCCAAGTGCCAGCACACATAGAATTGCTTGTGATTCTTCAGCTATTCATGCACAGTGTACTGCAATGAAAAGAACACTAGGCTGGGAGTTCGGAGACCTGGGTTCTAGTCCCAGCTTTATCACTAACAGTGTGACTTTGGGCAAGTATTATAACCTTTGTGGGTCTCAGTTTCCTCAAATGTAAAATTATTGGGTGTGATATAGCAGTAAAATAATTGCATTTGGATTCTAAAAACCAGGCTTTGAATCCCAGTTCTATTTCTCAAATGCCGTGGGGCCTAAACCAGTCACAACCTCCAACTCCAGTTTCCCAATTGTAAAATGAAGCAAGATGTTCTTTAAGGTCTTTTCTGGCTCGAGCCTTCTCTGATTCTGTGAATTTAAATCCTTTAGGGAGGAATGAAATTTTTTTTCTAAAACTACCGCAAGAAAAACTCACTTGCAAAGGCTACCTACTCAAGATACTCAAAACCCAATACAGTCGACACTCAAAATTATCCATGCTAATGCAAGAAAGAAGCAATACACATAATCCAAAAGCCATTTCTCTGCATATCTCTTTTTCTTCCCAGTTCTCTTTGGCTTTGCCAGTATCAAAAGTTTGTATCCCATAAGTGTGAAAATCTGGGCAGTAGGGTAAGGCAGCCCAGAGCATGTTGGGCCACAGAAGGAAGATAGTCCAAAGTTAAAAACTGATGAAGCCTGAGATGTACTGTAAATTTTTATTACTAAAAAAACTGTAATTTTACATTTTCCCAAAGCAATTCTGGGCAGGGGTGTGGTTGTAAGCAGAAAGCAAGGGAGATGGGTCCAGCTCAAGGAAAAAATCTGTGGCATTATGACATCGACAGTGTTACCAATGACTGTGGTCATGGGTGGTTAATGTGTCTCATTAAAGAGGGCAATGGTCCTTAACCACACATGCAATAATCTTGCAGTCTATGCTTATTACAAATACAGACTGTTTGTTTCCTCAGTAAGATGTCCCTACTTAGTTTTTCTATTACACTTATCACAAGGGATCAAAACAGACAGATGCATTTACTGTTTTTCCTCCAAAGATAATGAAAAGAAACAGTTTATAAAATCAGATTATGTGAAAAATTGCCTAATGATTATAATTTATAAACTCATTGCTGAATAATGATGTATTCAAGAGTTGTCATTGTATGATGAAAGGAAGCTAATATGAAAGATTTTCTCTATGAAGAATGACTACAGATGAATTGCACCAAGATACAATCCTCTGATAAAGAACAATAAGAGCCTCTAGAACACTTAATAATAGACTACTCAGGGTGAATTGAGTATTGCAATAAAAGCCCATAAATTAAAAAGTTTCCCAATGATTTCTGATAAAAGACATGCCAAGGTGAAATAAAGAATCCTTGAAATCAACTGATAGCCTGGCTATAATTCCATAGGTAATGGAGGGGAATTTCAACAAAAGCACAGAAAATATCATTTCTGAACCTAGAATTTGAAAAGCTTAGGTTTTGCTTCTTCTATTTTGAAAGCTTTCAACTGTTTTTAAAGTTTTCATAAAAAGGTTTTAAAAAGTGGCTCATGAAAGCATTTTTAACGCACAGAAGAAAATAGAAGGAAAACTAACAAACAGGGCAGCTTTGAAAGCTACTTGCTGAATTTATTTTTATGAATTTATTTTATACTTAAAAGCCAGCTGTATATAGATTTACAGTGTCAGATTCAATCAGTCAATCAGGCAATATACATTTGTTAAGAACCTACTATGAGCTAGGCACTGTGCTAAATACTAGGAATATAAAAAGAATAAAAAACCAGTCCCTGCCCTCATGAAGTTCACAGTCCTCCTTTTTTATTCTATTTCACATATGGAAATATTCTTTTTATTTGGTATTTGTTAGAGTTCAAAATTTTTTAAAATATTACATTAACCCACCTTCCTCCTTCCCTCTTACAAAATAATGAGGATGATGATGGTTTCAAAGAACTCTCATTACTTCTTCCCAGATGTCAAGTCCTAAAGAAAATACAACAGCTGGATCCCACAATCAACAAGCATGAATTAATTCTCTCTGACTCTTTCCTTAAGTGCATTTTGGTATTCTAACTTCATATTCAGTGTGCTTATTTCAATAAGTGGCATCTAAAAGAAAAGATCAGTGACATTTTAATGCTTTGATAGGACCATTATCCTTCTTGTCCAAGAACTCCCTCCACTGGTTTAAATTGCCACCTGTCCTTTTCTTGGGCAGTTAGGTGGTACAGTGGATAGAGAGCAGGACCTGGTATCAGTAGGATTCATCTTTCTGAGTTCAAATCAGACCTCAGACACTTTCTAGCTATATGATCTTGGACAAGCCACTTAACCCAAATTGCCTCTGTTTTCCCATTTGTAAAATGAGCTGGAGAAGGAAACGACAAACCACTCCAATATCTTTGTCATGAAAACTTCAAATGGGGTCATAAAGAGTCAAAAATAACTGAACAACAACAATATATTTCCCATCTGTGAGGTTTTTGTCCATGAAGAATTTTGAAAGTCAAATTAATAGATTTAACAACTGCATGCCACTCTAGTATTTTTATTGGGGAGCTTGGTATTTTTTATCTCTTTCACAGATAGCCTAAAATTCTACAGCCCAGAGCCCAGCCTTCCTGGAATGAGCTTTTCCACGCTTAGCTAGGCTAGTCCTCAGCCGTCAGGCTAAGTCTTCTGCCTAGAGCATGACTGAGGCCTTTCCAGATAGGCAGGAGCTGCCAAAGCTTCCGTTCTACCCATATGGATTTTTAAGAGCACAGGTTCAACCCAGGCCATGATGAAGCATCCAAGAGAGAATTTTGTGTTATTTCACAGGTGATAAACTGAAAGATGGTGAGGGTTTTTAGATGAAAAACTGATAGACATAAACTTCTGGAAAATATCAGCTACCAAAAAACTAGTAAGCCATGGTAGAAAAAAAAAGTTTGTCAGTAGTCAGTAAAGAGCATTTTTAAGTGATTACTACGTCCCAGGCATTGCGCTAAGAACTGGAGATACAAAGAGGAAAAAACGTGGTCCCTTCTTTCAAGGAGTTTGTGTTCTAATGGAAGAGGCAACACGCAAATGACAAGGTACGTAAAAGATCTGAACAACGTAAGTGGGAGGTAACCATAGAGGAGAGATGGGGGTGGGGGGAATACAAAGACCTCCTGCAGAAAGTGAGATTTAAGTTAAGAGCAAAATCCCTAATAGTACAGAATTTGTCCAAACTTCACAGCTAGATGGCTAAATGGACAGAGCATTGCTTCTGCAATCAAAAAGTTGTTGTCCAGTCATGTCCAACTCTTTGTGACCGCCGTTTGGGGTCTTCTTGGCAAAATGGGTAGTACAGTGGTATAGTACTCTAGTACTGGGCCTGGAGGCAGGAAGACTCATCTTCCTGAGTTCAAATCTGGTCTCAGAGATTTCTTAGCTCTGTGATCCTAGGCAAGTCACTTAAACCTGTTTGCCTCAATTTTCTCATCTGTAAAATGAGCTGGAGAAGGAAATGGCAAATCAGTCCTGTGTCTTTGCCAAGAAAACTCCAAATGGGGTTACCAAGAGTCAGACACAATTGAAACAACTGAACGACAACTGGAAAAGATATTAAACTGGTTTGCCATTTCCTTCTCCAGATCAGAAAGGCCTGAGTTCAAATCTTGTCCCAGATGCTTACTGCCTGAGTGTCCTTGAACAAGACAATTAACTTCTATTTGTCTAGGAGGCAGCTAGGTGGCCCAGTAGATAGGAGTCAAGAAGATCTAAGTTCAAATCCTGTCTCAGACACTTACTAGCTGCGTGACCCTGGGCAGGTCACTTAAACCTCTGTTTGCCTTAATCCACTGGAGAAGGAAATGGTGAACCACTCCAGAATTGCTGCCAAATGACCCCAGTGGACAGTATGGGCCACAGTGTCATGAAGAGTCAGACCCGACTGAACAACAATGGCACAAACTTGAACTAAAAAGCAGGTTAGTCTCAATTGTCTGAATTATTGACTATTTCTATGAGGATATCAAGTCATGTGAATTAATGTGTTCCCTGATAGAGGACTTCTGGGCCTCTGTTAACACTTGTACCTCAGTGAGTAGAGCTTTGGACTTGGAGTCAGAAAGATTTAGACACTAACTCAACAGTTCTCAACCTGTGGGTGGCAACCCTTTTGGGGGTCCAACAGGGTCGCCTAAGACCATTGGAAAACACATATTTCCGATGGTCTTAGGAACCGAGTCATCACTCCTCTATCTGTCTCCAGGCGGGTCTACCCACATGCAGATATGTCCACATATGAGTATTAAAGGGTCATCACGTTAGGAAGATTGAGAACCACAGCACTAACTAGTTACAAAACCCTGGGGAAATTATCTAACCTCTCTCAGCCTAGTTTCTTTATCTGTAAAAGGGAAAGCACCTACCTCCCAGGTTTGTCATAAAGTTAAAATGATATAATGTTTGTAAAGTGCTTTGCAAACCTTAAAGCATTACATGAATTCATGACGATGACGATGACGATGACGATGATGATAATGATGATGATGATGATGAACAGTACACTGGAAATCCTATGAGCTAGAACTGATTAGACATTATACCATAATCTGCCTTTCTTAGTGGTATGAAGAAAGGAGAAGGTGGAAATCAGCAGCTCAAACAATTCAATAAGCATTCTGAACACCCACTATATTCTGGAAGGCAGAGGTGCCCTTTGTTCTATCACTCCCATTCCCTACTTCCCTCCCAGGCACCCAAAGTCTATTTACATAGAAAAGTGACCTGCTGCACAGCTTGAGGGGCTTCCTCTGAGATGCCAGGGAAAGTTAGTTGCTCAAAGTATTGCTGCTGCGCATTTTGCAGACATGAGTCTCTCGGAACTGCCACCTTGAAGGTGATACTTGTTGACCATGGCTCTCTGGGAACCTGTTTCCTGCCTATGCATTGGTCTGAGTGTTAGCTTATTTTCTTGAGAGGTTACACTCCTACATCAGATCCTAGAAAAGGTGCTGTGTATCAAAGGACATCAGAATTCTTGTCTCTGGTCAAGATATTGTCATGCCAGTCTGTGGGGACCAACTGGCATAGTGCTTAAGCTGGTGGGCAAAGTAGTGAGAAGTTTTGCTACTAGGGACATAACAACTTTTCTTGTTTTTTCTCATGAGATTTGTACCCAGGGAAGTAAGGGCCCACTCTCAAGCTGAAGGTGTGGTGATGTGAATGCAAAAAGAACAATATTCGTTTCCCAATCAAACATGGGAAAAAGAACTATCAGAACTTATAGGGTTACATAGGCAACTATTAGCTAGTAGGAAACCTATGTGCGAACCAAGCATTCCATCCCTTATGGAGTAAGAGATAAAGAATTTAAAAACCTAATTTCTTGCCCGTCCATATAAAAGACCAGGATTAATTCTTGAGATTTACATAATTGTATACCTCCTTTTTTTTATTATTTTAACCTTGCTAATGTTTCCCTGAAGTGTTTAGAAGAATCATAACTATGGCAAAATACCTGGAATTTTTCCCCAAGCCTCTGGCACATGATGGAGCATGTCTCCTTTCCTCTGGCCTGCTATATCTGTGGCTCATGGTCCCATGTCAGCTTAAACCTGGCCCTAGGCCCTAGGCCCTAGGCCACCTCCCATCATTGTGGCAAACCTTTCTCCCCTTACCTCACCCCCATTATTGAACCTGGGGGAAAATTCAGTTGAGTAGGAATAGGGATGGACAGTGTATCTTAGCTATTTAAGAAATTAATACATAGGCTACCCCTTAGCTCCTACAGTATATAGATGTTAGTCCTTCTTCCCATGTTTGATTGGGGAACAAAATATGGTGCTCTGCAGATCCACGTCACAACATCCTCTTCTGGAGACTGGCCCCAGTTGGTCTGAGGTTTTAAATCCACACCATCATCTTTCACACCCAACTGACTTTACCCGAGGCAGAAGAATTCCTAGTTACAGTTCTGTTGCATGGTAGTAAAATGTGTGCTGCTTTCTAGGAGCAGTAGAAGGGGGAAAAGAAAGATCTGCATATCTTCTTATAGGCCAAACCACCTGGTGAAGAAACCCAAATGCAAGGAGAATGGTGATATTAAGAAACCAATGGGGTGGAGAGGGGGCAGAGCCAAGATGGTGCTGTAGAAGCAGCAAGGTTCCATAGCTCCCACACAACCACCCTATATACCCAGGAAATATGACCCCAGACAAATTCTAGGACTCTAAAAATCACAAAAATACAGAAAACACATCTCTCGCTAAAGGCATCTCGGCAGCAGGGGCTCATCGCAGCAGGCCAGGAGCCAAGGCCAGCCCAGTCTGAAACAGAAACACATCCAGGCCAGGCTCCAGGGCAGTCGGGAGGAGCTGAGCCGCAGCCAGTCTACAAGAGAGAAGATCTACCTCACCTCCAGCAACTCCACATCTACCAAGGCATGAAAAACAGGGATTGGACAGGGGCAGCTCAGCAGGAGGGGCTCATCCAGCAGGCTGGCAGGCCGGGAGCCGAGACCAGCCCAGCCCAAGACTGAAACCATGGCCAGGTCCAAGGGTGGTCAGGAGGAGCCAAGCCTCCCAAGCCGCAGCGTGAGTCTACCTCAGAGAAGATCTGCTGTACCTGAAGGGATCTTCACATCTAGCAAACCAGGATTAGAGATGGTCAGTGAAAGTGAAACATTGAAACTTAATTTGGGGGAGGAAAAGCAGTTCGGCCAATCTGCCCCCAGGGCAAGGAAGCAGTGGGGGAAGGGCAGGAACTGCTGTAACTGGTGGCTTCCCCCACTGGGCTGCTTCAGAGTCCCTGGCCTATGGACTCTGCAGGGAGGCTTAATCGATTGATCAGGGCCAAGTGCTCTTGTGTTGAGCGGCCTAGATCCAGATAGTGGTCTTGGGCGGTGGTCCTGGGGTGCGCTTTCATCAAGCCAAAGCTGGTGGGGGCTGCAACACCCCCCTAATAGCTCTGGCAGCTGTGAAAACCCCAGCAATTTGGAACAGAGCTTTCCCCCCTGGAAGCAGAGTTCCACAAAGCTAAAAAACCAATCAATTAATTGACTGGCCAACATGAGGAAAAGGAAGCAAAATAAGAACAGCAATAAAACTCTAGAATCCTTTTTTGTGGACAAAAAGGATCAAAGCATGGAACGGGAGGAAGACAATACAGTCAGAACTCCCACACCAAATGCTTCCAACACACTTGAAGAATGCCTAGAAGCTATA
>CM053595.1:198829134-198866529 GCA_028646575.1 Pseudocheirus occidentalis | reverse complement strand
AAATTCTGAGGTGAGAGAGGACTAGAATGACAGGAGACAGGGAGAGACAAAATGGGGTTAATCATCCCATATAGAAGAGGCAAGGGATAACTATTACAACTTTACTTTCAATTACTCTCATTGAATTTGGCTTAGGGAAGAAATGGGGGGGGAAACAATCACAAAAACTGACAAACTCCCCTGAAATAGTTTTCCCCCTTGAACTGAAGGTTAGGGCCTTTTCCCTAAAAAAACAGGTGGGAAGAGGGCATAAGTGATGATGGATAATATGATTTTCCTCCCTTGACAAGTGAAACATAGAACCACATTCTATTGAATGAAAAATGCAAGATCCAGGAAGTCACACAGATTTGAGTGTCTTCTGACTAGCTAGTCTTCTGATGTCCAGGAGAGGGCACTGTTTGTCTTCACATATCCACCATCATGACTGGAATTATAGAATCATGGATCACTGAAGCTGGAAGGGATTTGAGTGTTACCATCTGACAATGATGTTCTGTTTATAAGGTAGTCCTCTGATGAGGAAGGTTGCTTTGTGATTGACCAGACCTTAGCTCTGTGACTTCCCATATCTAAATGTGATATCAGTTCTGGTCATTCACAGTCTAATACCAGGTAGTGGGCCCAGAGCTGAAGTATAGAGTTGACCCAGGAAAAGACATCCTCCAGTCACTAGACTCCATACTTCCTTGCAGCAAGGGAAAAGGTAGAACTAACTAAAGGGACCCCTTAAGACGGTCAGCAGTTCTATTCACTCTAAAGGCTATAGAGGGAAGAGAGAAAGTTTCTTTCATTTTCTTAGCCTTCGTCCTGCTCTTATCTCTCTGTCCCATGCAGACCCTTGAAAATATCGATCCTAGTTCCAAATACAAAAGGAGGAAATAAGTCACATTCTCCTCAGTAGAGAAGTAGGGAGTAAAGAGATGACATGTTATATGAGCTGACAAATGTGGTCACTTTTTCAGCCAGGTTTTGTTACAAGGAAAATTCAGCAGGGTGGGCATGTTGGAAAATATGTATGATTTTTAAAAAAATAAGTCCCAAATTAAAGCAGTAAATGGGGGGAGGTATAAAATTCCCCAAAGAAATTAAATAACAATCAATTATTGAAATAATAGCAATCAATAAATGAGCAAAAATTTATCAAGCCCCTACCACGCCCAAGGCACAGTGCTAGCAGCACATACAAGGCCAGAGAAGAAGTAGTCACTGACTTCAAAGATTCCATATTCTATCAGGAAGACAATATCTCCCCATATACAAAATAAATTAATAAATACAAGGCAATTTTGGGGGCAGAGGGACCTTAGCAGCTGAGGGGAATTGAGAAAGCCCTCAAGTAGAAGGTGATGCTTGAGTTGAGCTTTCAACAGGAATTTTATGTAGCAGAAGTGAGGAAAGAAGGTAATCCAGGCATGAGGGACAGGCTACGCAAAAATACAGAGTTGGGATATGAAGCATCATACATGAGGAACAGGCAGCTAGGTGGAGCTATAGTGCGCAGTGCTAGGTCTGGAGTCAGGAAAACATCTTCCCGAGTTCAAATCCAGCCTCAAGCACTTCCTAGCTGAATGACCCTGGGCAAGTCACTTCACCTTGTTTGCCCTAGTTTTTCCTCATCCGTAAAATGAGCTCAAGAAGGAAATAGCAAATCACTGCAGTATCATTGCCAAAAAAACCCCAATCGGGGTCACCAAGAGTCAGACATGACTGAACGACAGCAACAACACATGGGAAACAGCTAAGTGACCAGTTTGGACTGAACTAAAGTCATAGAATACATGAAGGAGAATACAGCATAGGCTGAGACCGGGTTGTGAAGAACTCTGAAGTCAAACAGAAGAGTGTATACATTATCCTAAAGACCATAGGGCACCACTGGAGTTCACTGAGTAAGGGAATGATACAACTGGAACTGTGCTTAAGGAAAATGGAATAATTGTGGAGGATCAGCTGAAGTGGGGAGAGATGAGTCAGGGAGACCAATGAGGAGGCCTTCACAACAGTCCAGGCAGGAGGCAATGAGGCCTAAAATCAGGCCCATGGCCTGGGAGTAGGAAGCAAGGAAAGGACTACTTCTCTGGCCTTGTATATGCTGCTAGCACTGTGCCTTGGGCATGGTAGGGGTTTGATAAATTCTTGCTCATTTATTGATTGCTATTATTTCAATAACTGATTGTTATTTAATTTCTTTGGGGCATTTTGTGCTACGAAGATAGAAACAGCAAGACTGGGTGAGCAGCGGATGTGAGGGTGACAGCAAACTGTGGAACAAAAGCCAGGAGACTGAGGAGAGATCAAACCGCTTCCACCGCTGCTGGTACCACTACTACTAATAGTTGCTAGCACCTTAAGTTTTGCAAAGTACTTTGCCTCTGTTATGTCATTTGATCTCCACAACAACCCTGTGAAATAGGTGCTGTAATGTGAAATGGTCCTCATTTTAAGGAAACTGAAGTTAAATGAGGTTAAGTTACTTGTTCAAGGTCACTCAGCTGGTAAGTGTCAAAATCAGGATTTGATCTCGAGTCTTCCTGACTCTTTCCACTGGGTCACCTAGAAAATCAAGGTGAATCAAGAGAAGGAAGTATAATAAAAATTCAGAGAACAGAAAATGTATAGTAGGAAGGAATGATCAACAGAAAAAAAATTTTTTTAAGTAGAAAAAATTCTAAACAGAATCTCAGAAATAATTGTTGTTCAGTCATTTTGGTTGTGTTTGACTCTCCGTGACCTCTTTTGGGGTTTTCTTAGCAAAGATACTGGAGTGATTTGTCATTTTCTTCTCCAACTCATGTTACAGATGAGGAACTGGGGCAAACAGGATTAAGTGACTTACCCAAGGTCACACAATTAGAAAGTATCTGAGACTGAATTTGAACTCGGGAAGATGAGTCTTCCTGACTTCAGATCCAACACTCTATTGTGCCACCTCAGAAACAATGAGAAAAATAAAACAGGTGACATCTAGGTACAAAACAAAGAAAGACTGGCACAGTAAAGAAATGTTGCCACACAAGAGAACTAAGAGACAAACACTATAGGAATAAATGTATCATCACTTAAGTGCTTATCTCTCCCTCTAGAGTAGTTGTAATTATTGGTACCTTGTTTAATAAACAAAGAAACTCCTGATTGTTTTTTGGTGATTAAGGCTACCTTCAAGATGGCTAACTGGGACTCAGAAGGAAGGACCCCCTTGTCCTAGAACCTGCCTCTTGGTACAGAGCTGCAAAGGAAAACAAGAGTCTGAGTTCAGTTCTCTTGCCAATTTTCTTTTCTCCTGTTCAGAGAATAGACTGGATTAAAAGGTAGGAGCTTAGTTCAGGGACCATAAGGACATGGGAAAAGGAAGGGAAGAAACACATGGGACTTTACACATAGCTGTTTACTGCTTTCTGAGGACATCAAAGATTAGTATTTCTGAAGAGTGGACTTTCCCAACCCAAGAGATGGTAGCAGACAGATCATCACTACAGTGACAGAAATGTGCTCTCATAGCCCAAGAGGGTAATTCATGGACCATGGTCATTGTCCTAACTTCCCATCTACAGGAGGTAGGAATTTTGGGCTCCCTACCCAGTATGATCAAAGAATCTAGCTTTCTAACCAGAGAAGTTAGAGTTCCTGGGCACTGCCATCCTTGGGAAATGCTTTAAGGACAATCTCAAATTCAAGGTTTTGGACATCAGAACTTCCAGTAGAGGAAAACTGCACATGCAGTTTCTGAATCATTTCTAGTCATGGGGAAAGAAAAGAATCAAACTCACAAGGTCCGAGTCATTGGAGGAGCAAAGTCACATCATGAGAAGGAGATATATGGTGAAAGATCAAGACCTTGGACATTGCCACCCCTTGCTGTTGAGTTCTTCACAGTTTTGATGGAAAGAGGACTGCTTGTTCAACAACATTCCCTGAATAGGTCAAATTTCCAATGAGAGTCTAAACTACTGAGTATTACTCTGAGTTTTTGCTGGACTATGCAGGACACTGTGGGACAAATATAGAGTCTATACACTCATCAGAATGTGGAGTATCTGAAAGCCTCATGTTTCTGCATCTCTTTGTGGGCTACTATGATACCTTTTCATCATTTATGTTTTGTGTTGTTCTTTGTGCTATGTTCATGAAATACAGGTTATCCTATACTAATATACCTTTAGTACCTTGAATGATTTTATGGGAGTTGGAGATCATTTTTATCCACATTTGAAGGACCCCAGACACGAATAATATTTAGAGATCTTCAAGAAACTTCAGCTGGGGGAAATGATACAGAAGAATAAAATAACCCTCTGTTATCAGCCCCCAGAATCAGAGCTGGTCTATACGAAGCCAGAGGCTTGGCTGGGGTGGGGGTCAGAGGTTGAGAAGGGGGGAAGGGTCCTGGTCCACAGGTTACAGTAAAATGCTATCTAGCTTAAACCAGAAATATACTGATCAAATTCTTCCAGAACTGAACCTAGTCCTTTTGGTCATAAGGACAATGTATGATTAAGACTCTCCTGAAGCCACCAGGCTGAGAATTTGATTCCATATCCTGGCAGCTATTAACTGTTATGTGTGTCCGAGTATAGAAGCTGCCACATGGAACAGTTTCCTTTTGTTTCCTTCTTCCTACAATCAGATAAAACAATAAATATCTTCTCCTGTGACCTGGCTGGGCACAGCTACCAATCTCTCCCACCTTTCAAAGCTGGTCAGCTTTAAGAGCATGGAGGGAGTTTCTTACTGAGCCTCTTTATCAAACCAGAGAATGAGACAAAGGACACAGAAGGAACCAACCTTTCTGTATCTGAAGAGAGAGAAGACAGTAGGTTTTCTGAAAAATTTTACTGCTGATTTAAATATATTAATAACAATCATTTCAATTGTTTTTAAAATAAGAATAATGGCAGGGGGGGTTTATGAGATCTTTCTAGTTTGGGGTGTAGGTAGGGCAAGTTTTAATGTGAGGCTTTCAAACCCCTGCATTCAGATGGTTGTGTTGGAAATAGCCATGTTTGCTCACCACTAAGCAGACAGGGAAGTAAGATGATTTATTATAAGCTGTTACAGAATATATTATGCATGGTAGAGGCATGGAAAGGTCTTTGATATGTATCTGAAAGAACTTCAAACCCATAAAAGAGATAAATTTTGTATGAATAGTGTCACTGAGAGTATGGGAGGAATCTCAGACACATCTTCATATCACATGAAATAATGTAGGGTTTCTATACTTAGACAATCTGTGCATTAATTTCACTTAAAGAGGTAGTCATTAACATATCTATAGACCATACTTCACATGCTAGCCAGCTTGAGTTTGTTTGAAGCACTGTTTTTCTCATTTCATTTCTTCCATGTTCATACTGTGGGGTGGATATATTGCCAGTTTTTTTTCTATACATGGGTGTCCTTAGGTTCCTAGAAAGCTTCACTAAGAAAGAAAGCTCCACTTCCCTGAAATGAAAAACCTCTGGACCAGCAAGCTCCAAAGACTCATCGTGTGTGTGTGTGTGTGTGTGTGTGTGTGTGTGCTCAGTCTTTCTGTGTCTCAGTCTCCTCTCTCTCTCTCTTCCACTCCTCTCTATTCTTTCTTTACTCTCTCCTCTTCAATGCCAGTACTATGCTAAGGGCTGGGGACACAAAGAAAGGTAAAAGACAGTCCCCACCATCAAGGAAGCTCACAGTCAAATGAGAGAGAAAACATTCCAACCACACTTTTTACAATGCAGCATATACAGGATAACAAAATGTACAGGATAAATTAGGCATAATCACCACTGGGAAGGCATTAAGAAGGATCAGAAAAGCCTTCTTCTAGAAGGTAAGATTTAATCTAGGACTCGGAGGATGGCAGGGAAGCCAGGAGGTGGAAATGACAAGGGAAAGAATTCTAGGTGTGGGAGACAGTCCGTGAAAATGCTAGTCAGAGGTCCTGGCTGTGCTCCTTACTACCTTGATGACTATAGACAAGTCCCTTCACCCATCTGGGCCTCAGTTTCTTTACCTCTAAAATAAACAGATTGGGGGTGGCTAGGTATCACAATGAATAGAGCACCAGCCCTGGAGTCAGGAGGACCTAAGATCAAATCTAGATTCACACACTTAACACAAAACTAGCCATGTGACCTTAGGCAAGTCACTTAACCCCAACTGCCCTATCTTCCCACCTCCAAAAAAGCAAAAAATTAAAATGAAATAAAGTAAAATGAAATAAAATAGAATAGAATAGAATAGAATAGAAATAAAATAAAATAAAATAAATAAAATAAAATAAAATGAAATAAAATGAAATGAAATGAAATGAAATAAAATAAAATAAAATAAAATGAAATGAAATAAAATAAGATAAAATAAGATAAAATAAAATAAAATAAAATAAAATAAAATAAAATAAAATAAACACTGGCCTAGATGAGAACCTTTCCAGCTCTAACTATGCTTCTCCGGTCCATGGATGGCCACGGTACATGGGAGCTTTCTCTGGGGCTGTTTCTGTTCCATGGATGTGTCTTTCCAAGGGCATGATCTGTCCAGCTAAAAGTCAACAATATACAGTCTGTCTCCTTTGACTGTATCTTCATTTTCCACCAAGGCAGTAGGTGAAAGCATAGCTTGGAGTTGTAGCAGGGAGATCACAGCTTTTCTGGTTATAACTGGTTACTGAGGGAGCCACATAATATTTGTCAAGTGTTCCTCTTGCTCTTCACCATCCTGAATTATGACTTCCTTTCTCAGACTGCTGCTACTGTTTGTATTAGGCTATACCTAATTATGGTTTTATTTGCTTTAATAAAGAGACATCCGAGGGTACGGGACAGTTGCACAAAAAAACAATAATAATAATTCCTCTCACTAAACATCTGCAATTAAAGCATTCACTGCTAATTGCATTAATTAACCTCATAGACAAAGTAGCTGGTGAGGCTCCTGTGATATACAAGGAGGAAAAAAAACATCCATGGAAACACTTCAATTGACAGCTCGAAGGAGAGACCTCATTCAAAGAGACATCAGTCCTGAGGCTGGTTTGCTGAGGTGCTGCTGAACCAAGGGGTGTTCACTTGAGAGATCACCTCTGTATGTGATGGATTCATTTCAGTGGCTAATAGAAACAAAACTAGGGAATTTGACACCCATGACAAGTGATAGGCAGGAAATATGCTCTCTTTTTCAAGGAGAGCTGGATTCCACCCCCACAAAAGGGAGACTCTCAGCAGGATATCAGCATAAGGTCACTGCTGGTAGTAAGGGGAAGAGAGCAGAGTGAGAGATGTGCTCACCCCAGCTCACTCTCTGATAGCTACTCTTCACTCATTTTTCTGGTTAAGTAGGTGCTAAAACGTATTGGTTCCATTTTGTTAGAGGAGTACAAATGCTGTTGGCACCCTCTAATGGTCCCTCCAAAGTCATTGTCTGGTGCTGTCCAAGTTATAGCTCCAGTAGCTAATCCCTCCTAAGTGCTCATATGACTATGATACTCAGTAGTTCACAGAGAAAAATCTGCAGCCAAAGAAGGTGGATCAAGGACAATTCCAGAGGACCGATGGTGAAACCTGCTACAATCCATGATGATAAAGGGGTGATGGATTCAGGATGCAGATTCCTTCATTGTCCTCCTAACCCTGCACACAATTTCCTCTGGTCTTCAAAGCCATGTTCCCTTTGCTGGATACCTTTGTCTGCTCCCTCCTTTCAGCTCCTTTTTCTGTGCTATCTTTCCCCATAAAATATAAGTTAATTGAGGGCAGGGAATGGCTTTCTTTTTGCTTCTATTTGTCTCTCCAGTGCTTAGCACAGTACTTGATGCATAATAAGTGCTTAATGAATATTTGTTTCCTTCTTTCCTTCAGAATGAGGCATCTACTTTTTGGCCATGACCATTGTGTAAATAATTTTTTTTTACTATACATATTCATTCCAAAGTTTTGTTCTTTGTCTTCATTGGGGTGGAGAAGCAGGCAGGAGAGGAAATAGATTTTTGTTCATCGAAAAAATAAAATTAATATACATATATAATACATTGTTGTTGTTCAGTTGTGTTCAGCTCTTCATGACTCCATTTAGGGCATCTTTGGCAAAGATACTGGGGTGGTTTGCCATTTCCTTCTCCAACTCGTTTTACAGATAAGGAAACTGAGACAAATAGGATTTGGTGACTTGCCCACACTCACACAGCTAATAAATGTCTGAGGAGAGATTTGAATTCAGAAAGATGAGTCTTCCTGACTCCAGGTCCAGTGTTCTACTCGGTTTGATACTTAGCTGCCATACATACATACATACATATGTATATACCTATAGACATATATGCATATATGGTGGGTGAAGGAATTTGGGTCTTTAGAAGACTCAAATAAACAAAAGAGAATTATTGGACCTTTTTTAATTTTTCCTTCCCTTTTCTTTTTTTCTTTGCTTCATAGAGAGGATTCTTTGCCCCTTCTGATATGAAATAAGAGAAATAGATTGAACAAATGCCATAATTCCCTATATTTTTATATGCTAATATGCACACATATACTTAGTACTTTAAGAGTTTAAAAGTGGAGTGGCTAGGTGGCACAGTGAATAGAGCACCAGTCCTGGAGTCAGGAGGACCAGAATTCAAATCCAGAATCAGACCCTCAACACTTACTAGCCATGTGACCTTGGGCAAGTCACTTAACCCAAATTGTCCTGCATTCCCCACTCCAAAAAAAGAAAAAAAAGATTTTAAGAGCCCTCTCCTCACAACAACCCTGCAAAAATAGGTTGGGCAAGGATTATTAGATCCATTCTACAGAGAGGAAAACTAAGGCTCAGAGGGGTTAAATAATTTATCCATTTAACATCACTACTAAGTGTCAGTTAACATTCAAACAGAACCCCCCTGATTTCAAATCTGGTGTTCTTTGAATTATACCTGGTTGTACCCCTAGACCATGTGTCCTCCCTATGGCACCCTAAACTTTTCCAAACGGCAATTATGAAATGTAACAAATCAGATTGGAGCCAGAGATTGTAATAAATTGTCATGCCCTTCGCAACAACCTCTTAAGATTTTGTGATCTGCACTAGCAAATGAAGTTATCACAATGTGAGTTATCTATGGTGCAAATCACAGGTCCTTCAAACAAGAACTTGTTAAGCACCTACTATATTCCAGGCACCACGCAAAGAACTAGGCACACAAATATAAGCACGAAAAAAAGAGTCCTAAAGGAGCTTACATCCTAATGGTAGGGAATAATGCATGAAAGGGCACAGGAGGTGAGGAGAAGGAACATTTGCCAACACTCAAATGGGTGCTGGCAAAGCACAATTTGGTAGGGGAATAAAGCAGTGGCCTCCTGGGCCCATCCCAAAAATGGAGGCCACCAGAAGGAACTCACCAACAACAAGAGGGAAGCAGCATGGCTGAGGTTCAATCCAGGATAAAATGGCAGCCGAGACAAAGTCCAAAGAGTTGGTCACATATAACCAGGAGCAGAGTGCTGTTCTTTCAGACTTGTAGCAATTCTGAGAGACAGGTAAAGGTACATTCCTATCTTCAATTTGTACATAAACACAAAGGGCTTATGATTTTTCCCAAGATCCCATAGCTAATCAGAGTCAAGAATAGGTCCCAAGTTTGCTAAATTCCAGTTCATGCTAATTTATATTCATTAGACCACATTCCCACTTAAGGGAGAATCAGAATAACATGTTTCCAGTCTAGCTGTGGTCATGCAATGACAAACTAATACTTTGAAAAAGAATCAGCTCTTACCAGTCTTCCCCCAGTGATATAACAGGATCCACAGATTCATCAAGTCGTTTTAGTTCATTTCTCTTCCACAAACATTTGTACTTATTTTGTTTACTTAACCAGATATATGAGGGGGAGGAACAGTTTCTAGCCAAAAGAATGAATTGGTAGTTATGGTTTTGTTGTACCTGTTTGAACCAGCTAGAATAAAGTATGCAAGAAGACAGAAAGATCTGTGATTTTGGCAATGTAGGAAATTCCCAGTGTGGTAAGTCCATTCCACACATCACAAACTACCTGGGAATCAGTAAATGAATTTTAAGGGGTTGCTATGAAGGGCATGACAATCTATTACCATATGGTACCACTCAGATTTGCTGTGATTCAGAGTTATAGTCTCCCTGGGCCTATGTTCCTTTCCCTGACTACCACTCCATCCATGCTCCCTAATACTTTCCCTTACCAGAAATTATTTTCTATTTCCTTATATGTATGCATATGGTTTATCCCAAGTAGAATACCAGTTTCCTGAAAGCAAAAACCTGAAGGCAGAAATTTTATGTCTGTAATTCCAGAACAGTGTCTAACACATAGTAGGCCTGTAATAAATGCTTGTTGCTGAATTTAATATCTAAACACTAATGCTGCTGAACCTGATCATCTCATGAGTCTGAGGTCCAGAATTCCTTCTCCCCCCACCCCTACTTTTTAACCGGTATTACAAATCTAAATGACAGCTGGCTAGGGGGGAGAGGTAATTTATGATGACACATAGTTAACATTAATGAGACTAACATTCTAACTTATCTTTAATGCTCTCTTCAGACACCTTTCTTTGTACATTAGGAAGAGAGGGAGAAATGTTTCCAGCTAAAGACTATAAAATAATTAGGAACATTTTCCTGAGATAGCCTGGACCCCCAAGATATCTCCTTGAAAGTCCTAAAAGCTTGGCCCCAACTAGACCCTAGGTAATGGTCACAAGATTTGAGTTGTTTAGTAAAGGATCCAGGACTAAATATCTTAAACTAATTCCCATGAAAGAATTAACTCTTTTATAAAATATGCATTTATTTTTCTCCTGGAAGGATAAGTTTTCAGAAAACCAAATGAAATACATGTATATCTGTTGTTCTCATTCCGAGGAAATTTTTAGAGGTTACAAAACAGCTCCCTTGGCATTTAGTGTCATTTTTTTGTTGTTTCTTTTTTCCTATATTTTCCTCCCTTTGTCTCTCCTAGGCCATCCGTATGTATCCCTGATGCGTTTAGGTTCACTGCTGAAAGGTCTTTTTCTCTGTGGAAGCTGCTCGGGAATCATTATCAAGCAAACTCTTTTCATGCTAGATGGCCATCATTTCTGAAGAGTCCAAAGGCTGTCACAGAGAAGTGCCCTAAACCCTTATTTTCTTCCCTGGGTGAAATGTCCACCTGTGGTAATTAACGAGATTTGTTACGACCCCAATTGAGTTAATAGAGCCACAAGACCGATCGAAGCCCTTAGACATACCACATTTTTTTTTAAAAAAGTGTTTCTCTGATTTCTTGCTCCCAGATCTGAAAAGCCATCTCCTATGAGCTCAGTGGAAAACTCCAATTAATTAACTGTTTTCAACAGAAAAAGAAAATCTCAAAAGACTTGTTGACAGTCACTGTACTCATGGCCTTATCCTTATCTTTCATTATCCCAGCTTTTGTTAAATAAATAAATTAAATAAGAAAGGCATTTGTTTTCATAGACATAACCTCACAGGATCCTTTCATACTCAGAAATAAAGAAACAGAATAAAGAACCACACTTATTGGAGAGACCCTACCTACCCTTGAAGTCTGAAGAAATCTTCACTATCTATTTAGAAGTAATATTTTCCTCATTACCACTCTGAGCCAGTCTTTACTGGCTATATTGCTAGGTTTATCTATTCCCAGGTGTAAAAAAATCAAGTCAATTAGATGTGTTTTTAAAACCTTTGTAATACAGCAACTAAGGCAGAGGTTTTAATCCTTCTGAGTTACTTATGGAACTGCGTTCACCTCCTTCTTTACGGAATAAAGATTTGACTCATAATGGTGCCAACAGATGCAGATGGGAAATAGGAAATGAAACAAGTTCAATTAATCAAGGAACTTCCCCTCATCCTCCCAGAGACCACCATATTCAAGCAGCCCCAAATATATTGATAGTTGGGGGAAAGGAACTAAGCAATGCATCCAGGAGAAAACAGAGACAGAGGCTAGAACAAGATTTCTACTACAGTAGTTGTGGATGTAGGCTAGAAGAAGCCCATGCCTAGCTTCCCTGGCTGTCTTCAGTTCTCAACCAAAATCCTAGTCTTCTACACGAAGCCATTCTGGGTCTTCCTTACTCTTAGTGCCTTCCCTCTGAGATAATCTCTAATCTGTTTGTCTATACATGGCTGTTGGCATGTTATCTCATCCCTCACCACTAGCCCCTTGGTCATTTCAATATGAGTTCCTTGAGAGAAAGGACTGGTTTTTTTTTTTTGTTTTGGGCTTTGTTTGTTTGTTTGTTTGTTTCGCTTTCCTTCATATCCCCAAAGCTTGGCACAGTGTCCAGAATGTAGTAGGCACTTAATAGATGCTAGTTGAATGACTGACTAACCTTCAATCACTCAGCACCCAAGGTGATTAAAGTAGTAGGAAATCTAGCCAAAGACCTGTCTACTCCCGTTGTCCCAACAAAGGGGTATGGAAAGCTGAAACCAACTGTTTATCTGTTTGTTCTTTGTTTCTTTAGCTTCTACCATACGTAGTGCCTTGTGCATAGTCGATAATAAATGTTTATTTTCTTGTCATCACAGATGTTACCTCTAATGGTTACTTACCTATTCAACCTCAGGTCAGTAAATTAGCCTTTCTGGGCCTCAGTTTCTTCATCTGTAAAATGAGGAAGTTGGGCTAGATGCTCTCTGAAGTCCTTTCCATCTCTTCACCTACCAATAATTCTATGATTTCATTCAGTCCCATGGCTTCAAGTCAATGGATAACTCAATGGCATAGTAGAAAGAATGCTACATTTGGTTTCAGAAGCACTGAGTTCAATCCTAATTATGCTTCTTACTACTTGTGTGAATCTAGGTTAGTCCCTTCGGCTCTCTTCTTCATTTGTTTTTGTTGTCCTTTGTCCTTTGTTCTTGAAGAGGGCCATGACATCAGGAAGATGTCATAACTCACAAGTGAACTGGATTTAAGTGAGGAAGAGCTGTGCACAGACACCAGCCTCACTCTCTTCCCTGAAGACATCTGGGTCCAGAGGCAAAATATAGATCAAGACAACTGGAGATGGCCCTGAATGCAGTGGGAGGCCTTAGCCTTTTTAAGCTAAGTTATTTAGCAGGTCTCAGTTTGTCTGAGGCAATGCTCGTTCAGTGATTAAGGCCAGATAAGATGCGAGGTAGAGAATGGCCTCTTTTACCTAGTTAAAAGTAAAATAAAATCAGTCTGTGAATCTAGGTTAGTCCCCTCAACTCTCTTGGCCCCCATTTCTTCATCTGTAAAATAAGAGAGTTAGACTAGATTAGGAATTCTTAACTGTACTCTACTGATTCCTAAGGGGTCCATGGATAGATTTCAGGAGGTCTATGAACTTAGATGGGGAAAAAATAATTTAATATTTCTTATAGTTATGAACGTAGAACACAAACATTCTTCTGAGAAAGAATCCATAGGCCTTACCAGGTTTCTAGTATTGTCCATGACACACAAGTTTAAGAATCCCTGGACTAGATCATCTTCAAAATCTTTTCTGGACCTATAGCTATGACCCTGTGAGCCTATGAATTGAATTGAAAGTAAACTGGCAGTAGGAAAAGGGAAGTATCTCAGGATTATAGGATTATAAATATTTTAGCTAAAAGGCACCCTGTGGACCATCCAGTTCAACTCCCCTCCTTTTTTTGGAGGGGGAAGGAATGGTAACCGGGGTTAATTAACTTGCCCAAGGTCACAGAGCTAATAAGTGTCAAGTGTCTGATGTCAGACTTGAACTCAGGTCTTCCTGACTTCAGGGTCAGTGATCTATTCACTTAGCCATCTAGCTGTCTCTAAACCCCCTTATTTTAAAGACAAGAAAATGGAGGCATGGAAAGGCAAAGTTATTTATCTAAGGTCACACAAGTAGTAAGTAACCAATCCATAGGAATTGAACTCAAGTCCCTTGCCCCTAAATCTAGCCATCTTTTTACTAATTGGCTTTGATTCTGTAAGGAAACAGAGCATCTCTCCGCAACTCTTGGAATTAACAGAGCATCTCTTCACAACTCCACATGACCTTACCCAAAAATCTCTTTGAAACTGGGAAGATATTTTATCACAGTGATGAACTTTCCAGATTTAATTGAACTGGCATACAAAGAATCCTACTCCCTCACTGGCTTCCACTTCTCCTTACAACACCACGGAAATTTGAAAGAAGTTAAACTTTCAGAATGCTTAATTTGGAGTCAGAGGACCTGGGTTCATGTCCCAGCTCTATTACTACCTTATACTTCCTGGAGCAAGTTGCATTACCTCTCCAGGACTCAGTTTCCTTAATTCTAAAAGATAGGATTGGGTCAGATGACTCCTAATGTCCAACTCTACATTTATAATTCTATGATTATGTTCCAACTACCAACTCCCTACGTGCAAGAAAAGGCCTATCAGATACACCATGTAATCTTGAATGGCATAAATCCTATCTTTGTTCAATGTAAAATGGCTTTTTTTTCTTTAAGTTTTTCCATTTTTCCCCATGGAAAGAAATCAAAGAAAAAGAATCAGTATGGGTAAAAATATTTATGGCATCTCTTTTTCTGAGATCTTGGAACTGGAAACTAAGGATTTGTCCTCCATTGGAAATGGCTAAACAAACTGTGATATATGGTATAATGGAATCTTAATGTAAATTAATTATATTATAGTTTTCACTACAAAATGAAGAAATGGACAATTTCAGAGGAAACTGGGAAGATATTTATGAACTGTTAACAAAGCAAAACTAGCAGAACTAGAACAACTAACGAAATAATAACACTATAGAGAAAAACACTTTTGAAAGACTTTAGACCTCTCATCAACACAATGAGAAATCAGTCCAAAAAATGAAAATGAAGCATACCGCACACCTTTTGGCAGAGAGGAAATGAACTTGAAATTTTTTAAAAAGCATACATTTTTGTATATATCTAATATAGGCATTTATTTTGTTAGACTTTGTAGCTATGTATTGAGGGTTCTATGGCAGAGGAGTTGTATTTTTTTTTATTTGTTCAATGAAGGCAGAAGTAGTAAAAGATATAGATTAATTAAAATGCTTGTTACTTGAAAAAAATAGTTTTTAAAAGGAAGGGAGCCATGATCTGATTATTACATTTAATTTCTCTTTAGTTAATGCAATAAGAAAGATGGGGTGGTATAATAGAAATTGCAATAGACAGAGTCAGAAGGCTTATATTTGAATCTCATTTCTGCCACTTACTGGTTTAGGGAAAATAACCTCTTGGAATCTCAGATTCCCTGCCTGTAAAATAGGGAATGATCCTCTTTCCATCCCCTCCCTCATCAGGGTTGTTCAGAGAAATGTATTCTGAAAGGGGCTTTATAAAATGTGGGTTGTCACTGTTATAGATAGAAGTTTTCATTAATGAAGGATAACACAATAGTTCTTTTTCTAAGCATAACTCACAGAGGGTGTTACATAAATAAAATAAAAGGCTGTTTCATTTGGCAACCAGGTTCTGCTTGAAATGAGATGTAAGTATTTTCATTTTCCTCCAGAAGAACTTATTATCTCTAAGCCCATGCTTCCCTTTCGTACCTCTCAGCCTCCTTTGTTGGTTTCTGAGCAACCAACAGAGGCCTTGCTAGGCAGCCCTGAAGCCCTGGGCAAATGGAAAGTCAACAAAAATCCAAGGGCTCCTTCCTCATGTAGGGAACATTGTTATCCTGGACTTTCTGAGAGGAGCAGCAGTGCCTCCAGAGAAGCAGATTTTTCACATAAGAAAATGTTGCAACGTAATATGTGCCTTCCCCCTTGACTATAGTATTGCTGCTTAAAGAATGTCAGGTTTAAAAAAGACCCCTGAAATCACACAGGGCTGGCCTGGACCCTGCAGGGCCCATCTCTGGCTTTCTCTCTTGGATTCACCTGTTTTTTATCATTACCTCCTTCTCCTCCTTACCTTAGTGAAGGCTTCAGGAATCAATGGCACCACTGTGCCGTTTTAACTTAAGTCAGCATCTCAAACATCAGAACCTTTTAAAAAAAATGATTCACAAGCCTTGTCCATGTAGGGGCAGGGAAGGGAAGGAGAACACAGGTAACGTATACATTGGAAGAATCTACATATACATATATATGGAGAAATACATATATACATATATATGTACACACACATATATATTGTTGTTGTTCACTTACTTCAGACTCTTTATGATTCCATTTGGGGTTTTCTTACTGGTGTGGTTCGCCATTTCCTTCTCCAGCTAATTTTACAGATGAGGAAACTGAAACAAACAGGGTCAAGTGACTTGCCCAGGGTCACACAGCTAGCAAGTATCTGAGGCCAAATTCGAACTCATGAAGATGAGTCTTCCAGACTCTGAGCATAGCACTCTATCTACTTCACCATTGAAATAGAGGAGAAACACACACATAAAGAGAGAGACGTGTATGATTTAATGGTAATTATATAAAACAAGATAATGGGGGTTTTGTTTTGTTCTTCCCATGGCAGTCAACAGCATCTGTTAAGCATTTACTTCATGTCCAGAACTGGGCTAAGCCCTGGGGATAAAAAGGGAAGGTGAAAGAGAATAATCATTTATGTAACACCCTGTGCCAGACACTGTTCTAAGGGCTTTGGAGATATTTCATTTGATGTTCAGTTATTACCTCCACTTTTCAGTTGTCTCCATATTCTCCTCCCTTCCATACACAAGTTCCAGATTCTTAAGTTAGAATTCAACCTACACCTCAACAGGAATGCCCCATGCTTGACTTACAACCCCCCCATCCTGCCCCAGGGCTTTTGCAGCAATAGAGAGACCCTCCATCTAGAACCCAGGGAATAGCGTGCCACTAGGAAGAAAAGCACACCCCTGTTCTCACTTGTGCTCCCAGTCTGGTGAGAGAAGGCCAGCGGGTGAGTTGGCCCTGCCAGAGTCTTCCTCCTGTCTGAGATTTATCAATATCATTGGAACTAATAGGGACTTCAAAATTCTCTACTGTGCTTGCTTCCATTTAATAAAGCTTAAATGTGGAGAGCAATCTAGAACTATGCCCAAAGGGCTATAAATAATTGCATACCCTTTGACCCAACAATACAACTTCTGTGGTTGTATCCCAAAGAGGTCATAGAAGTGGGAGGAAGACCCAGATGTACAAAGATACTTATTGCAGCTCTCTTTGTGGTGGCAAAAAAATTGAAAATTAAGGTAATTCCCATCAATTGGGGAATGGCAGAGCAAGTCGTGGTACATGAATGTAATGGAATACTATTGTGCTATTAGAAATGGGGAGGAGACGGTCTTCATATTCACCTGGAGAGGCTGATACAAACTGATGCTAAATGAGAAGAGCAGAACCAGGAAAAACTTGTACACAATAACAGACATATTGTACATGTCACGACCAACCTTGATAAACTGGACTCTTCACAGCAATGCACAGTTTTAAGATAACTCTACAAGTCTCAGGATGGAAGGAGATGTCTCCATTCAAAGAAAGATCTAGAAAGACCAGAGTTTAAATGGAGACTGAAGCAAACTACATGCTCTCTTTCTTTTCCATGTTTGGTTTTGTTTCCTCTTTCCCATTGTTCACTCCATTGGTTACAACCTTTCTATACAACCAGACTAATGTCCAATGTGAAAGTATTTGTGGAGCCTATACTTGATGGCACACTGCCATGGTTGGGGGGGAGCAGGGTAGGGAAGGAAGGGGAGAAACTCAAGGGACTGTGGAACTGAATCTTGTAAACTAAAAGTAAATAAATCAGTTAAAAAATAAAACTTAAATGTGGAAAAAATAAGTCATTTACAAATATTATTTCATTGGATCCTCACAACATGAGATAGGCATTGTTATTATCTATATTTTATAGCTGAGAAAATTGAGGCAAAGAGGTTAAAGAACTTGCTTAAGGCTCACATGTTAGTAGGTATCTGAGGCTGGCTCAGGTCTTCTTGACTCCAGGGTCACTGTTCCATCCACTGAGCCACCTAGCTACCTCAAAGGAAGACACACAGTCCCTGCCCTCAGGTAGCTCACATTCTAATGATAGAGTCAACATGAAAGCAATTACGTACACACAAGGCATATACAGAATATATGGGAGATAATCTTAGATAGAAGATACTAGTAGTAGGGGCAATCAGAAAATACTTATGTTAAAGTTGGAATTTGATCTGAGTGTCAGAGGAAAATATGAGGCAGAGGTGAGGAGGAGAGCATTCCAGGCATGGGGGATAGCCAGTGAAAATTCCCAGAATGAGAAGATGAACTATCTTGTGTGAGGAACAGCAAGGAGTCCAATGTCACTGGATTGTTGAGTATAAAGGGGTTGAAGTATAAGATGACTACAAAGGTGGGAAAGGGCTTTAAAAACCAAAGAGAGGGTTTTATATTTGAACCATGGCTTTGACAACTGAACCATAAAGTCTCAGAACTGGAATGGATCTCAGAGACCAACTTGTCCAACCCATAACTCAGTAAGAATCCTCACTATAGCACACTTGATAAGTAGTCCCATTTTGTTCTTTTTCCTGACTGTGACAGTATGCATCAGAGGCTTAGCTCGAACCCTTGTTTTTTGGGTTCCAAAGCCAGTCCCAGGTTATTATGAAATTAGTCAATTTGGAGGTTATTTAGAGATAGTCCTATTCCTGCAACATCCCCCATGATCCTATTAATAGGCTACAGATCTTGAAAAGACCATATAGCCCAATAGTTTCCTTTATTACAGAAGAGGCTGAGGGTAGGAGGCACAGGTATGTGTATGTGGTAGACCACAGGCACATATATCCTTTACTAAATTAATTCAAACACTGTTGTATCTCACTTTGGAGGTATGAATTTTTTCTCTCATTTTATTTTACTGGGCTTGTGACATAGGGAATAGAAGAAAAATTGAGTGGGGGAATGATAAGAATGAAAGAGGGGTGAAAAATTAAATAACATATAAAATGAGAAATAAAATATAAAATATAAAAATTAGTACACTATGCATGGGAAGATGGAACACCCTTGCAAGGCTTTTCTTTTCCAAAATCCAGTTCATTAATTGAGTCAGTTAATCAGTCTTAACCATATATAAAGTGATTAATATGTGCCAAACACAATCAAAGATGATACTACAGGTCACAGAATAAAGATATAAAGACTAGAAAAACCTGTGGGTTTCAGTACTCAAAGGAGAGGAAGAAAAACTCCAATTAATTCAATTTGACAAGCAAGAGTTAAGCACCTACTACATTCAAGGCACTGTGCCAAACACTGGGGATACAAATATAAAAGTTGTCTTTGATAACTACTAACCTTGCTATAGCATTTTAAATGTAGGATCTTACTTAAGCTTCACAACATCCCTGTGTTGTTATTATTCCCATTTGCAGATGAGAAAATTGAGGCTGAGAGAGGTTAAGGGACATGCCCAATCTTATACAACTGAGGCAGGTTTTAAAACTAGGTCTTCCTGACTCCAAATTCATCACTTTATCCAAAGTACCAGGCTTTCCTTTATTGGGTTTTAAAACTTTACATGTAATCTGATTTTATCCTCACAATATCCTTGAGAATGACCAGTAGCTATTTGTAATGTTAATGGGATATAAGATCTTCCCTGCCCATTAATAAGCCTCACATGGAGCCCATTGAGAGAAGCTTGCTTAGGGGAGGTTTGCTTATAAGAAGGCTTTCATATCTTTTGTTAATTTCTAATTAGGCATTGAGTCACAAGGGTTGTGATGCCTATATACATATACATATACATATACATATACATATACATATACATATACATATACATACACATACACATACACATACACATATACATACACATACACATATACATATACATATACATATACATATACATACACATACACATACACATATACATATACATATACATATACATACACACATATATACTCTGAGGTTAGTATTTTGCTTTGGGGCTCACTCATTAGAAGAGTGTTCTTGTGATTTGACTAGATGAGACTGTGGTTGAAGAGCCCCCCTGCTTTGAAAAACACAGATTTTGGTGTTTCTCTCTCTGGTAGCTATGTATGTATTGCCTTGGTCAGACAGTTGGATCTGTCTGTTGGTATGTGCTAATTTCTCGGCTATAAGCCCTCTCTGCTTGTATTTCCTCTGTGTTTTCTTTGTATTTTCTCTGAAGTTCAGAGTGTTGACTTTTCCCCTGAACTAATGAATGTAATTTTAAAAAGATTGTTGATCCCTCAAACAGCTCTCTTTCCTAGTAAAGCAGACCTAAGAACCTGTGCTAGCAGCTATCCTGGGTACGCCAGTGTAGTTGCCGCAACAGCATTATGATCCCCTGTTACAGACGAGGAAACTTAGGTTTTGGAAGGTTAAATTCCTGACTTCAAATTCAGCGCTTTACCCATAGTGGGCTCTATATAAACGTTAGCTGCTGTTATTATTATTATTATCCATTAATTTGAAGCTACTCTAGGAAATCACTGAAGAAGTTTGCTCATCTTAGAATTAGCGCCTAGAATCAAAGCTACAAACCAACTCCCCCCTCCCCAACTAAACTGCTAAAATCACCTAGAAACCTGGGCCTGATTTACTTGATAAGTAATTGATGGCCAGTTTGAATTTTCTCTGCCCTATGACTGGCAAGTTCCTCTAGCTTACTTCCCCTGTTGTTTGTCATCCAAAATTATCACTGCTCTGTGCACTTTCTCAAGTTTTCATCTCTATCCATTTCCTCCCCACTCCCTGCCCAATCTGCCCTTCCCCTTGTACTCTGCCATTTAGAATCTCCATTCTATTTTCATTAATTATAGATTTCAAACTGCAAGGGACTTCAAAGACCATCCAGTTCAATCCTCTGGATTTAAAGATGAGGAAACTGAGGCAGGAGGATTCTAATTCAGGTCCTGAGCCTCCAAATACAATACTGTCTTTAGTCCACTACTCCAAACTCCCCTAAGTGCAAAATCTGCTCCTTCTACTTCTGTGAAACAAAGCTCTCCCCAAAGACCAGAAAGACCTCCCTATCCTCTCCAGTGCTGATTGGTCCTCTTACTTAGAAAGACAGCAGGAGTTAGAATACTCTTTGATCCTCACTACTGTTTCTAGACCTTGAAATGCCACTATTGTAATAAAATAGGTCTGTCATTTTAATAATAGCTACAATTTTGTTTGCTACTATGTATCTTTGTATCATAACAATATACAAATACTGCTGAGACACTTGCATGAAACATATCTTGCATGTAATTTAGACTTGTAACCACTGAAGCAGCCTATTTAGTGATAATCTACATTGACTAAGTTTATAACATGTTATTGATTATATATTCTAATATGTAGTCATATATTATTTATATTGTATTAACATATGAGTAATATTTGTTAACATAATAATATGGCATCCCAAGGTGATTACCTAGGATACTGGGTTAACTATCCTTGTTTGGTATATACTTTGATGCTATTCTATAAAATTCCAAATATAAAATATACTGCAGTTGATTTTGCATGGAATGAAAACTTCTGAACCTTGGAAAGGAAAGTCACAGGAGCTTGACAACTAACCAGTGTCCTGGGATTCAGAGTTGAGAGAGCCAAGCATATCCCCTTAGCCATGAGAATAGTTTGGAATTAATATCATCTTTGAACCAGAAGACAGGCCCAGGTCACACATGAAAGGTCTTAAAGAGATAGATACATTCTGCAAGAGAGAGAGGAAGAAGTGGAAACATGTTAGCTTAGCAGCAGCAGCTATGGAAAGGCTTCCCAGCCCTCCCTAGGACTTAATAAATTGAGCTGGAAAATACCCGTGGCAGAGGGGCAACAGGTAAAGGGAGAAACTGAACAGAACTACACTACAAGAAAGAGAAGAGGGGTCAAGGTAGGCTATCCAACCCTCTGTGGGTTTCTTGGAATAGAGAGAACTTATACTGAAGCTATCTACCAGTTCACTCACTTCCTCAATGACTGAAGGAAATTTTTTAAAGTCTGTACTTTCCTCAACTCCCTCTCCCCATGCCTGTCAAGTAACAGGCACTTTCATCGCTCTGTTCACTAGCTATATATGTTCTGTATTCTAAATTTTCCCCTAAATATAAAAAGGCATTTTTAAATTTAATTCCTTTTTAATTTAATTTAATTTAATTTAATTTCTTTTTAAAAGGAATTATTCAATTAAATCAATGCAGAGAGCAAAACTTCTATCTGAATGTTACATATTTTTCTAATTGGGGGCTCTAAACTATTGTGGTTGTATTAATAACTTTTTTGTTTAATATAAAATAATAGAAAAGGGTCACATGACCTGAGGATCATTGCCACAAGGCTAAATCCAAGGGACATGGATTCAGATTGGATGAATTGATTTGAGATTGTGATACAAGATTCATAACCCAGTGTAGAACTGGCAAAATGCCTAAAAGCAGGAAGGGGAGGAGAGACAGCGAGAGATACAGAGAGACAGAGGAAATGAGATGATGATGATGATGATGACAAGATGGAGAAGCCAATTTATAGAGCCACATCTAAATGATTTATCCCTTTGGCCCTTTTTACAGTCTTGAGAATTTGTAGGTAATAATCGCTTTAGAGCTGAAAAGAGAAAGAAGCTAGATGAGCAATGATTAACCAGTACACATAATAGTCAACATTTCCATAGTAATGCAAATTGGGCAAAGAAGAACTTGTCCCTGTATTCAACCATTACTGTAAGTAGTAATCTGTTATCTATTGTCAAGACTGGAGGTGTCAATATGCTGCCCACTGGTTACATTTTGCACAGCACTCCTGAGAACAGCCAAACCAGATTAAAGTGTAACTGGGAAATATTTAACAAAACAAGTTTAAAAAAATACAATAGAACATAGATAATGTTAATATGTGGGTTTCTAAGTCAGTATGTGACCTGCAGGTATCTGAATGTGTGGTTTAATAGTCCCAGTTCTATTCAAGTTTGACATCATTGCTGTATACAAACTGGATTCCCAATCATGGACTATGCTGTCATTCTCTCTCTCTCTCTCTCTCTCTCTTTCTCTGTCTCCCCTTTCCCTTGCTCTCTTTCTCTCTTTCCCTCTCTCTGTCTTTCCCTCTCCCTTTCTCTCCTCACCTAAAGTAATTTGGCAAGAAATTTCCCTGTCCTTCTGCACTGAGAGGCAGTAGTGATTGGTTGCTTTCTTTCCTAACTCTGTTTTCATGGCATAGGACATGCCCAGGAAATAGGGAGAGGCTGGAATCAAAAACTTCTATCCTGGGCAATTAGAAGAAGATAAGATGGCTTGCTTGGGTCACAAGTAGTGAAAGCTTTTGGTACAGACAAATATCGTTGATTTTACTAATCTAATTAAACTAGTTGCTTAAACTACAAAATTAGTTAATGAGTTTATTAAGCTAATGTTTCCAGGATGGTGTGACTTAATTTACTCCCTAGCCCTGATGTGAGAAAGGAAGGTGGGCAGGATAGAGAAAGATAAAGTTTGGACGATATTTAATTTCTGCTATTTCCATAACGGAGGAACAGAAAGGATTAAGTATCTTCCACAGTACCACTCACTGGTATTTCATGGAAAGTACTCTGTAAACAATAAAGCTTTATATAGGAACTACATAGGGACTGGAACTCATTAGTATAGGGACCTTCTAGAAAAGAAAAGTCTACAATGGTCAGTTGGCATCTCTTCTACAACTTATAGTGATAGCCTACAAGACTAAGAGGTAATGGGGGCACCTCGCTGATATAGTGAATAGAGCACCGGCCCTGAAGTCAGGAGGACCTGATTTCTAATCTGGCCTCAGACACTTAACACTTACTAAACCATGTGACCTTGGGCAAATCACTTAACCCCAATTGCCGTCCAAAAAAAAAAAGAATAAGAGGTAAAGTGACCTGTACAGGTCCAGAGTCAGTATGTATTAGAAGTGAGACTTAGATCCCAAGTCTTCCTGATTGAGACCAGTTCTACCCTGCCTTATGACACCTTTCAAAGCCCAATATATAGTGTTACATAAAGTACCAAATAAATGTGAATAATATTGTTATAGGTAGTCATAAGATGAAACACTATATGAACTTCAAAAGAAAATTCATTAGCAGAGAATCAAGACAGCATGTTTGCCTAGACCAGTGATGTCAAATTCAAAGTCATTGCATATGGATCCCTTCAGACCATATATTAAATTAGAAAGTCACATATTAATATTATCGATGTTTTATCATTTTTATTTATTTTGTTAAATATTTCCCAGTTACATTTTAATCTGGTTTGACTGCATTCAAGGGTGTTGCCCGCAAAGCAGCTAGGGAGCAGTGTGTTTGACACCTCTGGTCTAGGCTATAGGCTAGAGACTAAAGAAGATAGTGGGTGAGATGAGGCTAGAAAAGTGGGATGACTCCAGATTGTGGAAGGCCTTGGCTGGAAGGAAGGAACCTCAAAAGTCATCTAATCCAGCACCTTATTTTGCAGATGAGGAAGTTCATGGATGCTAAGTGTTCATATAGGCAGTTAAGTATCAGAGTCAGGATTTCAATCTAGTCCTCTACTTTAGCACCAAGGGTGAGAAAAAAAAGGTATTGACAAACTCTCAAGGAATATCTATGATTGGGAATCAAGAAGAATGAAGGAGCCACTTCTTCTTCTGAAGTTCTTCTGACAATGATATCTCAGTCTTTTCCACTGGGAAAACCTCTTTTCCAGGTTTATTTCAGATTACTCTTTCACACACTCTATGTTCTGGTCAAATTGGCCTACCTGCTGTCCTCGGAATTTAGTATTCCACCTCCCAGTCTTCCTGGTAAATATCTACCCTATTCGTGGTGAAGACACCATGATCCTTCTAATTATCCAAGTTTACAATTTCAGAGTCATCCTCAATTCTTGCTTCTCCCTCAGTCCATATATCCAATCAGTTGTCTAGTTTTATCTATTCTATCCCACCACCACAATGCATCTCAAATTCATCCTTTTTTCTCCAATTACATGACCACTATCCTACTTCAGGCAAACACTGCCTACACGACAGCCTCCTAAATGATGCCCAGCTTTGAATCTCTCTCCTGTCCAATCTCTCCTCCACACAGCTGTTAAAATAATCTTCCTAAAGCCCCCATCTAACCATGTCATTCTGATCAGTGACCTTCTGTGGCACCCCGTTGCCTCTGGAGTAAAATACAAACTTATTAGCTTCGCATTTAAAACCCTTCAGAATCTTGTCCCAGCCCTCTTTTCCAGGTTTATTTCAGATTACTCTTTCACACACTCTATGTTCTGGCAAAATTGGCCTACCTGCTGTCCTCACCTCACAACACCATGACTTTGCCCAAGCATTCTCCCTGCCTTGAATTCACCTGTCATCACCTCTGCCCCTTAAAATCCAGAACTTCCTGCAAGGCTCATACCCCACCTCCTAGAGGAAGCCTTTCCTGATCCCCAGTTTATGCATTCTATCCCTGCTCTCTCCCTCCTCCCGCCAGAATGATGTAAGTTCCCTTATGGAAGAACATTTGTTCATTTTGGTTTTGTAGCCCCAGGGCACATAGACAGTTAATTAAAGTTGTTTTTTTTTAATTGGATTGGATTTCAGGACACTTTCCTACTTTCCTCATTAATTCTGGTACATTCAGTTCCTTAACCTCCCTAGGTCCTATGACCTCCTTCTCCGCTCCTGCTACATTGCTAGATTTGGGATCAAAAAATGATCTGTCTAAAAACCCTGAGCTCTGAAGTTCCCTCCTCTAATCACATCTTCCTTTCCTGCCACTCTCCCACACCCTCAAACCTCCAAAGGCTACTCTTCACTCTCTCTGTGACCTCTGATGCCTTGATGCCTCCTTCTTCTCCTTGTATAGCATCTCTAACTGTGCTTTGCTTCCCTCCTATCACAGTCTAAGGCCAATAATTTCGATGATGTCCTCTCCTTATCCCCTTGACCTTTTCCTGTTCTACCCTGCTAATCCGCAACCCTGGATAACCCCTACCATCTGCCTCCTAAGCAGAGCACAGCTAAAGGATGCCACAAACTCACACTGCCTGGATCTACTAAAAATGTATGGGATATCACCTCAGTTGAGCCCTCACTTCTGCAAGGCAATCCTTTTATTCATCTCTTATTGTCTCTCTATCACACTTCCAATAATAACTCTTCCAGATCTTCTCTTCAAACCCCCAATGCCACTACGATTCCCCCTTCTCTTAGAATTCCTCTCTCAAAATAAAGCTCAAGCTTCACCTTCTACACTATACCTTTCATGATCCTTCCAACTGCTAATTCCCTCCTTCCATAACTACCTCATATCACTGTCTTGTATTTATTTTTAATTTATTCTGCATATGTATGTGTTCATGTTGTCTCCCCTGATAGAATAAAAGCTCCTTTATATTTGTATTTTTATCCCCAGCACCTACCACAATGAATGACACCTAGAAGCTCAATAGAACTCTTGTTAGTTGCTTGGCTTCAGCCAAAGCAATAGAGGTCAACTGACAAGAGCTCCTGTATATCCCCTCCCTCACATCCCAAACCCCATCCTCATCCATACAGAAGCCCTTCTCTTTGTCCTCAGAGGATGAGGCGGCCCTCCTCCTTGTCAAAGGATGACCTTGATCCTTTGCTGTACCAAGCTCCACTGATCATATTGTCTATCGTATTCAATCTTGCTGTCTCTGATGACTCCTTCCCTTTTACCCACAAACATGCCCTCTTTCTTAGGGGAAAAATACACCTCCTGTCACCCTACCACCTGCTTAAGCTATGATCCTACCTTCCTGTACTCTTTTTCTGTCACACGTCTAGAAAAAGTATCCTATACTCACTGCTTCTATTTCCTCATTACCCACGTATTCTTTAACTGCTTGTAATTTGGTTTCTGCTTCATGATTCGACTGAAACTGTTCATTTCCCAGGATTCAGTTTTCAGTCCTTTTTTCTTCTTTCTCTATTCTCTGTCCATTGGAGAATGAATGATAAATTCAGTTTTGGACATGTCAAATTTTGGGTATTGGTGCTATATGTAAAATGAAGATTTCTACCAAGGAGTTGGAGATGTGAGACTGGAGCTTTGGAAAGACATTGTGGCTGTGTAAATGACTTCCAGATCTCTATCTACAGCTCCAGTCTCATGTCTCCAACTCCTTGTAGAAATCTCCATCTACATATGGCACCAATACCCAAAATTTGACATGTCCAAAATTGAATTTATCATTCATTCAACATTCAACAAGCTTTAAGTGTCTACTATGTGCAAACACTGCTGGACACAGGGTATATAGACAAAAGTGAAACAGCATCTCCCCTCAAGGAGTTTACAGTCTATTGGAAGAGAAGAGAGAAAATAACATGATTATATGTAAATCAATACAAAAATACAAAATAAATGCAAAGTAATTTGGAGGGGATGATAATAATGGAATTAGGAAGGGCCTTTAATGGTAAATGGAGAATGTGACATGAGCAAAATCTTGAAGCGTACTAGAGATTCTAAGATTCAGAGGTGAGGAGGGAGGCATGAGGACATCCTGAGAGAAGGCACAGTAGAGAGAAATGGAATGTCATACACAAGGAATGGCAGTGTTGACATTTTAGCTAGAATATAAGTTTTAAGGAAGGAAGCAATGGATCAATAGAATTCCCTCCAAAAATCTTCCCTTCCTCCTCACTTTTTCATGTCTATTGATGGCACTAGACACTCCCAGGCTTTTATGATCAGTCTTGTGTTGTCCTTGGCTCTTTTCTCTCCCTAATCCTACAGCCATTATTCTACTTCTGAAATGTCTTTCACTGCCACTACTCTAGCTTATGTCTTATTACCTCTCTTCTAGTCTCTTGCAATGTCTTTCTAATGGATTTTCCTGCCTCCAATTTCTTCCCTCTCTGTTCCATTCTTCACACTAATGTTAAAGTAACCTTCCTAATGCTCATGTCTCTCCCTCAATTAAAAATCTTCATTGATACAACTACTGAATACAAACTCCTTACCTAGCCATTCAAGACCCTCCACAATCTTGTGGCAACCTACCTCTCCAGCCATATTTCATGGTACTCCACTTGACACATTCTACACTCCAGCCAAATGGAACAACTAGTCATTTCCCTACCTCTTTCTGTCTGTTGGCACTTCTGCGCATTTCCATTTTATTCTCTATGCCTAGAATGAACTTCCTCTCCCACTTCTACCACCTAAAATCTTACTACTTCAAGGCACCTCAGTTGCCACCTCCTCCATGAAAACCTTCCCTGATACCCACAATAAGAAGGAGGCATGTGGTACTGGCAAAAGAGGAGGTGGGTTTAAATGCCAGCTCAGCCACTTATGACCTGTATGACATCTGGCAAGCCATTTAACCTCTCTGATGTGAGATAAGGCCCTCTGGACCTTCATCTGTAAATTAGGAGGCTTGATGAAATGACCTGTCCCTTCTAACTCTTAATCTTTGAAACTATAACATCAAGAATCCATTCTTTCTTACATCTATCACAGTCTTCTTTTTGACCTTTCCTATGAAATGCATCATTTCTAACTTGTATTGTAGTGAACTGGGTACAGACCACTAATTTATAAGCTTAAAAGGCTCGATACTGTGTTTCATCTCCCTAGAATTTAGTTAAGTAAATGACTTATAAATGTTTGAATCAAATTGACCATATATGCCCAAAGTTCCTGCTCTTACAATTCTATTCAGAATGCTTAAATATTCTTCTCACAACTTCTCTTTTTCCTTAGCACAATTCCTACCTTTTTGCATTCTTCAGTTCTTTCTGATTTCAACCACAGTTCATGTGTGTGTATTTAAAAGTTCCAAACCTCAGAAACCCAGTTGACTGACCTAGCATTTTTTGCCCACTAGGTGTCATAAGAGATTGCTGGATTTTTTTCCTTAGTTCATTTCTATGAAAAAAGCAGGCAATAGGCAAGCTTGGTTTTCTCCAGCACTGAGTGGGAAGACTGCTGGATTTGGAGTCAGAAGGCGTGGGATTCAATCCTAGCTTTGCTGCTATGTAATTGTGTGGCCTTGGTCAAGTCTTTTCACCCCTTTGGGTTTTATTTTCCTCATCTCTAAAGAGAAAGAGTTGCATTAGGAGACATCTAAGTTTCCTTGGTGCTATATGTATTTAATGGAAGCCTTTCTTTTATGCTCTATTGACAAGAACTGCAGGATATCAAGGGAGAGGAAGAAGGCTTTCTCATCTGAAAGTATGAACTCTGTTCAAATCAATATTTTCATATATCATATATCCCACAATCAAACCAATGCCTTCTCTTCCAATAAGGTCTCTTATCTGTGACCACCTATACGTCTTTTGCAAAGGGCACACCTACTGTCCTGAGGGAACCTTCCTCTAGTTTAGTTAAATAAAACCAACCTGGAAGTTGCCCTATCCCCTAAACCAGGAGTGGGGAACCTGCAGCCTTGAGGTCACATGTGATCTTCTAGGTTCTCATGGTCTTTTGACTGAGGCAAGATTTTACAGAACAAATTTTTATATTAGGAAAATGTGTTCTGTAGAGTTGGGATTTGGTCAAAGGGTCACACTTGAGGATCTAGAAGGTCACAAGTGACTTCAAGGCCACAGGTTCCCCACCCCTGCCCTAAAACAATTATGCCAAAATTTGCTGACAAAATATCAAAGCTGGCCTCATCTCCTTCAGTTTTGCTTGCTATTTTCATACTATGTCCAGCCTCTAAATTTTTCCTTCTCCGTCAAAAGGCCTTCCGCCTCTCCCTCATAATAGCTTGTCAGTGGATATTCTTTTCTGAGGACCTTTACCCTTATCTCCCTCTAACCTCAATTTTTCTGACAAAAGAAGAATAGGGGTCTTGGGATGTGAATTTTGAAGTAATGTACCCTGATGCTTTTGAAAACCAATAGGATTCAAGCTAAGTGAGGATGGGGAAAAAATTTATTTTTCCAGTAGTGTGCTTTACATATGTATACAATATGTACTTAAATGCCAGTTGGACTAGATTGGATTGGCCTAACTACAGTTTACTTGTTAAATATTGCCATTTCTATCAATTCCGTGATGTACAGATTGCTTCTTTTATTTTTCTGGGGAACCCCAAGGGTCTCTGGATTGGAACATCTAGCAGCCATCCAGCAACACCCAATAGCTGCACCTACCCAATCCTCTCACAGGGTTCCCATTGTTTAACTAAATCCTCCTTATCCCTACCCCCACTCTATTGTCCACCCTCCCCCAACTTAGAAATCAAGAGAAACAAACCATGGTGAATTAACATGCTGCTGCATAAAATAATACCATAAAATATACCTCCCCCCTCTTCTCCCACTAGAATCCTTCTCCAATAGTCCATCGGGGGGGAAGGTAATCCTGGGTTCTCAAAGGTGATGCCTGCCAAGCTCAACTCCTTACCCCTGCTGCCAAGCTGAAAAGGCTTCAAGTACTAGCCTGGTGATGTGTCAGTCATTCAAAGGCCAACCTCACAAAAGTAGAAAAGATCCATTAAGAGGAGACAACCCCTTTTGGTCAGAAAAACTCATGAGAACTGTCTATTAAAATGAGGAGTTATCTGCTTACTTATCTCTACCTCCTGGCTTTCCTGGCTTCCTTCAAGTCCTACCTAAAATCCACCTTTTATGAGAAGCCTTTCCTGATCCCTGCCCCAATGCTCATCCTTCCATTTCACTGATTACTAATTATCTCCAATTTATCCTGTATACATATTGTTCGATTATAGTTCTTTACATGTTACCGTCCTCGTTAAACTATGAGTGAGATCCAGGAGAACAGGAGCTGTCTTTTGCCTTTCTTTGTATCCCCAACACTTAACACAGTGACTGGCACATAGTAGGCATTTAATAAATGTTTATTGACCAACAAAAAAGTTGCTTTGGGTATCAACGCCCCCCAATATTTTTGAGGGAGGAGATGGTCATTAAATTCAAATACCAATATTCAGTCCAGACAAGCAAGGGATCCTTTGTGTTTCCTTCCAAAAGAAAGAGGATTTCTGGTATTATAACCTACCTACATCACCTCAAAAGATTTAATGAGATAATGTCTCTAGAGAGCTTTACAAATCATAAAGCATCCTGCCCTCCACATGTTAGTGACCTTTCAGATAATTGTTGTTGTTGTTGCCACTGATTGGCTCTCTAATAAACAAACACAATGCCCTGGCCACTCCAGAGCCCCTCCAGAACAGAAATGGCCTCTTGTGTTTACTCTTGCCACTGAACTATGCCTCTGTGATTGATAATGACAAAAATAAAACAGAAGTCCAGATGGAGTCTACAGCCTATATCTCTCCCTCTGTTTAATTTCAACTGGGAGCTGTCTTTAAAGGGAAAAATCAACCAAGGTTCTTGGTTTGGGTTTTTTTTTTAACATATCCCATAGGTTTTGTTTATGTAGTCTTTGTTTTATAGGTGGAGTTTTTTAAAGCTATTTGCTCTAGGGGCTTATAGGATCCTCTGGAGGAATATGTCCACATCCTTCTAAAACTCAAAATGCCCATCCCTTCTACAAGAACAAGTACTTAGGGAGGGATATGATAGCTGTCTTCAAGTGTTTGAAGGGCTGTCATGGGAAAGAGGGATTAGATGCATTCTGCTTGGCCCCAGAGGGTAGAACAATAGGTGGAAGTTGTCAAGAGGGGGATTTAGGCTTGATGGAAGGTAAAAACTTCCTAATAATGAGAGCAATCCAAAATTGGAATGGGGTACCTCCAGAGGTAGTGGATTCGCCCTTACCAGAAGTCTTCAGATGAATATTGAATGGTTTCTTGGGCAGGGTATTGTAGAAAAGATTCTTGTTAAGATATAGATCAGACTACAGCAAGAGTTTCTGACCCTTTTTGTGTCGTGGACCCCTTTGGTAATCTCATGATGCCCATGAACCCCTTCTCGGTCTCCCATTGTTAAATTCATAAGATAAATTACATAGGATTATAAAAGAAAACAATCATATTGTAATAGAGATGTAATTGTTTTCCCATCCAAGTTCACAGATCTCCCTGAAATCTATCCATGGACTTCTTGGAGGCCTAAAGACCCCAGATTAAGAATCCCCACCCTGGATGGCTTCAGTGGTCCCTTTGAATTCTGAGGTTCTTTGTTTCTGTGGTGCTGAGAATGCACCATGGGCTTCTCAAAAGAGAAGTTTCAAAGTGTTTACCCCTTTAGTCATATCCAGTTGTCTATATTCTATTCTCATTGGTCAAACATAAGTAGTCAGTCACAAAGACCTTCCCAGAGACCTATCTGCAAGTCAGGGACAGCACTAAGAAGAGGCTCCTGATTTCATTCCACTGCCTCTCTCAGAGCTTAATATTACAAACAGGATTTATGCTGGGATATTAAATTGATTCAGTTGCCTGCTCCAAACCTGACCCATGTAAAGGGCATTGGAATTTTCTAGACCCTTTGCTTAATCCCATGCAAAATTGATGTACCTTCCAACCAAAGCACAAGCAGCATATATTCAGCTGGTTGAGCCGCTTCCTTTCTGAGCCGCGCTCTTAAGTGTACGTCTTAAAGCCAAGCATACATCTGAGGGCTCAGTCCCAAGCCAATTTCAGGGAACTGCCTGGTATTAGGCTATTAGGCTATGGTGTTTAAAGGCTTGGATTGACTCCCAATGAAGTCAAGGGAAAGTAACTTATATAAACATTGAACAGAGGTAAAATGCTACATAAGCCTATCGACAGTAGCCCAGAGTTAATGCTCAGCATAGTGGAAAGGAGACTGGGTCTGAGTGGCTTTGGCAGGTTTATTTCTGGCACAGAAAGGGAGACCTTCCTGCCTACCTACCTTGGACCTATTTACTCCTTTGCTGGGCTTAAAGATAAAATATTTGAGTCGGTATCATTGGGGTCTGAGATGTGGCCCTCTGATGCCAGAACATTTAGCCTGTTCAGCCTAAAGAGAAGACTAATGGGGAACATGATGCCCATGTTCCAGTATTTGACAAGCTTTAATATAGAAGAGAGATTAAACTCACTCTATTTGCCTCAAGAAGACATAACCAAGATGAAAAGCGATGTTGTAAAAGGCAGGTTTAGCCTTTTTTCCAATTGGATTTTATTTTTTCAATCAACAAAAATCCAGCTTCTCTCCAACCCATCTCTACCACTCCTCCCAAATAAGAAGAAAGAAAATCAAAATTCCCACTACAAACATATACAGTCAAGCAAAACAAATTCATGTTGGCTATGTACAAAATAATGTCTTAATCTGCATTCTGAGTCTGTTTCCTTTCAATCAGGAAGCAGGTAATAAATTTATCATGACACCTCTGGAATTGTGGTTGTCCACTGTATTCATCAGGACAGCTAGCTGGTGCAGGAGATAGAGTACCAAGTGTGGAGTCAGAAAGACTCCTTGTTGGGAGTTCAAATTTCAGCCTCAGATACTTCCTAGCTGTGTGACCCTGGGCAAGTCACTTAATCTTCTTTGCCTCAGTTTTCTCCTCTGTAAAATGAACTGGAAAAGGAAATATCAAACCACTCCAGTATCTTTACCAAGAGAACACTAAATGAGGTCATGAAGAGTCAGAAACAACTGAAATGAATCAACAGCAACAACAGCAATTGTATTTGTTATAATATTGTTATTATATAAATTATTCCCTTGGTTCTGCTCAATTCATTCTGCATCAATTCTTACAAGTCTTTCTAGGTTTCTTACTTCCCTGGAATGCTCCGAGTAGAAATTCCTGGCTAGACTCCATTCCCAATGTCTTCAGATGTCAACTTAAACTGAAAAAAAAAATGACTCATTGTGGCTTTTTTCCCTTGAATTTCCCTATTGATTCCATGAATTTTCTAGATGTGTCTGGTGAACGTGTGGGGTAGCATCTAGCTGCACTTCTTCCTCCTAGTCCATATTTTGGATCTACCTTTCAGCTTTAAGCTTGATGTTGAGACAAAATTCCTGACAATTAGTGGAATGGGATCCCCCTCATTAAAGGTCTTCAAATAGGTCAAAATAACCATATCAGATATGCTACAAAAAAGATTTCTTTGCGCAGGAAGGGGGCAAAAGTTGGACTAGATGGCCACTGAGATCTCTTTCTAGTTCCAAAATTACATGATTCACAGGGACCTACACACATAATTTCAAATTCAATAATTCATCAAGTTCTGGGGTCAATTTGCATCCCTCAGATGGTCTCATACTAATAGGGACTAGTTACATGTACTAGAACTTGGTTGACAGACTTTACAAAAATGTTGATCTGTCTTTGTGGAAAGACACCAGAACCCAGAATCAAATGTAGTCTTGAAGGACCAGTAGCATACACAGCTTCCACCAACCCCAATACCTAATCTTTTGTGAATAACAATAATAATAATAATAATAATCTACCTATTTTAAGGCCCCCTTGAACCATATCAATAACACTAACACAAACTAGTAGTCATGTTTATATACTCTTTCTCTCTTTCACACCCAGTTCTATTCCCTTGTCCCTGTTTCATCCATCCCATACTCTCTCACGTATGCCACCAGCGGCTTGATCTTGCCATGAAATCAAAGCAGTCACAACCATAGTCACCACCATTAAGATCTCTTTTCCAACCACCTTGCTTACCCTCATCAGGGATTCTTCTAGGGCTATAGGATATCTAAATTAAGAATGAGAAAATTAGAAGGAAAAAATTGCCACTATTTAAATAACTGATGAGTTTCTGCATGCCTATGTAAATACTCCCCAAAAGTCCCCACAGAACAATGGAATCCTTTACTATTTCTCAAGTTTGATGTGGGGTTTTGAATGTTGTTTTGAATTTTTATTCATGTATTCTGCTTTGAGAACCCACCCAATGACATTTTACCAGACCAAGCCAGATGACAAATGGAATCATCATCATCATCATCATCATCATCATCATCATCATCATCATCGTTATTGTCATCTTCATTATCGTAGCCTACATAGGGTGCTTTAAGGTTTACAAGGCACGTTACAAATATTATTTCCAAAACTCACTTGACAACAAAACAGCAGAGTAATTTTTAAATTAATAGAAATCTATTTTCTCTCCCTTTCACCCCATTTAAAAAAACTAATTCCTTGTAACAAATATGCACAGTCATACAAAACAAATTCCCTCAATAACTGGGTCTAAAATATCTGTGTCTCTTTCTGTACCTTCACCATCATCTCTCGTAAGCCTAGTGATCCTCTGCTTGATCTGAGTTCTTTCAGCTTTAAAGATGTCTTGTGTTTACAGAGTTGTTCTTATTATGGAATGTTCTCCTAATTCTGTTCATTTCATTCTTCAGATTATCCAAGTCTTCAAAATTGCTTCAAAAATCGTATAAACACATGAATGTTAACATAAGTGATTCTTCTAGTTCTGCTTATTTTACTGTTTCCATTCATACAAGTTTTTCTGTGTCTATAATAATTTATGTATTCATTTTTACAACACAATAAGATTCCATTATATACATATACCACAATTCTTTCATCCACTCCCAAACTGATCACTAACATTAAGAGAGATGCAGATTAAAACAGTTCTGAGGTTCCATCTCATATGCATAAAACTGGTGAAGATTACAAAGGAAGTGGCAAGTGTTGGAATATCTGTGGAAAAGCAGGCAAAACATGGACCACTGGTGAAATTGTAATGAGTACAACTATTCCAGAAAGGAATCTGGAATTATATGCATATAAAATTTGCTTTAAAATGCGTGCCCTTCAACGCAGCTATACCCAGCTAGTTCTATACTCGAAAGAGAAAAGCCCTACACATACAAAAATGGCTAAAACACCTCTTTTTGTGATGGCAAAAAAACTCAGAAACTAGCACTCTAGCTACCGGCATTTTTTTTCTACTCTGCCTTCTTAGCTGTTCAGTCAGAGATTCTTTTTCCCTACTGAGTAATTGCTGTCATCTGCTACTGGGCTGCCTACACCATTAAACTGCTACTATCTAAACTTCTTTAATTTGGGGCTTTCCTCAAAGGGAATATAATCATTTGTGAGAACACCCACATGTAAGACTACTTCAACTCTTTTGTGAGTCAGGCCCATAAATGGACCCTAACAACACAGAAAAGAGCTGAGAAAAACATATGTTAGTATTATTGATATGATTCAAGGGGACCTTAAGGTAGGTAGACTATTATTATTATTGTTGTTATTATTGTTATTATTATTATTATTTCACAAAAGATTAGGTATTGGGATTGGTGGGAGCTGTGTATGCTACTGGTCCTTCAAGTCTCCATTTGATTCTGGGTCCTGGTGTCCTTCCACAAAGACAGATCAACATTTTTGTAAAGTCTGTCAACCAAGTTCTAGTACATGTAACTAGTCCCTACTAGTATCTCTTAATTTTCCAACCAACTTGCTCACCAGGAATTCCTCCAGGACCACATGATATGTAAATTGGGATTAAAGAAATTTATTTTAACTCCTATCATGAGAGGCAACATAGTAGAATAGAGAGATGGATTTGGAGATCATAGGAATGATTATGGAGCCTTGACACATGTAAATATAGTACTTTGCAACACTAGAAATGGTGAATTTTGTGCCACATCTATATTTAATTTATCATTATATCTCTCTTACTGCCTAGCACATAGTATTTGATAAATATTTAATACTTTGATGGATGTGTGATCTTATTCATGTGGATGCTCCCTCTAATGACACAGATCACAACCTATCCATGTCTACACATCTTCCATGACTCTTGTCCATGCTCCCCAGAGGTCGGTCAGTCAATGTGTCAAGGTGACCATAGACTGTCAATCATTTATATGTAACTGTCACTACATGACCAGCCCACCTTATTATCCAATCATACATCCCTCTGATGACATTCTTTGTGTAGATTATCTTTCATAATTCTTGATTAGTGTTATGTTTTAGATATAGCCTACTTATCATGCACCACCACTCGATTATCCTTACTGTGACCTCTAACTTTCATTCTTCAGAGACTATAGCATTCTATGATACGACCACACAACGCCTCTGGAAAAATACTGCTGTTTAAAATGTAGTCCTTTGTTGCAGGGAGAAATTTGGGATCATTAAATATACTGCACAACTCCTAAAAGGCAAGCCAATCCACTCTCCTCCTCCTGTTTGTTGGCCCAGATTGCTGTCTATGAGTAATATCTCTACAATAAATACATACTGACAGACAAACTCTGATTGGTCAATTCATTTGTTTGTCATAATCTGAGCAACGGATATTCTTCATCCACTTGAATTTTCCTATATGGATGTTTAAACCAACCAAACTTTTTAATACCATTTTACTTTTCCCCAATTACATGTAAAAACATTTTACCAATCATGGTTTTTTTAAGTTTTGAATTCCAAAATTCTATCCATCCCTCCCCCCTCCTCACCTCCAGATGGTAAGCAATCTATTCTAAGTCATACATGTGCAACATTTCCATATTAGTCATTTTATGGAAGGGGAGAGAAAGAGAGAGACAGAGAGAGAGACAGAGAGAGAGA
>CM053595.1:198812326-198828634 GCA_028646575.1 Pseudocheirus occidentalis | reverse complement strand
CCCACCCCCTGCCATGGTGGCATACAATCATGTATAGGATCTGCAAAATCTTTCACATTGTAAAATAGTCTGGTTGTATAGGTGTTATAGTCAATGGAGTGAGCAATGAGAAAAGAGAAACAAAAACCAAACATAGAAAAGAATAGGAGACTTTTTTAATGTGAATTTTTAAAAAACATGATTACTCTGCAAAATGATTCGGATTAAGCAGGTCTGACTGAAATATACACACTTTGTGCCTAATAACTGAAGGCAAGCTGATGAGAAAATCTTGGAAGGGTGTATTAATTCTTAATGCGCAAATATAGTGGAGGATAGAAATCTAATACTCTAGCAAGGTGGAATTTATATTTAAGGTGGAAATATGCTATCATTTCAGAGAATTAGCATTACTTGGTACTGAATGACTTGTGGTAATGACATATTGTAAAATTAAGATGACACAAGAGCCAGCGCATATTTTCTCAAAATATCAAAATGGATGATGTTTAAACAATATTTTAACTCTAGGAATCAGATCATTTGGAAATCAAATGAATCAGAAACTGAAAAGCAGCTAAGATATTAGTTAGTATTGCATAAACAATTTGGATTTTGCTCAAGATTAACATGGGGGTGTTTTTGAATTTTCTCCTAAGTGATTTTGCTTTGTTTTTGAACTAACTTGAGATCCTCTCAATAGCATCCTTGCCTCATGACTTTCAGGACACTCTTTATTTACCAGTAAAGATGTTTCTCCTTGAGGATACTTAATTTAGCTGTGCTTGAAAAAGGTGACAGACCATGAAGAGCTGAAGAGAGAGGAAAAGTGAAAGGTTGTATTTCTAAGTGATTAAAAGGAAAATGATATGAATCCCCCAACTTATTGCATTTATTTTTCTTAAAAACCAATCATCCAGGTATTTTACAAATACAGTTGACTGTTAATGATCAATATTGCATAGTCTTCACTCTCAATTTTTGTTCTAGATAAATTTCACCTTGACATCCATCATAGTCTAGTCATTTTTTTCCCAGCCTATACATAGATGCTTAGGGGACAGAAGCTCATTTTAATATGATCCAAGAAAGTAATAATTTGCTTTAAGAAAATCCTTCCAGCTTGGACTTCCTATTTTTTTGGATTAATCACTTTTAAAAAATCCTCATCACTATTCCCGATCATTAATACTGGAGAAGCTAAAGATCATTGGGTTTGGAATGAGAAAACCTTGGTTTCTAGGTCCAATTCCACCACTTATTTTCCCCCAAATTTCAGTTTCCTTTTCCAAAAAATGGGGATAATTTCTTTAATACCTAGTTTGCTAGGTTGTTTTGAGGATGTAATGAGATAATGTGCTTTACAAACCTTGAAGTGATATCTAAATGGTGACTTTTACTTAAGTATGCTCCAGCATGATCACCCCTTTTTTTTCCCCATGGTGGGATAAAGGGAAGAATGTGCCCTTCTTAAGGCAGCATGTCACATTGCTCATGTTTGGCCATTTGATTTGTGTGCAATAAGTGTGGTACATGAAACCAAGAAAGCATGGGAATGGCAGAGTTGAGGCCCAAGACTGGTATTTCGCCATCTTCAGGGATGGGGCGCTATCTTCTCTAGAGACAGTAATAGACATTTTAAGTGGTACTTTAAAGTTTGAAGAGGGATTTACATACCTAATTATTTGCATTTGGGTCTCACAACTTCTCTGTGAGTTAGAGGTCGCCAGTATTGTTATTTGAATGAATAAAGGGGTTCAGGAAAGTTAAGTGACCTGATCAGTGTAATATGATTAGTGTCACAGGCAGGATTTGAACCTGGATCCAGAAATTCCAAGTCCAGCAATTAACCTCAACAATGTTTCTTCAAGTTTCTATGGTCTGAACCTGGAAGGGAATTTCAAAGTCGTCTAGTTGAACGCCCTGATTTTACAAATGAAGAAACTGAGGCCCGTGGAGGTTAATTCATTTATCCAAATTGGCAGAAAGTGTTCTTTCTGGGTTTTCTAAGTTCATCGTCAGTGCTGTCCATTTTGCCAAAATGACTTTGGATGAGTTACTACTAGTCTATGACCCTCAGTTTCCTTATCTGTAAAATAATAACTGCTCTACAGGGTTGTTATGAGGATCAAGTCAAATAAAGTATATGGAAATTTTTTTCTAAATTATAAAGCTCTGATAAATTTAATTTAGAATTTAAATTAAACAGCTATCAGTGCTGTTATTGTTACTACTAACTGTGATGCTAGGCAAATTAATGAACTGCTCAGTCTCAGTTTCCTCATCTCTAAAATGGGCATAATAAGAGCACTTACTTCACAAGGTTGTTGTGAGGAAGAAAATTTTCTTTGTAAAACTTAAGTGTTAAATGTTACTGAATAATTTCAGTTATGCCTGACTTTTTGTGACCCTATTTGGGATTTTCTTGGCAAAAAGATACCACAGTGGTTTGCCATTTCCTTTTCCAACTCATTTTACACATGAGGAAACTGAGGCAAACATGGTTAAGCGACTTTCCCAGGGTCACACAGTTAGTGTCTGAGGCCAGATTTGAGCTCAAGGAGATAAGCCTTCCTCAGCCTGATACTCTATCCACTGCATAATCTAGCTGCCCCTCAAGTGTTATTTTTTGCTGGTATTATTACTATTATTCTTGTTGTTCTTACTACTTTACTCTTTCTTTTCTTTTCTTTTTTTTCCTTCTTCTTTTTCTATCATGTCATTGAATTTTGAAACACTTGAGGATTTGGTTGTCCTAGTGAGAGCTGGCAGCAAACACTATCAAGACCTGCCTGGATCTGTTGACTTTTCAACATTATCAGGAGTCCCAAGGTAAGGAAGCTTCTGTACAAATTTTATAGCTGGGGGAAATTCATCATGATGCTAGGACCATGCTGGGATCACATCAGCATGAATGGGTCTTTGACTCATTTTCTACCATCAGGAGAGTAAAGCACTCCCATTTAGTTTATGTCTGGGGTACAAGGAGGAAGAACCTCAAGGCTAGTGTCTGAAAGGAGATAATCCATGGGAATCTAGATCTGGGATGGTCCTTAGAGACTATTTAATAGAACCTCCTTATTTTTCAAATGAGGAAAGTGAGGTTTATCAAAGTTAAGGGACATGCTCAAAGTTATACATGTAACTCTTAGAGGATGGACAGAGGGCAGAGCATGTGCCAAAGGAGATCTTGCCTTGTACTATACTGTCCCTTCCTCCACTATCCCAACAGTTACTGAGCCTGCCCCAGGGGTTGGTTGAAGGTCTTGAATATAGTCATTCTAAGGGAAAATCATTAGTCCCAACACCAGTGCATACTTTATTCTTTTTGTTCCCCCCCACTCAACATGCAGTAGCTGTCTTAATGGAAGAAAATGAGTATGGTAGTTATAGGAGAGGTAGATGTATATGTAAAGCAAGGGGTATCTTGCCCTCTCAACCTTCCATATAACCTCTGCTCCTCAAGATGCATCATTAGGAACAGGAGAGCTCAAGGATAATAGCCCTTGCCATGACTGTGTTAACACATAGTCTGTATCTGCCTCCTTATTCTTCAACCAATGCATCAGGACCCATGATGCATTTCAAAAATATTCTAAGTATACCAATTACTACTGACAGGTTTGACCTCAGAAAGGGAGGATGGAAGACGTGTGTGTGTGTGTGTGTGTGTGTATGTGTGTGTGTGTGTGTGTGTGATGTAGTTGGGGATAGAATATGGGAATGACTGAATTCAGGAGAAGAGTAAGGTAAGACTTGAGCTTTTCTAACAAGTTTCAGTAAGTTCACTCTTTTCTTGTAGTAGGAGAATAACTGGGAATCTTTTACCTGTAACTTACAAAAACCCAGTGTCAATTCAGCAAATTTCATAACTAAATTCAATCAAGATGATTATTTGTGGTTGGGCTGAGGGAGAGGACAAATTGATTGTTTGGTCAGTCTTTTGGTCTCCCACACTTTAGTAGTTAGTTTGATGTCATTCAGATTCAGCCACACTCACACACATTCCATAATGCAATAGACAATTCCCTTAATGCTTCTACAACAATACTATGTCTCATGATTTCTGAATTATTTTTAGGTTAGTGTGGAGACCAAGCATTAATCAAACTGAATGAAGGCTCCTAGAAAATAATTAAATGTTGAACTTTTTGGACTTTCTAGCACATGCTCATGGACTCCTCATACATGGATGTTTGAAAGCTATGTTCATATTAAAGATATGCTTTGAGTCAACATTTTCTCAAAAGCCCCTAACTGTTTTTCCCCCAATCAAAGAAAACCAGAGGGCAAATTAATTCAAAGCAAAAGAAAGTTAATTGAAATAGAAAAGCAACAAGGAAAATTATTTCATAAAACACTTGCACTCACAAATGCTTACACTATTTGTAAGAGAAGGTATAAGACTAGGACATATGAAAAGTCAGGGACCCCTAATGATAATAATAACATCACTTGCAAAGGGCTTTATGTGTGTTATCTTACTGGATTTTCACAATGACCATACAAGGTAGTGCTATTATTATTATTCCCATTTTATAGATGAGGAAGCTGAGGCTGAGAGGTTAAGTGACTTGCCCAGAGTCACACAGCTAGTAAATAACTGAGACAGGATTTGAACTCAGTTCTTCCTGTCTTTAACTTTAGTACTCTGCTGGGAGTCAGAATGGGAGAGGAAACACTTACATAGTCTGAATGTCAGCACAGTTCATGCTCCTAGGGCTACATCTCACTTGGAACACTTCTCTGTGCCCAATGTTTTACTGTGTCTGCACAGAGCTACTGATGTCAACTTCTGGTTTATTGGCGCCATCTTCTGGACTATTTTCTCTGCCAACTTGCAAGCTTCTCTGCCTCCCTCCCCCCCAAACAGCCACAGAGTTATGAGCTTTTGGTACCGTGTTTTGGCCTTTCTCTGCTGCACTGCCATCTGTTGGTTATTGATTGAATTACAGCTGCTGGTATCCGAGTGGCCACATTCTGGTTATCCTTTAAATTGCAGCTGCTGTGCTGCTGCCTCTTTTCCGCAAAGCGAAGTGGTCAGAGATCTTTAGTGAGATCGCCTAAAACCTGAGGCTTTTTCATCTCTTTTGTGAGTCAGCTCCACAGCAGCACACAACAGCAGAAGTCTTTAGGCCAAGTCTGTTTTTTTTTTAAACTTTTTTTTCTTTCTAAATTTTATTTATTTATTTGTTTTTTGCATCTCTCACCTTCCTTTTACCCTTTCTCTAGGCTGGCCTCATGTTTAAATTGAGATGAAAACATTCATTTAAGCTCCAACTATGCCTCTGCTAGGCAGCATTGGGCATGTAGATTACGCTGGAACTTCATTTTAGTACAAGATTAGAGAGGAAGGTTGAAGTTACATACTTTGTTCCACACTCTTGTAGTTATATTCAAATCACTGTTCTTACTATGTGTATAAACATCAATATGGATTGAGAGCTAGAATGAATCTTAGGGACCATCTAGCTCATTCTTTTCATTTTTCAGGTAAAGAAAGCAAGGTTTAGTAAGGTGAATTGACTTGCCAAAGATCTTATAGGTAACGCATATCAGAATCAGGATCTGAATTCATCTACTTTGAACCCAGATGCAATTCCTTTTCTACAGCACTACACTGTCTGAAACACTATTTCAATCATTTTGGGGAAAATCAAGTACTAGCAGAGTCTCTATCAAATTGTATCACATATCCAGTACCTCTTTGCTCTGGTTTTGACCTGATACTTTTTTTTTGATGAGCAGGGAGAAAATGGGCTAAGAAAAATAAGGCTAACAGAAGAGAACCTTCCCCTTTGTTCCTACACTTGATGCCTTGTGCCACACCAATATTTATATAGACCTGTCTTGGCTCAAAATGATGATCCCTACCAACGTAGTATAATTTAGGAAATCAGGTTAAAGGGAAATGCATGCCTAGTTTTAGGGAAAGTTAAAGAAGGGATTATAGATCATTAAGTTTAATTACATGTCAAAGTAAGAACACTGTAGAACCATTATCCATGGAAGTACCTTCTGTAAGCTGAAAACACAGTAGTGACTAATGATTCAGATTCAAGATGAAAAGACTTGTCAATTGAGATCCCACTGGAGCCAGACACATAGCAGGAAATCATTTCATTAGTGCCTTGGAGGAGAAAGTGGAGTGGGTTAATCAAATTCATTGTCTTTTTTACCTCTGCCAATTGCATAAGAGTTGATTTCTACTTCTTAGCCTTAGCCTGCACAAAGTCAAGTTTCAGTAGAGTTTTTTGGGACAAGAAGACAATTCTGGTCAAGTGAGAGGAGTCTGGACATGAGGCTGAACTGTACAAGAATTGGCCACTGAGGTTTCAAAAACTCTAGGAAAGAAAAAAGTATTACCAATTTCATTTGGACAAAATGGGGATTTAGCTTTGAGTGAAAGTACTGGTGGAAGTAGATGTGTGGGTCAAAAAACCCCATAAAACAGAAATGGAAAAAACGGTTTTCTGAGAAATGCTATGGACTGGTATATTAGCAATAGATGTACTAATGTATGTTTACTCACTGTGTGAGCTGGAGCAAATCAATGAGCCTTAGAGATTTAGCTTACCTTCTAATAACTAAATTTCCCATAAAATGTAACCCAGAGTCATGATTAGAGTTCTATTTCAATACACAGATGTGTTCCTGCACCATTTGAAGATGAAGGCAGGGTGGACATCAAATTATTAAATGTCAGTAAACAAGTGAGGAACGAACAAACCTTTACAGGACAATCCTTTTATTATGAAACAACTTCTTTGGCAAAAGTTATTGAAGCAAGCAGTAATAATAACAACAACAACAACAACAATAATAATAATAATTCTTGTCTTCTTCAGTCTGAGAACACTATACCACCTCATACCATTTTACATATGAGACAATTGAGGCAATGAGCATTTAAGATCATGATCACACAGGAGATATTATAGGAGCTAATAGCGTATCACTGCAATTCCTGACATATATCCATAACCCAAAGATACATAAGTTTAGACACTAACAAGAAAGAATGATGAGCTCTATACTATATCACAAAACTCAGGGAGAATATGAGAGCTTACTCCGAATCTAGAAAATGCTAGTGGATCTGAACCTTGTTTCATGACACAACAACAACAGAATGGAGCTGAAGTAGTGTCTAGGAGTATGACACTTTGTGACATTATACTAATTTTCTTTGTTTAGCACAAAAGGTTTGAGGAAGTTCCTTGAATGGGTAATCTAATGATATATGTGATACTAGTGTACTTAGCATTTTCTGAAATGTCCTTTACACAAAGGGAAAGAGGGAGGGAAAAAAGGAGGAAGAAGCAAAGAGAAGGTGATGAAGAAAATGAAAGAAGAGGAGAGAAGGAAAAAGAGAAAAAGAATGAGTTTTTTAGTCACCAGAGGACCAAGGAATTCTATAATAGCAGGTGATCCAACTGGTATAACTATCAAAGAACAAGAAAGTGACTAAGGCACTGGGAATTGTTTAAGGAAGGAAGAGTAGACAAGATATTAAGCTGATTAAGAAAACTGCTTGATCCTCATTGTCCTTGTTTATTTGTTCAGTAGTGTCCAACTTTTTATGACCCCATGGACCACAGTACTCCAGGCCCTTCTATCCTTCACTATTTCCCAAAGTTTGTCCAAGCTCATGTTCTTTGCTTCTCTGACACTATCCAGCTCATCCTCTGCCATCCCTTTCTCCCTTTGTCTTCAATCTTTCACAACATTAGGGTCTTTTCCAATGAGTGCTGTCTTTTCATTATGTAGCTGAAGTATTTAAGTTTAAGCTTCAGCATTTGTCCTACCAATGAGTAGCCTGAATTAATTTCTGTAAGAACTGATTGATTTAATCTCTTTGCTTTCTGTCCAAGGGACTCTGAAAAGTCTACTCCAGCACTACAATTTGAAAGCATCAATTCTATGGCACTCAGTTTTCCTTACAATCCAACTCTCAAAGACATACATTGGAAAAAAAACTTTAGCTTTAACTACACTGACCTTTGTTGGCAAGGTGATGTCTCTACTTTTTAGTATACTGTCCAAATTTGCAACAGCTTTCCTTCCAAGTAGCAAGCATCTTTCATGCAGATGTGTCTCTGCCACATTTGAAAATGAGGGCAGTGTTGTCATCAAGTTACTAAATTTCAGTAAACAAATGAAGAATGAACAAACATTTCCAGGATGATTCTTATTTTGTGACACAACTTCTTTGGCAAAAGTTATTGAAGCATACAGGAATAATACATCAGGTTGTATTTGTTATCTGTGGTGATCTTTGAACCCAAGCATGTAAAATCTGGCACTCCTTTTCTTCTCCTTTTATTTGCCAGGAAGTGATGGGATCAGTTGCCATGGTCTTAGTTTTTTTTAAAATTCAGCTTCAAGACAACTTTTACACTCTCTTTTTCACCCTCATTAAGAGGTTTCTTAATTCTTCACTTTCTCCCATCAGACTGATATCATCTGCATATCTAAGGTCAGTGGTTCTCAACCTGTGGGTCATGACCCCTTTGGGGGTCAAGCGATCCTTTCACATATCTCCAATGGTCTTAGGAACCGAGACACCACTCCTCTATCCATCTCCAGGCCCACATGCAGATATGCCCACATATGAGTATTAAAGTGTTGTGGCATTAGGAAGGTTGAGAACCACTGTCTAAGACTGTCGATATTTCTCCCAGCAACCTTAATTCTACTTTTGATTTGTCCAGTCTAATATTTCACACCATGTACTCTGCATATAAGTTAAATAAATAAATTGACAATATACAGCCTTGTCATACTTCTCTCCCAATCTTAACTCCATCAGTTGTTCCTTGTTTGGATCTAACTCGTGCTTTTTGACACACATTCATGATCTGCAGGAGACAAATAAGATGATCTAGTACTCCCATCTCTTTGAAGACTTGCCACATTTTGTTCTGATCCACACAGTCAAAGGCTTAATTGTAGTCAATGAAGGAGAAGTAGATTTTTTTTTCTGGTCCTCTCTTGCCTTCTCCATAATCCAGCAAATGTTGGTAACTATAATGGCAAGCAAAGAAGTAGTTTACACCTTGTTTTAGTTTTAGTATTAAGATCCAGAACTTGTGAATCCCACAACTTGTGAATCCTAGAACTTGTGAATGCCTGCAACAGGAAGGGGAGGAGCTAATGACCACATATAAGGAGAGGCCCAGGCTAGAGAGAGCAGAACTGAGAAAGGAGCTCTTGTGGTGGAGAAGGAGAAAACTTGTGGTATCCTGGCACTCTATGTTTGTCTGTTCTGTCTGTGTTGATGTTTGTTTGTGATATTTTCTACCGAAGCCCTGGGACCTTACTGGAAGCCCTGAAAGAGATTTTCTGGTTGTGTGTTTACAGAAGTCCTGTAGGAGGGGTTTTGGATGTCCTGGAACTGTACTGATGATTTGTATTGACCTCTAGGTCCTTGTTTGTGGGTCCCTGTTGATTTCACAGGCAGATAGTAAATTGATGATGGTGCTGGCAATGTATATGAATGTTGTTTTGGCTCTGATAAGCTTTGTCTTACGAGAAACAGAAACTGTGAAGGACTTGAGGTGAACTGGATACTGTGGGATTCAATATGGAATAGGAACTGGACAAGGAACTGGATGAAGAACTGGACAAGGAGCTGTACAGGGAACTAGGGGCTGCCTACCTTTGAACCCAGGTGACAGTTGTGTAGATTCGGGAAGGAGCTGGGGCCATGGAAGAGGAACCGTGGAAGCTGAGAGCCAGCCTCTAGTCAAGATGAAAAGATCTCTTCTTGGGTACCTGATGCTGATTGAGAAGATTATGATTTACTGTGACCTAGGGGTAGAGACCTTTGACCTTTGTACTTTGTGTCCCTTAAGGAGCCTCCTTAAGGATGATTGAATTAAGAATTTACTAAATTATTGAGTTACTAAGTGATTGTGCTTTGTTTAAAACTATGTGGCCACTTTGGTGAAAACTATGTGGCCATTTTAGTGATAAGTCGTTATGTCATAATATTGTGAATGCTGTACTATGATTTCTATGAATGCTTCACCTTAATTTACTGAGGAATAAATAGAGAGTTCACCATTCTATGTAATCAGAACTTTGAAGTTGTTCACAGCAGCCATCCTCTGGAAAGCTGCTTGTGCTTGGCTTTATAGTAGCCTGGTCTTTAGTTCCTCTGATTCTTCAAAAACCACCCTGTACTTCTGGTAATTCTCAGTTTACATATTGCTGAAGACCAGTTTGAAGAATCTAAAGCATAAACTTGCTGGCATGTGAAATGAACACAATTTTGCATGTAATGTTTGGTAATTTAAACATTCTTTGGCATTGCCTTTTCTTAGGATTTGGAATGTAAACTAATTTTTTTTCTAGATAGTGGCCACTGATGAGTTTTTAAAATTTGCTGGCATATTGATTTAAGCATTTTAATAGCATCATCTTTTAGGATTTTAAATTGTTCACCTGGAATTTCATCACCTCCACTAGCTTGATTGTTAGCAATACTTCCTACGGCCCATTTGACTTCATTCTCCAGGATGTCTGACTCTAGATCAGTAACCACGCCATGGGTATCAGTGATGTTAAAATCATTCTTGTATAATTTGTCTGTATATTCTTGCCACCTCTTCTTAATCCCTTTTATTTCTAAGTCCTGATCATTTTTGTCTTTTATCTTGAGAATTTTTGCAAGAAATATTCCCTTGATATCTCTAATTTTCTTGAAGAGATCTGTTTTTCCTCATTCTATTGTTTTCTTCTATTTCTTTACATTGTTCATTTAAGAAAACCTTATCTCTCTTTGCTATTCTCTGAAATTCTGCCTTTAGCTGAGTATATCTTTCCCTTCCTCCTTTCCTTTTCTTTCTTTCCTCAGGTATTTGTAAAGTTTCATCAGATAACAATTTTGCTTTTTTTGCTCTTCTTTTTCTTTGGAATTTTATTTTTTTTGTTTTCACTCCCTCCTGTACAATATTGAAAACTTCTATTCATAGTTCTTTAGGCATCTATCCACTAGACCTCATCTCTTAAGTCTATCCAGCTCTTCTCCTTCATATTCACAAGAGATATTTTTTAGGTCATATCTATATAGTCTGATGATTTTCCCTACTTTCTTCAATTTCAGTCTGAATTTTTCAATAAGAAGCTCATGATCTGAGTGATAGTCAGCTCCAGGTCTTGTTCTAACTGACTATACAGAGCTTCTCCACCTTTGGCTGCAAAGTATATGATCAATCTGATTTTGATATTGATGATCTCGTGATGTCCATGTGTAGAGTCACGTAGTTGTTGACAAAGGTGTTTACTATGACCAGTGAATTATCTTTGAAAACTCTATTGGTTTTTTTTCTGCCTGTGACTCCAGGTATCTTTGTAAAAGTATAGTATTTCCCCCCAATTACATATTAAGATAATATTTAATATTAATTTAAAATTTTTTCCAAATTTTCTCCCTTCCTCCCTCACCTCCTACTATTGGTTATATATGTAGAATCATGTACAACATTTTCATATTAGTTATGTTGTACAAGAAGAAACAGACTGAAAGACCCCCCCCACCCCACCAATGAAAAAAAAAGTATGTTTCAATCTGCATCCAGACTTCATAGTTCTATCTCTGGATGTAGATAGCATTTTTCATCATCCTGAGTTCTTTGGGATTGTCTTTCAGTCAGTGAGGACAACCAAAGATTGGATCTTAGAGAATGTGGCAGGGAGGAAGATGTAAGAAGACTATAAAGGTACTAAGTAGCTAGATTGTGTAGGACTTCAAAAACCACACAGACCTATAACAACAACAACAAAAACAATGATAACAGTAATAGCAACAGTAACAATAACTAGCAATGATATCGATCTCTAGGATTTGCAAAGTAATTTACAAATATTATCTCCTATTTTCCTTACAACAACCCTGGGTAGGTAGATTTTATGTTTGATGCTAGAGGCAGTAGGGAGCCACTAGAGTTTATTTAATAGAAGTGACAGTTAGACCTGTGTTTTAGAAAGATCACTTTAACAGCTGAATCTAAACACTAATGATAAACTTTTTGAGCAGAAATAACAACCCTTTAAACACTATTTTGAAATTATATACCAGACTTATGGAACACTTAAAATACTTTTTATATGATCTTGCTTATTTGTCCAATGGTCTTAGAGTAAAAGAAGGTTCAGAAGTATTATCCTAATTTTACAGATGGGGAAACTTGTATCAGTTTTGCAGTGTTGAATTGGATTATATCTTGCAATTACGTATAGTTGTGTTAGATGTAACTGAAAAAATCTCAAAAACATTTTACAAATACAATTAAATAAAAGTCTTCCAATAAGGGGGAGATATGACCATCCCTGTGACTGATAGTGGGTCTAAGTTATATTCCATTGCTTAGAATAAGTTGGGAACAATTTATATCTCCCAAATCCTAGCATTGCTCTGTTGGATGGGTCTCAGTCCCTCTTGGCTTTCATGCTAGTAGGATTAACCTTCCTTATTTGCCCCAATAGCCCAACCAATGCAAAACAACAGATATAATCACACGATTAGGAGGGTGTGCCACATTCATGTAAATGGAAAATAAAGACATTAATGATGAGGGTTCTCTTTACCTCTTCACTAGTACCATTGTTGCCTGTAGCTGTGAGAGATAGGACCTCTCATGTTTCCTCCTCCCACTGTTTTAGCAGACCAAACCATAAATAATTTCAAAGATCCCAGGAGACCATACCAGACAGAAGCCAAGGGGCTATTAAAGAGAGAGTGCTGACACTCAGAACTTGCAGCTGACATGAGGGCTGGCTGTCATGGCCCAGATAAGAGGTGTTTCCTGGCACTTGGGGTGTCATAGCTATCAATCCCCTTCAAACATTCCCCCCAGAACACCTAGCAATCTGCCACAAGGGATAAAATGATTGGCTGTCCTGTGTGTCAGCTCTCTGGGGAATTGTATTGCTATGGGGCTGTCAACATTTCAAGGGAGAAAGAGACAGATGAGCACGCCATACTGAATAACTGGCAGACCTTCCTTGCCCCCTGGGACTCTTATAGCACTGCTGGCTTGAGAGGAGCTCAGAGGGTAAAAGAAGCAAGTCCCACATTGGAGTTCAAGACTTGAGGTGATAGTTTTCTACCACAGTAGAAAAAATGGCATCCCTAGCCCCTAAAGATCTCTCCAATTCCATGTTGTCTGTTTCACTCATTTTGACCCTTGACTAAAGCTATTTTATTGGTGTACATCTTACTACTCTAATTAAATCATGGACTCCCATATGGCCGGGTGAATATGTCTAAAACACCATATGCTTCTATGACATCTCTCCCAGCACTTAGTAAAATGGCAAGCACCATCTCCTCTTGGAAATCTTTCTTAGTTCCCCCAGCTGGGAATACCATAGTCTCTAGAGTTACCTCCCATCTACTTTCTATTTATTTTGCATGTGCTGATTTAAATATGTTCTCTATCCTATTAGACTGCAAACCTCTTGAAGGCAGGGACTATCTTTGTTTTTCCTTTGTATCCTCAGTGCTTAGCACAGTGCTTGGCATACAAAATGTGTTTACTAAATGCTTGTTGATGGATTGATTGCTGGGGACATATATTTCATAGTCTTGGATTTGGAAGGAAACTCTGAGGTCACGTAGTGAAACTCTTTACAAATCCTGTCTACAAGAGCCCTAATATCATTCATCCTCTTCTCAAAGTTTTCCAATGATGGGGAACTTAATACCCTCTGAAGTGAGCAATGATCAGCATCCTTCTGACTTTCACCTATTGATCCTACATTAGCTTTCTAGGGCTAAGTAGAAGTTTCATTCATTTTTTGGAGGGGGGGATAGAGGGTCCTCTCTGAGTTTTCTCTAATCTAGGCGAAACATCATTAAATTATTCAGCCCATATTTGAGTAATAAAATTTAGATTCTCATCATTGTCTTTATTATTTTTTCTACATATTCTGTGCTTCATCAATATGTTAATTCATCAATGTGTTAAGGACCTCTCATTATGTTTGTGTGAATACTTCCAGTGAAAGATTCTGACCCCTTTATACCTTTATGGTTTTCAAAGATAAAAAATTAATTGATTTGTGGCCACCATGGAACTGAGATTCAGGAGACTTAGCTATTCTGTTCCTTTGGAATCTTTTCAGCTCAGGAGTACTTAAGAGAGTTTGCTTTATATTGGCATTTGCTTTATATTGAGAACTCAGACTCACCTGTATGGCATGATGAAACCTAAAGAGGAGTTCGGGACACAAATGTGAAACCCCAAACTGAACACAATATTCCAAAAGTGGTCTGATTAAGCATAGTACAGAGAAGGGGGGGTCACTCTGGGCAATGTAATTGTTTTGATGTAGGATTAGATGGAACATCCGAAAAGCAATAGAGTCCACCCTTCTCCTTCCATTCAATTCACCAGAAAGTTCATTGTCTATCTGTCTTATTTGTCCCAGATGATGGACTAGCATTGTTTCTGGAGCCTCTATCATCTGTCAGTCTGAATAATATAGTCTTGACTATAGGCATTCTTTGGTCACCTAGTTTTTCCTGTGTGGATAGTAAGATCAAAACTGTTTTAGTGACTATGGATCTCATTTAGGAGGTTTCACATTGTATTTGTGCTTAAAGCGCAATGGTATCCACAGAGAGAAATATATCACCACTTACATAGGAAATCCTTCATTCTAAGCTTGGTGCTGGATGTTTATCAGGATGCTGGTAAGTATCTTTGGTGACCATATGCCTTCCTCTTTTGTGCTTAGCTTGGTATTTATGATCAAAATATTACTGAACATTTATCTCTTTTGAGAAAACATGATTTTAACATGTACATGGTGGAAAGGCCTTAGAATTTTTTCTCTATTAATCAGGTAATTTAAAAATAATCAACAAGTAATAAGTGCAGAGAGATCGTGTAGTCTTTCTACTATTGTCAGTTGTGGACCTTTGAAAATGTGATTATCTTTGAGAAATTGTCTGATGTGCTTAATAACCCTAGATTTCTCCCTAAAACAAAAATACATTTCCTTTAATACCAATATTCTTCCAGTGAGTTTGTATGGCTCTGATTCAGGTGACAGACAGACAGACAGACAGATAGATAGATAGATAGATAGATAAATAGATAGAACACATGAATTACTTACCATGTGTAAGGTGCTGTGCTAAGCCAAGAATGTAAGCACAAAGATGTAAAATAGTTCTTACTTCCTAGGAGCTTAGATTTGAATGGGAGAAGATAACACATAAAGGGGAACTGAAAAAAAGGGATGGGGAGTTGTTGCAAGAGCAGCATGGACAGCATGGTGTGGACTGGTCTAGAACTGTTGCAAATGCCTGTGACCCAGCAAGATAAGATATAAGCTAACCTATCACAGAGGAGGGACCTGGGGGTAGACTCCTGGTTGCCAATGTGGAGGGGGTGGAAATGATGGTCTGAGTATGGGTATGAGATGAATATGTCTGAGTATAAGGTGAAATGCATCTGAGTGTGAGGTGGTTTAAGTGATAAGGTGCAATTTTGGAAGTCTGAAGATACCTCAAAAGAATTAAAGTTTCAGGTCACTCAGAAAAGCAGTAAAGAGGAACATGGTGGGCATGAACAGTCTGAATTATTTTAGCAGGGAAGAATTACCTAGAGGAAGAGGTATACAGGACATCATTCCAGAGATGTATGTCTGGAAATACAGGTGGGCTGATGATGTAATGAAAATGAGAAATAACTGGAGAATGGCCCATATGCTACATTGGTATTCTTGGTTGTATATGCTAATGTCTAATTACTCACATGCAGAAGAGAAATGAAAATAAGCCAAAAATCACAAAATCTCAGCAATGGAAGGGACCTTTAAAGGTCATTAACCTTTACCTAAACATCAATCCCCTCTACAACTTTCCTGGCAAGTCTGTATTCAACTTTTCTTTGAAGACCACTGCCTCCCAAGGGAGGTGATTCCATTTTTTGGACTATTCTTACTGTTAGGAAGTTTTTCCTCACAGTAAGCCTAAACTTATACCTCTGTATCTGACTTCTAGTCCTGCCCCTGAGAGGCCAAGGAGAACAAGTACTAAACATCTCTTCTACAGGATAGCCTTTCAGACACTTGTACACCCCTGTGTAATGGGAATCTGAAGCTCTTTCCTGCCCCTATCCCCTTTGCTTAAGTGGCTCCAAGAATGTTCACGTGGAGCCCATGGTGAGAAGCTAGTTTTTTTTTTAGGGGGAATGGCCACACCTTGCTGCTTTGTAATTGGACAGTGGGTCAAGAAGGCTGACCCAGGAGAAGCCTATATATAAGCCCTGATGTGAGGCTTTGCTTTGGGGATCACTTTGAGAAAAGTTG
>CM053595.1:198775152-198804223 GCA_028646575.1 Pseudocheirus occidentalis | reverse complement strand
CTGTGGCTGGAAGACCAAGGACCAAGTCACGTTTTTAGGCTGGGCTGGTTTCGGCTCCTAACACACTGCGATGAGCCCTTCCTGCTAAGCTGCCTTCAGTGGGAGATGTGTTTTTCTGTTTTGAGTTTTGGAGCCGTAAAATTTGTTTAGTCATATTTTATGGGTATTTGAGGTGGCTATGTGCGAGCTGTGAAACCTTGTTGCTTCTATGCCTCCGTCTTGGCTCTGCCCATTTTATAGCTGTTCTAACAAAGTATTGGTATGCTTGCCTTTCCAGGGCTCCTTTAACATCAGCTATTTCAATCTTTTGAACTCTTAACAATTTTCTAGGTGTGGTAAGGCATTTCTCTTATTAAAGTATTAATGATTTGGGGGAATAATCATTCATATAACTGCTAATAGTTTCCTCATCTATAAAATGGGGATAATAGTAACACCTGTCTTAACAGAGTTGTGAGGATCAAGTGAGATAACTTGTAAAATTCTTTACAAACCTTAAGGCACTATATAAATGCTAATTTTTTTGAGAACTTAAACTACTTTTTCATTATGAAAAGGAAGAGGGAAATAGTATAACATGTAGAATGTTGGGAGGAAGGTTTATAATTTTTTTTAAAGAACAGATAAGACACTTGGCCTTCTACTAGGCAAATAAAGAAGAAAAGATTGAATAGAAAAAAGGAGTATGGACCCCCATCCTAGAAAGAAAGAACAGCCTATAGAGGATGATACAGATAATTCACTTCAATTTAACCTGCATTTTTTGAATACCTACTGTGCCAAGAAGTACAGAAAGAAGAACAAAACAGTCCCTTGGTGGGGGAGGACAGACCCAAAAAACAAACATGTAGGAAATGAAATACAAAACATACAAAGTAATTTCTGAGGCATGGAACTAATGAGGAGAATAGAATCAGAAAAGGATTCCTGTAAGGGATGATACTTAAGCTAAACTTTGAAAGAAGCTCTGGTGGTGGGAAACAGAGCCAGGTGCATTTCAGGCCTAGCCTGGGCAGAGACAGGGTATGGAATGTCAGTAGGGAGATCATCAAGGAGGCTTGTTTACCTAAAATGTCCAGTAAGAGAAGAGCCTATGTAGGGGATTGCTAGGGGAGGCTAGAGTCAGATGGTGAACATAGTTGTGTGGTATTTGGGGTGCAGATGGGAGTTTGAGGGCCAGGTTTAGAATATTGTGAGTATTGGTAAGTAATCATTGCCTGTTTTGGGTTGTGCAGAAAAAAAATGAAAGGTGACATCAGTTTCTTCTTGCTTTTCAGTCATGGAACAGGATTTTTTCAAATGGATAGTCAGAGGTATTCAGTGTTAAAGGTTAAACAAATAGGGTATGATAGAAGGTAAATGTGGCTAATGAACTATTAAAATGATAGATGATGGTATCAAAACTGGGTAAAGAAGCAAAGTCAAAATAGAATTACTAGGAAAATATAGAAAGGTAAAGTTCCTAATGAAGATTAAGAACTGGTGCTTATGTGAGAGAGAAGAAAACTTTGGGAAGTACTGGAGGTCTGGGGAGGTAGAATTTTTAAGTTGAGTCTTTTAGAAATTAATTCAGTCCTGTAAGATGAGTAAGGTATGGCTAAAGTGGAGGTGGAGGTGGAGTTTGTTATAGCTGAGAACATAAATGAATTAATGTGGTCAGGGGTATTGGCAGCCTGAATTTTGAAGTGTCAGAATTTGACAGAAAGGGTAGAGAAAGGAGATTTAGAAATAGATTATATGGTCATTAGGAAAGCTGAGAGAGTGACTTGCAATCATATTACTGTAACAAAGATAGGGAAAGGTATTTTTTCTTTCTAAAAAATAAATTTGGGATGATGGCATATAACAAGATGAAAAATTATATAAAATGTGGAAATCAAAACTGGGAGTACAAATTAAAATGTGGGGAAAGAGAAGTACATTGTGCAACAGAGGAGAATTAAAAAACTCATTAAGAACTTTTAAAATTGTGTGATGATTGCAACCTGACTGGTAGCTATGTAAGTAGTTGTATTTTAATTTGTACTGAAATTTTTTGTCATTGAAATCAATGATAAGATCATTTTCCTTATTTTAAAATTTGATTCATCTAAATTATATGCCTGAGGTACTGAAGACACCAAAGTTTTTTTTCATGTATAATATCTCAGAAATATTTTCTACTTTTTCATACTCTAGAGGAATCTAATATAGTTTTTACTTTTTATGTAAATTCACAGTATACAAATTTTACTTCACATAAAGAATTCTGTAAAAATCTGTATTCCCAAAACACCAATGTTAACTTTACAGTACTGTGCTCTCTTTCTGCTCCTGCACCTTAGCTTCACACTCTGTGACCTTCCCCCCTTCACCTGCCCCTCCAAAAAATCATTTTAAAAAAAGTGAAAGCAGAGAAATGGACACATGGAGCCCAGAGGACACCACCCTAGATCAGGGGCTTGACTTGAGACCTCTGTTGTCATGAGAGGAGACATTTATCCCACTCCACCAAACCATATACCTGTCTTCTGTCTGTCTCCATCAGGTCCTACATGTCTCTCCCCAGGCCCTGAGTGTTGTCCATGGTCTCCTGTTTGTGTGTATTTCCGGCTCCCACATTTCTGCTCCTAGAGTATTCTTCCTCTTGGTTCCTGCCAGGTAGTGATGTGTCTGGCTCAGACCCCTGGGTATTCCCCCTCCTGCTTCCTGCTGTTGCTTCCGTGTGCCTGGCCCCCATGAGTCCTTGAAACTACTGCCAGCCCCTTCCTCCACAGGCTTATGGCTTTTTCCCTCCTTCTCTTCCTCCTTTCCATCCACAGGCAAATTCTCATTACATAAAAATCACCTTATGTAGAGGTCTACTCAGTGGTCCACTTAAGGTAGAACAAGAACTGTCTGTACCTCCCTTTGCAATGTTTCAAAACAGTGCATTTGTCTGTGAAGTTTTTCCTAATGTCCTTTTAATTCTCTCTTACTGTTACATATAGATACACATTTTAAGGATATTGTTGATTCAGTCCTTCATTCTCAGTGAGAACCAGTGACATCATGAGGGTGATGTTTTCACTTGTGTATAAATTGGATTTAAGTGAGACAGTGCTGTCTCCTCCAGAGTTATCAAAATGCAGTGGCAAGACAAAAGTTTAGAAGACTGTCCATGGCCCAGGATGCAGCGGATTACCTTGGTTTTTTAAATTAGGTCTTTCCCCGGTCTTAGTTTGAGTGATATAGGGCTAGGTAAGAATTGAGACAAAGGATGGCCCAGTTTACCATCACAAACTATCATTTTGGGAGGGGGAAGACCTTTAGGGTTTCTCGCCAGAACAGAAAATAATTGCTATTTAGACTTATCTTAAGTCGTCAACAGAGGCTTGAGGGCTATCATTGTCCATTCATTAAACCATGCAAAGGAGAGTATACATTAATACATACATGTGTGTATACACAAATATAAAACTACTACGTATTTCCCTTTAGACATCTTAACTCTTTTAATCATCATAACTTCAGAGTTGGAAAGTACTCCAGAGGCCATCCAATCCAAACCTATTCCTGTATCTTGGCCATTTTGGGGTACCTTTAAGATTTGGGAAGTTTTTTCTCACATTACACTAGATTTGCTTTTTTTGGCTTATACTTCTCAAAAGGTTATGTAAGGAGACTGAAAAATAGCAAATAAACACATATTAGCAAGTGTAAAATCATGCATTTAAGGGGAAATGGTTCCAGCTAGGGGATGTTGAACCCTGATGTAGGGAAGAAATTATGGGAATGATTATCATGTGTTCTTCCTGCAAGCCAGCCCGTTATGTTTGTACAGTTGACACAATAATAACAGAAAGTGTTACCCTACTTCTTACACAAACCTGCAGTACTTTGGCACTTCTGGTTACCAACTCTCAGGAAAGACATGATGATAAAATAAAGAGAGAATTTAAATGAGCAGAATACCCAGGTAGCTGCGCTGTCTGAATAGGTTTTGGGGGGGGGGGGGAGGGCAGTTGAGGTTAAGTGACTTGCCCAAGGTCACACGGCTAGTTTTTTGTGTTAAGTGTCTGAGGCCGGATTTGAACTCAGGTACTCCTGACTCCAGGGCCGGTGCTCTATTCACTGTGCCACCTAGCCGCCCCCTGAATAGGTTTAAAAAAAATTGGTACTTCAAACTTTAGAGAAAGGCAGAGAAAGTATATTATTTAAAATGTGGAACAAGTTTACTACTGACTTACTCAACAAATGCCAGAGAAAGAGACCTCTACAGTGTTTTAGAAATAGTACTTTCAAATTAGAATCCTCTATTGTCCCTGGGCTTGATAACTTGTTGGAGTCAAATACAGTCTCCAGTATTCATTGTGAATGGCATATTTGGGTCTTGCAATCTCCTGTATCTGCTTTGTTATCTTAATTTTAAGTCAGTAATCTTGTCAGTTAACTGCATTTTAAAAGTTTCTTATTGACTACTATACTGATTGGGTATAAATTGAAAATACATATAGATTCAAGAAATATTTAGGTACATTATTTGCTTTTTATTTGGTAATACTTATTTTAAAAATACTTTTAAAAAGACATTTAGGGAGACCACTGATTTTTTGAGATTTGCCAAGTAATAACTGGTATTTATTTGGCTTTAAGGGTTACAAAGTACTTTACATGCATTTCCTTAAATGAGATATGTAAAGTGCTTTACAGTGCTCAAAGCACTGTATAAATATTAACTATATTGCTGTTATCTCATTTGAGCTTCCCAATAATCTCATGAGTTATGTACTGTAGGAATTATTATCCCTATTTACAGATGAGGAAACTGAGACTCAGAGATTATCTATGGTAATATAGCTAGTAAGTATAAGAAATGGGATGTGAACTTGGGTTTCGTCTGACTTCATGTCTAACACCCTATCTCCTGTGCCACATTATGTCTTTTAATGAAAATAGCCACACCATCCCACAAATCATTCCTTTGTTCCCCAGCCAGAGTTAAAATACTGGGACACAGTGGACTAAATTTAACACTTAAACTTAAGTCTAACACTGCATTGCTTATATCTTTTTATTATGTAACACTGCATTGTACACAGTTAAATAAAGCCAGATATGCTCAATTAAAAGGAAATTCAATGATTTGTGTTTTTTTTCAGTGATAGACAACTTTCCTTAATATTAGTACTTCCTAACATTTATTTTGAGGTCCTTGTAATCTAAATCTTTTTCTCATTCGTATGGTTAATATAAAGAAACTCCTTAGTGAGTAAATTCCTTCTACCAGTAGGAACCTATTCTATAATTCAAAGGCTCAAAATTGCCATCAAGGGTAGAGGTGAGACTTTACCATATACTGGTAAGATTGTTTTTTGTTCCTATATGATTTATTTTCCATTCATCCTAACTTAATTTTGCTAGTGTTAGATTAATTACTGTGTATAACGCTTCTATTTTTAAAATGTACTAACTCCTAATATTGATAAATTCTTTTAAAGTCTACTTTATTTGTTTTTTTTAACACCCTGTCTTCACCTCTTCCCATTTCCCACCACTCCCCAATTTGTACTTCACTTTTTTGGATAAGTCAGGTTCATGTTTGTGGTGATCCAGATATGGATAGCCATGTAATTTTAATAGCATCCAAGTTTTTGACATCATACGGAAAAAGCAGCTTCCTTTATATAATTTGTTTGAATGTAATTACATATTTTAAATGTGGAAAAGTGTTGTGCTTTATGCAAAAAAGATAGTGTTTTACCTATTTAGTTCATTCAGTTCTAGTTATGTAGTTTAAACTATAATTAGAATTTGTCAGCACTATGGATCATTCTTAGGAAATTTCAGATCTATACTGATTTATTAGTTCTTTTAAATATCGTTAATATCATAGCTATGGGTTTGTTTTTTTTTTTTAACATGATCATATAAAATTGTGCTCAAGAAGGGCAGTTCGGTCAATCAAGCTGCCACCTCTTTCAAGTGCTGCTGTGGGTGTTTCTTACTTTTGTTCTCTGATTTGACTTTGATGTGCCAATTTTCAGCTGATGAATAATTGTCCCTGTGCTGATAACTTGTTGGAGTCAAGTACAGTCTCTAGTATTCTTTGTGAATGGCATATTTGGTTTCTGCAATCTCCAGTATCTGATTTGTGACTTTAATTTTAAGTCAATAAACTTGTCAATTAGCTGCATTTGAAAAGTGATTTTTGATTAATGCAATCAGTAAACATGAAATCTTTTCTTTGATTGCTACACTGATTAGGTAAATTGTCACTTGAGAAGCTATTGAAGAAGCCTTGGTGTATATGGCCTTATAGTGCTAGGAAATGCCTAACTTTTGAAAAACCAAAAGAAAATATTAACTGATATTTTTCCTCTCTGGTCTGAACCTTTCTGAAGTGCAATTCACTGTCTCACCATGTTTTTATTCTCCCTCTCAAATTGATCTTCTATCAAAGCCATACAAACGAATGGTAATAAGTTTGTTTTAAATTCTACTTCATTACTCATAAGACTGGATATTTCTGCTTATGAATACTTAAGGACTGTATATGTTCCTCAGAGCTGCATAAAGAGATTTGATTAAAGGTAGCCATGGCATTTTCTTTTATCCTTTTTTTTTTCTTTTAGATTAGAAAAAGATGCTTAATAACTCTGAGGCAGAATGTTTTAAGTATAGCCTTTATACGTTTTTCTGGTGAATTTGCAAGAGTTTTTATGTTTGAAAAATGTATGTTTGGTTTTAGCCCAAAGAAAAGGGCATGTTCAGTTTAGGGGATGGAGGACAGAAAGTAACACAACTTTTCTAACTGATGAAAACCTTTATCAAGGCAAATTGTTCAGGTAGTCTAGAGCAAGGGTTATTATTAAACCTGAACGTTAAAAAAAAGTTTTCACAATTGCATTTCAGTATAATTGCTTTTCTTTGTAACCCTGTGTACTTCATTTTTATTATGTGTTTAGAAGAGTCCATGACATCAAAAAAGTTAAAAATCCTTGCTCTGTTGGGTAGAGAAGGACGTACTTAATAAAACTTTACATTTAAACACCTTCAATTAGACATTTACTTTTAAGATAGAGTAATTTAGTAAATATAGTGTTCGGTGTTATTCTGCGATTTTGCTATATTTGTAGGAGATGGCATTTTCCCTTGTCTTTTGTATCCTTTAAAAATTTCTTCTTTAATTTCATAAATTATATTGTGGAAAGGTTTTCTTTACATTAAAATGTACTTTTTAAAATTGACTATTCCTAATTCTTTATCTTATGATTGCAAATCTTTTTTTTTTTTGCTTTTTGGAGGGCAGTTGGGGTTAAGTGACTTGCCCAAGGTCACACGGCTAGATTTTTGTGTTAAGTGTCTGAGGCCGGATTTGAACTCAGGTACTCCTGACTCCAAGGCCGGTGCTCTATTCACTGCGCCACCTAGCCGCCCGTTATGATTGCAAATCTTGAACAAGAAGGGACACTTCTTTCTCTGGGTTCTCCATCCACTTGGAGCACACTTTTAGTCTCCTTTTCTGGCTCTTCATTTGCTATTTTGCTTGGTGATATCATTGGCTACCATGAATTTAGTTATCATTTATCTCCATATTGATGATTCCAAGATCTACTTAACTAGTCATAACTTTTTTCTTGATCTCTTTGAAGACTTTAAGTCTCACATCTTCAGTTGCCTTTTGGACATCTTAAACTAGATGTCCCATAGATATCTTAAACTTAAGTCCAGTTTGATACTAGCTTCCTTGTTGTTCTCATACACAACTCTCTTATCTCCTGATTTGGGATATTTTCATTGACTTTCTTCCATACCTTGAATGCCCTCTTCATCTTCACTTCCTGCCTTCTCTGGCTTTCTTCAAGTCCCAGCTAAAATCCCACCTTCTACAAAAAGAGGCTTTGCCCATTCCATCTTAATACCATTGCCAGTCCTCCATGATTATCTCCAGTTTCTCCCATATCATACTTGTGCATAGTCATTTGCATGTTGTCTCTCCCATTAGATTATGAGATCCTTGAGAGCAAGGACCTCCTTCTCCCCCCTTTCTTTTTGTCCCCAGTGTTTAAGCACAGTGCTTGGCACACAATAATAAATATTTGCTGACTGACTTTAGCTATCTAGTGCAGACTCCTCCATCCCCCTTCACTTCTTTACAAATGACGAAATTCCCCAGGTCATGCAGTTAGTGATTCTCTCAGGTGAGATTTGAACATAGATTATCTCCTTTGTCTTGACACTCAGCTTACTAGGCTACCATACCTTTCTGTGGAAGCTTTTAAAAATACTCAAGGGATAAACATTTCTTGATTTTTATCATACAGCTTACAAAAAGACTACATGAATCACAGAATTCTTAAATGTAAATGGGCATGTTGCCAGGGTGACAACAGCAGTTCAGTGACTTGTGTAGAAGAGACACTAATATCTGGGTCAAAATAACATCAAGCTACATTTCTTTTTGTTTTTTTGTCAGTATTTGTATTATGTATATTTACACTCCAAAATAAGCAGTTCTTCTAGGAACAATGAATCATTCCTTTGCTATCATCTTTGTTTATAAAAATACTTGATAAAATGCATGTCTTCGTTAATAATCTGTTGGTATTTACTATATTTACATAGAGCAGGGATTTCTTAACCTAAGGTCGCTGAACTTGATATTATTCTTTGATAGCTGAATTTCAATATAATTGTTTTCTTTTCCAATCTTATGCATTTTTTTTTTGGAAGGGGGAAGGCAGGGCAGTTGGGGTTAAGTGACTTGCCCAAGGTTACACGGCTAGTAAGTTTTAAGCATCTGAGGCTGGATTTGAACTCAGGTCCTCCTTACTCCAGGGCTGGTGCTCTTTTCACTTCACCACCTTCCTGCCTGGAATCCTATGCATTTCAAAATATTCTGAGAAGGATTCTGGCACAGACTTCAATAGACTGTCAAAGGGGAAGGGTCCATAACAGAAAAATCATTAAGAATTCTGACATAGAATAAGCAAAACTAATTTAACATTTCTGTCCCGAGATGAATATATGTTGGAAAGTTTTTATTTCCTTAGCATCTTGCAGAAGGATGCTGCTTCCTGAAATGCATAACTTCAAAAATATTTTAATGTGTTCTATATCAATTTAATGAATTTACCAACAGATTTTTAATAGATTCTTTCTAACTAAGTTAGGTACTTTAGAGGACAAAAAAAAAGTATATTGACCTTCCTTTTCAATCTCAGCTTTTTAAAGAAAAGTATCATGATAACATATTCCATCACTAAAATCTCTTCTAGGTATCTATCATAGCTTTAACTTTATACTTAATAAATCTCTTCTAGGTACCTATCATAGCTTTAACTTTATACTTAATACCAGAGATAGTATTAGGAACAAAGTTATGATTCGACAAGTTGGCCAAGGTGTTTATTTAGTGGAGACTACTTTGACCAGATTTATAACATCTATTGCAGGTCCATTGGTAAAACATTAAATATAACATGTTATCTTGAGATAAAGGTTTTCAGTAGAAAGAAACCATGTTGTTCAAATAGTAGCTATTCTTTACAAAGCTTTAACAGTTGTACATCATGTAATCACTTTTCTGTTAATGCTGCCTGTGGAATTGTAGTGATTCAGAAATATAAGCATATAGATTGTGGAGGTGTATCCATACACACACATATTCTTTTATTTTCTGTCATGTATGTGATGACTAACTTTCTAGATTTCTATTCAAATTTTGGGTATCACTGCTTGTTTATGAAGATTGCAAAACATTATTGGGAAATAAAAGTTAGTATCCTAACATAATACACTGACCATTCTTCATTATTCTCTTCTAGTAAGAACTTGCCTTAATTTGAGCACTAAAGTTCTACTTTTGGTCACTAAATGAATGCCATATTTAATTCAAATTGGGGGGGAGATTAAAGCTCTTCTATTAACTATTTGAATTCCAATTTGGATTTAGTTTTGAAATAATAGAAATGACAAAGGACAGAAATCCAAAATCTAATCAGTTTCAGTAAGAGAAAAATCTAATGATTGCATTAAATTTTGCTCTACCTCAGTTGAAACAGGGAAGGAGAAAAATTCATTGTCTTTCTATTCCAATTCTAGCAACATGAAAACTTCAAATTTGTCTTTGCTCAAGTTTGGTCCACAATGTATATTTTGTCCACATTTAGAAAGCTTTCTACAGTCTGGCATGCTTGGCTCTTGTTTTGGTTGGAAAGAAGCCCAAGGTAGAAGTAGCAGAACTGCTAAAGATGAAAATTAATGTGAGCTGGGAGAATACTTTGAAAGCAGAAGCACCTGCCTTATGCTGCCTCTCTCATTTGTCTCATGTTTTTTTTTTTTTCGTTTCCCATTACTTTCTAGAACATTGTCAAAAAAAAGGATGAAATACTCCTTGTCTTCTTATTTAAGGGATAAAGATTTCTAGTTTTCTTAATATCTGTATTGCATATGTGGTTTGAGAAAGAAAATACTAAGTTGTACCTTCTGTTTTCCTTAAAATGTGAGCCTGAATACATTATGTTAAGCCTTGTTGTCTGTTGCATATTGCCAGTTTTAACAGGGTGTTAACTATCAACACAATGCTCTCATTAGACAACTTCTGGAACCAGCTGTTTTAATTAGGTCACACTTAAATGCCATTGAAGATCATCAAAGATGTCACTGAAACTGAAGCTTTTGATTGATACACAATTTGCTGAGTACTGTGAACTGACCAGGGGGCTATTGATTAGTTGTTTCTTTCATCCTGTTTACTGGTCAATTTGTTTAGAAGACCAGCAGTCATTTAATTGTGTGTTGTTAAAGCAATGTTGTTGCTACTACATCTTTGTATTAGCATTGGGGTTTGACTACAAGAGAACAATAGAAAAGTGGGTGGTCTTTATAATTTCTTCGGGTTTTACTGCCATGTGTTAGAGAGTGATTTTATGGTCTTTTAATGCAATGATATCTAGTTAGATCAGTTTTGTTTTCACTTTCACATGCCTATGGCAGGATTTCAGATTACTAAACTTGTTTTTTTTTTCCACTTATTTTGCATATTAACAGAAATAACTAGCCCTGACCAAAACTGAGACTTAAATAATTTATTTTTCCCATAACATTAACTGCAAATGTAAAGATGAATTTTTTATAATTCTTGAAGTCTTTATTTGGACTTTATCCAGTGCCTGCTATATCCCAGAATTTTTTCCCCATCATTTGAAAGTGTACATTTTAACAATGACTTGTTTTTGCGTTCGCTTTCTAAGCCTTCGTTTAAAATTTTCCACCCATTTTGTAGATATGAGACCACATGATTCATGGAGAGGCCCCACTCCCCTTTTCCATCAACCAAGATTTGACAGGTAATATTTATATAAAAAAATTTTATGTCCCATGACGGGGGTGGGTGGAGGTGTTAGAAACTAAAATTATTGTGGTTTGAAATGTATTTTCTTCTAAAGTATGTAAGATCTCCTTTGGATTTATAATTTAGGAGAGTATGGTTCATGTCTTTTGAAAAGAAAACACTTTGCTTCAGAAATTCAAATTTTATGTAACTGTTAGTGCTTTTTTTTACTTTCTTGGTTTTTGCCTTTTTATTTTATTGAAGCTATTGAGGTACCATGAAATTCAACACAGAGCTTAAAACTGCATTAGATTTTGGACAGGCTAAACAAATTTCTTTTTTGGAGGGTTGTGGAACTTAATGAGGCATAACTAATGGTGTTCCACTTTTATCATTTCTGTGCTGGTAGCACAGCTTTAGCACAGACCAACCATTGATTCTTGCTACAAACCTCTTGAAGTCCTAATCAGCTTCTTTGGTACAACTTTTTCAGGGCTGACAAGCCTATTGTAGGGCAGTGTCACTGTAGGTCAGTAGTTATTAGTTGCTACTGAAAACAGTTTCTTTAACTACTTAAGACTGAACTGAATTAAATGCAGAAGGGACTCAGAAGAGGATTATGGAATCTGCAGTCTAATAAGTACCATGGAATAGAAAGAATGTGACATGGTTTCATAATAAGGGATGTTTTACATGTGTTCCTTCATTGATAAGTTATGTGCCCTTAAGTCAGACTACAAATGACAAGCTATGAATGTTATGAATAATTATATTAATATCTACAGAATACCTTGAAAAGTACAGCTTGAAAATGAATAGTTTATGTTTTACTTGACAGCACCAATAAAGGCTAAGAAATAGCCTCCAGAGACTTATTGAAAGATCTTTTTTTCTGACCACATGATAGTCTTTATAATTCTGAATTCTTCAACATTTTATTTCAGTGAAAAACTTAGGTTTCAACATTTTATTTTTGAATTGTAAACTGCTGTCCTATTTGATCAAAACTTGACCTCGGGATTGCCTCAGAAGTACCTTAATTTTATCAGTACCATAGTACCATTATTTTATAATTTTTATGACCAATTTTAGAAAAGTGACAGAATTTCTAAAAAAAATTATTTTTATTAATATCCATGAGTAACAATCTTGAAAATTCCAACATCATTAATGTAATTTATTCCATGTTAAAATTGAGAATTTTTTCTGCCTCTTTTGTATATGGTACTTTTGTTTCTAAATGTACTGATTCCACATTTTCTTGCCATCTCATTTGTTCTGTCAGTATCCCTGTTTAGAAATACTAAATAATTTACATTTTAAGTGTGCTAAATTACATACGTAGCACTAAAATATTATGCAAAAGTTTTGAACACTTTGAAGTTGATTTGGATCTGATGTTCACTTTCCACTGTTGCCTTTCTAGATGATCTGCCCCTCAAAAATACTTTCCCCCCCTCTTTTCTCCTTATGATTCTGTCTTTACCTTGAAACTTCTTTTAGCTCACATTTATTAAGCACCTACCTTCTCTATGACTATTACACTTGTGTTGCAATCACAAAAGAAGTAAAACAGGCAGTTCTTGCCTTTGAATAACTGTGTTTTATTAATTGGATAAATTATATTTTTTCCCTTACTCAAATGACCTCATCCAAATTTAATTTCTTCCCAAAAGGCTTTTGCAGATGCCCAATTTTGCCATTATAATTCTCTCATTCTTGTTTTTTTTTTCTTTAAATCTAGTAAACAGTAATATGCTTTTTAAAAGTGAGTTTGATTTTCTAACTAGGGGAAAAAAATTTGTGAGGGTAATAGAATTGTTACTCTAGAAACTATAGTTTACCATAAAAACTGACTGCAGAATTAGCAACAAAATGATGACATACTTTTAAAAGTAGAAGAAAAGTTGAAATTTGCTTTTCTTAAATAGCTTAAATTATATCCTTGAGTAACCTAGAATTATCATTTCAATTTTATTTTTAAAAAAATTTTAAAGTTGATGGACAAGCAAAAGTGGAGAGAGTGAGTGGGGGGGTGGAGTTTGATATAGGCATCATTGAATACTGTGTTTTGCAAGTAAATGTATTAGGTTGGGAAGCCTTTAGAAAAGAAACATGCACATCAGACTACTTTATTTGTTCCTGATTTAATTCCTTGTTTTAAATATTGCATTTTATTCCTCATTTTTTAAAAATATGATTTTCTAAAATGCAGTGTTAATCCTAAACCAAAGATTTTAATTGCTTTAAGAATCTGAAAATCTAATGCTAAGATTCCCATGGCAACTTGAACTCTGCCCTGCTCTGTGTTTACTTGCAAATGGAGACTTTCATTACTCAATTGCATGCAACTGGGCAAATATTACAGTAGAATTGAACCTTTACTATAGATTCTCCTTCATTGTTTTTTCTACTTCCGTTCATAGGTTTCATTTCTGCTATGACAAAAGGTTCACTTGTGATTAATACACATAAAGAGATCATTAAGTTTGTCAAAAACCTAAACTTTCTGAGAATTTAAAGTATGTAAGTGGAAAAAGCAAAATGAAGACATGAATTCTCAACTACATTTTCTGTTTTGCCTTGCTGTGTTATTTCACAGTTTTAATCAGTCTTTTAAAATAGTTTCAAAAAAGAAGAATTTAATTTGTGACAAAATGCTTTTCTAAAAACCTCTGACTTAAGAAATATAAATTTTAAAACTATCCCTACCTAGAAGGCATATACTTCGCATTGTTAGCTATTGGTGATAAACAATTTGCATGTTTGGAATAAGATCAATTTTTGTTAAATTAAGTAGCCTCAATATTAAATTTTAAAATATTAATTTAGACTAGTTTCAGAACCTGCCTTATCTTATATCTTCATGCACATTTACTTTATGAAGAAAACATTTTTATAAATATCAAGACTCTTAGAGTAATGTAGTAATATATAGTATAAAATGTATATAGTAATATGTATAATAGTAAACGAATAGTACAACATTGATAAATAAGTCCCTGAGGGACAGCGAAAGATTACCATATTGCATTCCTTTTCTTACTGTTAGGTTAAGGATTTTGTTATCAGTAGGAAAAAACCTCCCCAAATAATGTTAATCAAAGATAAACATGAGGGTTTTTTTTAAACTATAGTTTTGAGTTCAAAACAAAAACCAGAATTCAGCCAGCATGTTTTCTTGAAATTTGAATGAATGCTATCATACTGAAATTAATAATAAAATCTATAGCTGACACATTTATCAAAACTTGATTGTCTTATTAGGTGAGCCTTTCCCAGGAAATATATTTTGCATATCCTTCGTCTTGTTACTTAATAGTAATCTTGCGCTTTTTGTTTATGCAGCACTATTGATGTGCTTATTAAAATAAGAACAGATAATAATTAATTGTCACATTGTGTTTATTTGAAAAAAATTGAACTAGAAAATATTTAAACTAGAAAATAGCTTTTTCTGCGTCTTAGGATCCAGAACTTCTTATTTTTAATTGTTTTATTTTTAGAACCATTATAACAATACATGTGTTAATTAAGTTATGGTTAAAACTACTAGCTAAAAATAATCTTAGCTATTCCACAAAAGTTCTCCAGAAAGTAGTCCTTGTTTTCCAGGCATCATACAAGAATCATTATCCTTGGTATTTAAAAAAACAACAACAACAAAACCTTGAAGTAAAAAAATGAAAGGTTTGGACAAGAGAGGGTAGCTGAATTCAGACTTGAGTATGCAGTTGTCAAAAGGATATTTTAACCGAGCAGGCTCAAACTCTTAGCTTCTTCAAAGCATGGGAAATGAAATTGAAGCATTCATCTGTTTATAGTTACAATGAGATAAATTTATCTATCTAGGAGCTATCTGTGTGTATTGCATTATACTTATTATCCAGACCCTGAAAAATGCTCCAGTAAGAATTAAATTGTGACTTTGACCCCAATTCCTGTGTAACAGGTGCAGTACAGGCAGTGCTTTATATTAATAAGGTATGCTTTCTTAAAAATGCCAGTTTATTACTTTTGTCTCTTAGAGTAAATGTTCTATAAGAAAATAAAATCTTAAATGAGAGAAAAATGTCTTAAGGATAAGGGAGAAAGTTATGCATTGAATGTTGCTTTTCTTTAGAGGCTATATCGTTGCTATATCATTTTTCATGAAAATTTTTAATTAAGCCATGATTTAGTACATTATACCTGTTGCTTTATATCCATAAAGTTAAAATAGACACTTGAAGGCAATTAAAACATTTCTTTTTGCTAGTAATCTGGGGTGACAAACTGGGTTATAATAGATGTTGAATTTGTGTTCCCATATAAACTGTACACCAAATGTCAGTCAGTCCATGCCAATTAGTGCTTATGTTGCTAGGTCACCATGGTCAATTGAAAGCTGCATCAATAGAACTTGAAAAGGTTTCTTCCCGATCAGACCTTCTGACATATTGAGCAGAATAATGGATGGGAAAAAACAGCCAAGGCCCCTACCCTAGATTCAAAATACTCAGCAGTAAGAATTCATTTGCAACCTGCAATTAACTAGAAAGAATGGAGTCCAAGAAAGAGTCTGGACATTTTAGAAAATAAAGCCTCATTCTCCTGTATTTCACATGTTTACTCTTTGCATAGTGTCTTAGACATAGCTAACTTGATCTTTGGGTTTAAATCTAAATTTCAGGTTGCTAAAAACTGATTTAAAAAAATTCATTCAAAAACCTTTTAGAAAAGTCAGACTTTTAAATTTACTCAATTGAGTTTAACTGAGTTTTTCTTTTAATGCTACTTACTGAAATGTCAGACTGAAGTGGATGCAATGAATAAATGTTCCTGTTTATGATAATGGAAAGTTGTTCCTGGCATTTCTGTGCCATAAAGATAAAATAAATTGAGTTACCTGAAAAAATTCTGGAATTTATATAAGATTTTGCACTTAGGATTTTTTCTCTTCTCTCACCCCCACCCAATAGAGCTGCAGCTGAACCTCTCCTGCCTTGGAACCGTATGCTACAATCCCAAAATGCAGCATTTCAACAAAATCAGTATCAGCTACTAGGAGGCCCAGGCGGTTATCCACCAAGACGTGATGATCGTGGAGGGAGACAGGTAACTCAAAATGAAATATTCTCTGGTAGGCTTCTTATGCAGCTAGAGGTTACATGATAAAATCTGTAATGCTTGCTTTATGCTTTAAAAGGGCTTTAGAGATGGAGATTATAAATGTTAATTCAGTACCACTCAACTGAACTTGGGTGAAGATTATATACTGTTATTGACAGTATAATATGAGTATCTTCATAATTAAAGGGTTGTCCAGTTACCAGTGCACTTCAGAAAATGTATAAACTCCAAACGAGCATCCATTTAAATTAATTTTTAGAAATTAGTGGTAACATTACAGAGAATCAAACACTGAAATCTTTGTCAGTTCATTTAAGTGATACTTGTTTCAATTCAAAAAGAAACTTACGAGTTTTTTAATGTGCTGTATACTTTTTTAACTAAAAGAATATGAAACATCAAAAGTTCTTTTTCACAAAATCAAATTGACATCCTGGCTAACATTTATATATTCTTTGTTTATAAGTAATTGCTAGGTATGAGAGAATGTTTCAGTTCATGTGGCATAATAGAACTTGGAATTTATAATGATATGAAATATTTAACTAACTTACTTGGTATAGTCCACAGGCCTATTTTAAATTCTTTTGAATGTTAAATTGACATTTTTCTAGTCTAAGTTTGCTGGCATGTATCCTTTTATTACCTGCCATTTTTTTTTTTGTCTCCAAGTAGCTAAATGCTCTTGTTTTTTTCCTCAGTGTTAAAACATTAATAAATATTTCCCTTTAAGTTCATAGAGCATGTATCATAATTCTTCATAATTAGAAGAGTTAATTAGTAAAATTACCCTGGTTGTACCATTTTAAAGGATTTGTTACCAAGATCTATTAAAAATCATTTTATAGACTTTGTCATTGAATACTGTTGTCTTAGGGTCCTGTTGATGATATAATAATGGATACTATTTTCTTAGAACTGGAAGAAACTTAAAGGATCTTTTAGTTCAACTCTCTTTATTTTCTATAGGAGAAACTAAAAGGCTTAGAAAGCTTCCCAGAGGCTTAATACTGCCAAATCTGGAACTAGAACTGAGGTGTCTTAGTTCATAGTTCAGTGGTGGTCTTTCTGCTAGATCCTAAATGTACTGCCACCCAAGTAGTGTTCACAAAATTATTTTTTCATACAAGTGATTTGAAACCACAGGTAAAGTTATAATGTCAGTTTAAAATATAGGTTTGCTTTATAAATATCTGTTCTTTTAGTATGGTCCTCCATTGTGAACTCTACAGAATTTGTATCAGTTACATGGCAAAAAAAATTGCTGTCAATTATGACTTCCTTGCAGAACCCAACTAACAAAGACCTTAGCTTACGTTGTGAACCTAAAGGGTCTGTACATATTCATATTATTAAAATTAAACCACTTCACTGATTTGAGTGGAAGTGAAAAAAAAATCTTCAGAAACTGGTTTTGAGATCTTTATTCCAGAGCCCTAGAATCTTGAAAAGGGAATAATAATAGAAGTAGTGACACTTTCATCTTGTGTTGTGCCAAACCTTGAAAGGATGATTATTTGTAGGCACACCAAAAGTCTGAAATTTGATTGTTTCACTAGTAGTTATTAGTCTGTGACATTGGTCTTCGTGACCTAAAAAAGACTTGAACATCCCACTGAATCATGGTATCTTAGGAGAAATTACCTCTAGAATTAACTGACCCCTTAGTTCAAAGAGTTTTCAGTTGCTTATTTATTAAACTTCATAGTTGACCTGGTAACCACCAAAAGGTGCTTTAAGCACATCACTAAAATACATGTGTGTGGGTGTGAGAGGGGTGACACTTTGTAAACTCTATAGGTGATTGTACTTTGTTCTTTTAATTTTTTTTTCGTTTATAGTGTCAGTGAAGCCTAAAGACCCCGAAGTGCAGCTGTTAATATAAGTCAACACTGAATTAAAATTTTTAAATCAGTTTTCAGTAATTCCATTTTTGTCAGGTCCAGTCTTTATCAAGTAGTCTACAGAACTTTTTGGATAAAAATTTTTATGTTTAGGAGACCATTTACATATACTGTTAAGACTTAGATAGCTTTCTTTCTGCCTTTATCTTTGAATATACTGCTTCATAATTTTAAAAATAGAGCAGAGAAGTTAATTTATTTGCAAGGATGTTAATCCAAAAAATAAACTCTTTCCTTTTGTTTATTTACAGGGATATGGCCCTGGAAGGAATTACCCTTTGCCACCTCCCTCAGGAAGATACAACTGGAATTAAGCTTTTGTAAAGCTTTCTTAAATCCTTTCATCATTCTACAATTTTATGCTGTTTGTGGAAAGGAAGCATCTTTATCAAACAGTAGTTTAAGAACTACGATACTTGATGTATTTGTTTTAACCGTGTATATTTCTTACAGATCTGATTTTCAGTGTTTTATGTTGCTTTCCAATTGTGTAATGCATAATACAGTGGATTTCAATTTACTACTTTACTTGTGAGAGATATTTGATGAATAGAAAAGTACTGGGTTTTTTTTAAAATCGTAGTTAAGAATCAAACTGTATTACTGTGAATTTCAAAACAGTGTACACTAGCTCATCCAAAATACATACTGATTTTTAATTAATGCACAAAAATTAGGTCTGAACACTTCAGGTAGAATCTTCAACCAGCTAGAAAACACATGTTTAAGACAAGCTACTGTTCAGTATTCCTTTGAAGACACTTCATTATTGTATCTGTCTGAGAATTTCTGGACCACTTTAGTAAAAAAAAAAAAATCAACTTTTAAAACTGGTCTCTTGTGTTCTTTTCTATTCACCCCAACATTTAAATATTTTGCTTTTTAGGTATATAACAAAGTCAAAGCCAAAACATTTCTTTTTTTGGAAGCTCTTGCAGGATGAATTCAGTTCTGTCAATAAATAATGATTCTTTTTTATTAAAGATGCAGGCTAACATGGTTGGCAGTTTATAATTCTGTTTAATTTGGATCAGTCCAAGAAATAGTTTTAATTCCACAGTGCATTAACATGTCAACAATATCAGCTTGACTGCCTATATTTTTGAAATTGTGATAAGTAACTTTTTTATGTACTTTTTGAAATTCATATTTATTTCTGTAAAAGTTTCTGTATTGTCAGAACTTAGGGGAGAGGGGCCTCTTACCTGTTTTTAATTTGTAAGGATTTGTTCTGAGTCCTTAGTACTGGGAATTTCAATAAAAGTTAGGAATTCTTTTTTTTTTCCTCCCTTTTTTTTTCTTTTTGGAGGGCAGTTGGGGTTAAGTGACTTGCCCAAGGTCACACGGCTAGTTTTTGTGTTAAGTGTCTGAGGCCAAATTTGAACTCAGGTCCTCCTGACTCCAGGGCCGGTGCTCTATTCACTGTGCCACCTAGCTGCCCCAGGAATAATTCTTTAAGCATAGTCACTTTTAATCCAGATTATGTGTTTAGGTTGTATGTTTCACTGATTCATTTGTTTCATTACCATAGAACATTTCATCTTTGCCATTTTTTTAAATTTGTAAGTTACAGCCTTTTAAAGCTTTTTCCCTTTTCTCCATTCCTTGTCTTAAGATATCATCAAGAAATAATTTCTGCTGGACCATCTGGTATGGGCAGTTTTGCTTCAGTTATCTTTCAGGGCACAGATGTTAATCCTAGTGAATAAGGAAAGAAACACCACTTTAGCCTTGAAAGGGAGGTATTTTGAAATTAGGCTTTTTTTTTTTACTTCCAGGTGATAACTGAGCAGAACAGAATGTTTTGTAATAAAAATTTTTCATCTAAGTTACTGACATTTTAACCGTCATCATATTTTGGTGTACTAGTGAGATATATAATAGTACATATTAAAGTGGATATGAATTATTCTACCATGGATAGGATGAACATTAAATTTTTGTATGTGTTCTTTTTCTATTTCATTAAAAATCCCTTGCAATCTAAAATTTTGTAAAATCAATGGCATATGTGTGAAGGAATCACATAGCTCCATCCGTGCACTTTTTTGCTTAAATGTTTTCAGATACTAAAATTTTTGTGAGATTTCATAGCATTTTCTCTTCTCAAAAACACAGCAGTTTAGGAATGTTCGTCTCATTTCACCCAATCAAGTAATATGTCATATAGAAGCTGGAACTGAATTGAATTTTTAAATCAGTTTTAAATTTCAGATGATTGTTTTGGAGACCCATTTTTTTCAAAACATGGTTTTCAGGAAGAAATGTACCATTAAAAATTCTGTTAAGGACCATGTTCCTGCTCTGTAAGTGGTGTGGTGAAAATAGTTTTGGATGTGGAGGACGTGGGTTCAAATACTGACTGCCATTTGCCTAGATGACTGTGAGCAAGTCAGTTTCTGTGAGCCTCAGTTTACCTTACTTATAAAATGAGAGTGGGGGAGGGGGTTGGACTAGATGATCTCTAAGGTCCTCTAGCTCTAAGTATTGTTTCTGAATAAATATAAAAAATGTTTAGCTAAACTATTTTTGCTTCAAGGAGATGTTCATGTTCTTCCTTGATGCTTTTTCTTCACCTTTTCCTTAGCCTTTTAATAGTCATTCATGTAGGTGGGGTGCATGTCTTTTATAAACCCTTCAGGGAAGTTATCTGCCCTTTCTATATAGAAAACAAAGGTTTTGTAGTTTTAAATACAGTGTGTAATAAATACTGCAAATAAAGTGTAAAATTAAAGCAAAATGTTAATAATTGATAAAAATGTCATTTGTATAGAACCTGGCAATTTTATTTATAAATTTTAATATAAATAATACTCCTGGAAGCAGATGCACTTTTCAGCTTTGAGGACTCATTTGCATGCATGTAGGTAGCACCTAGTTCTTGAAATACTTTAGCTATAATTTCAGAAGGTGGGGTAAGGGGGAGTACATTAGGCCAGGACTTTGTGGGCTTTCTTATCCTTTACTCTTGCTAGTTTTCTCTACAATGAAAAATAAGCTTTTTCTAATAGTTTAATAGTAGAGCAGGCTGCTTTTGCCTTTGTTAAGAGAAATTATTGCATAACCTGATTACTAGGTGCGTGGTAAAGGCAGTTGGTTTGGAAACTTCTCAAGAGAGTGGCCTTGATTTAATCGAGAGGTGTGGAGAGGAAGAGGAGAAGGGGCATGCACAGATGTCCTGGTTTCCAATTCTGAAGTTTGTAGTTGCAGCAGTTGTTAGGGAAGCCTAATATTCAATGTGCATTCTTGAATTTCCGTTAAATAAAATGTGTTCCTAATGTCTATGAGAGAACCTAATTTTGAATGAAGATGGGGAGATGTGTCCTGCTTTGCAAATAAAGAAGCTTTTCAGTTGCTTGCAATATTGAATTTCAGTCCTCCACCCCCACCTCATTTTTCGGCTATTGTGTTGTGCTCCTCAATTCTGCTGCTTAAGGACTTGGTTCCTGCATTGCACAGTGGTCCCCAGCTTCTTACCCGGCTCTTGCCTGAAAGCTTCATATTCTTTGTGGGTGTGGCCTTTAAAATGGCCCACCCACGCACAGCTTGGCTTTGTGAACAGCATAAGTTGGTAGTGGGGGCTGGGAAGCGTTCCCCCGGGGAGGCAAAAGTCAAGTAGAGATTTGACATCAAAACACAGTTTTCTTGAAGTACTACGAAGAACTGGGAATAAAGGGTATTCTTTTACCGGATGGGGAACTGAAGGAGCAAGTGACTCCTTGGTTTGAAAGCCTTCAAGTATAAGGAAAGCAGTGGTCTAGAATTATTTGTGTCCGTGTTAGAAGGGATACGGATACACGATCACCTTGTCTTGAGTCTAGACCGTGTGAGACAAAGCAGGAATAGACTTGCGGTTTGCTAACTCCTTCTAGAGCCGTCTCTTCTCATCCCATCACTAGTGCTGCATTCTAGAGCGCTGGTCCTTCACGTTATTTTCTTGTTTATTGTGGTATCTGCCGCGTTAGGGCCTCTATAGGAAACCTAGGAGAGAAAACGTTAACACAAAATCTTTGTTACACGTTCTTCAGGTTAAGCCCCTGGTTTGTTTACGACAAGATTCCTTATATGTCCCTTATTTTACCATCATAAGTAAAGCGGCCTCCACGTAAAGTGCCCCGGTTGTATTAGAAGGCTAGTCACTTGTAATTTGAGTGTTGGCATTGTCTGATGTATTTACGTAGCACTACTTCGAGTCAGACTATAGAAAATCACTTTAAAATGTCCTGTCCCCTCTTTCCATTGGAAAGGTACATCTTCATAGAAAAAAAAAATTATCAATGACATTTTCTAGCGGAACTGGCCCGACATTCACCTATTTACCTTAAGCACCCTTAGAAAGTGTTTGCCTGTGAAAATGGTCGCTTGCACCAGGCTGAATTGCTAGCCTAGCTGTCCTCTTTTCCACTTCAGGGTCTGGGACGGCAGAGGTGAGCAGAGTTCTTGCTTCTCCCAGCCGTGACGTCAGGAACACTGCAGTCTTCTCTCCCCAGAGGAAAGGATTAAGGTTCTAAGAAAGGAAAAGAAACCTCCACAAAAGCAGGTTTGATTGTCCAAAACGTGAACTAAAATTATCCAGGGCTGTGAATCCTTTCACCTCAGTAAATACTTAGCGGTTCTCTAACCCTAAACCTGTCCCATAAGTTTGTGTTATAGGGTGATGAAAACCCGTTTGAAGATTCCGATCTTCACACATGGTCTTCCCGTGGAAACTGTTGCCTGAGGCATGCAAACGCTATAATTTTAAACATCATTTGATCTTTATTTACAAGTAACTACTCAGCCGTTCTTGATTCCATCCCCTTACTCCTATGAATGCAGGCACGTGGCACTTTTAAAATGCAGTGACCCCCTCCCCCACCTCAGTCCCGAGACAGTCTTTTAGATTTCCTTGTTAGGCTAGTTAGGCTTTGTAAATTTGAAATCTGGGCATCTTCAAAGATTCAAATTAGATTTTCTTTTCCTCTGGTTTTTGTAGAGCCTTAATGGCAAAAGATTCCTGTTGGGTTCTATTTTCTCTATTTTAGCCATTAGCCAAATGTCTGAACTTCCTTCGTCCATACAGAAATGATGGCTGATGCCATCCGATTTAATTCCTTTTTAATGACTGGACCAAGAGGTTAGTACATTAAAAGAATAGCTTATTTTTTTTAGGTTACAGTTCATAAGAATCCAATTCCCATTACAATTTACTTTGTACTATTGTATCCTGTCAGACAATTATGCAACCAGGAACAATTACTAGATACTGGTGAATTTGTCTTTTAGGTTGTTACTTACTAATCTATGAATATAAAAATATACACACATGCCTGTAAAATATATGCATACACAGCCATAACTCAAATCCAGACAATTCTAGTGGACAAAAGGTAGTTTATTAGAAGTTAACTAACAGTTGTTTTTTTTTTTAAAGCAGATTTCTTAGGATCCAAAAGATTGAAAAACAAATGCAACATTTTACTGATGGGGGCAGATTTAATAACTTTCTGATTCATCTACCTTCTTTAGTTTTTAATAAACATTAACACACCAGGAACTTATCTAGAAATGAATGTCTCAGTATTTCCTACATCCCATCTCTTACAGAACACCTGCCTGACAGGAATTTCTCAATCTGCCTATCCTCTTCAGCCTCTCTTTCCGAATTGCACCAATTCAGCCAAAGCAGGGGGTTCATTGACATTGTCTTTTTTTGTCCCCCTCTCTTTTCCTTTCCTCCTCTTCCCACTCAGTTTTAAGGTGGAAAACATGAGGCATTCCAGTAACTACACTCAAAAAAGTTAAAACAGCATGCTTTACAATTCTTTGTAAGAAAGAAGAAAAATAAACAACCAAGCGTAAGACTACTATGCCACACATTGAATCAACAAAATAGCCACCACTATTTCTCTCTTCTATTTTGGAATTCATACTATAAATCAAATTCCATACATCTTATCTAGTAATAATTTGCTTCACAAATATTCTCTGAAAATATCATGTATTGGGCAGTTCATGTACACAAAAAAAATTATTCTCTGAACTAACTTCTTTTTATTCAATCTAAACTTGCCAGTGAAAATTGGTGGTTAATTGATTGAGGTTTTTGAGTAAATAGACATTTGATTTATTTTTCTGACCATAATCTTTTAGATCAAAAGTAGAAGGGAAAAAGTAAGAAATAAGACAGCCAGCTTACCCCCAAGCTTCCATACATAAAATTGACTGAACTTTCTTCATTTAAAACACACACACACACACACACACACACACACACACACACGCACACACACAATTTTAATTTGTTGCAGATCTGATTTTAGAAGTGTACCTGCAATCCCAGTAGTTTCTTCTTTGTGATACTGATTCCTCGTTTGGGTTTCCATTCCTTAATTGGAAAAATAAATTAAATTTTAAGAAATATCTAGAAAAGATTGGACTTGGCCTGTCTGCAGACTTAAGGATTCTGATGCAATTTTTAGCTTCTGCCACTGCTAAACTTTGAGGTGGCTTTGTTCCACTTGGATTCTTTGGTTATTCCTCCTTGTTGGATGTGAAAATACTTATCCTCCTCTTCAGTTAATGGGTTTCACCTACTTTGCACATTTGTATTCTTATATAAAGATTTGCAAAATGCAAATTGAACCAAAAAGTTCTAGGTTTGATTAAATCAGAAACTAATGTTCTATAGTAAAAAAAAAATTTCTGTTTTAATGTCTCAGTCCTCAAAAATATTCTGAGATACTCAACTGCCCAACTTTGTGTAGAATTTTAAGCAGTAGCAATTTTTGTGTTTTATTACTTCCCTTATAAAAGGGAGAAAAAGCAATTGTCCTAAGTATACTTTGAGAAAGGTCTCTTAAAATTTCTTTCAATTTTAACTAAACACTTAAGATTACCTCTTAGGTGGATTTAAATTTTCTTCATTAATTCTGCATGAGTTGCATTTCCAAGAAACTTTCAAGTAAATTAAGAAGAAATGTTCAAGTAGATACAATTTTTCTTCAAATAGATTGGTTGGACAGTTAGACTACGTTGGTTCACAAATCAATGGGCTTTTAAAATACTGAATCACCCAAAAAGTTATCTTCACAACATAATTTTTATAGTTTGGTCAAATCTAGAGATACATATTCAAAATTCTGACACAATTGCAAGAGACTTACACACAAAAGCATATCTAAATACAAAAGAGTGATTAGAAGTAGTTATGATCTTTTGGGACACATTTCTTTAGTTAATCTTACACTCATTAAACAAAATTGTAAGCATTCTACATGGGCCATGATTCACATTTTTTTTTGTTTTGTCCCCAAATCCTTCTTTATACTGCATAAAATTTCATTAAAATATTTAAAGCTCATCGGTTGATGATGTACTTGGAAATTAAAGTGTTAGTCCTGCTGTTTGCTGTGGTTAATCTCAACTATTTTGTCATCAGAAGTCTTCTTTCCTCTCAAATGGACTGAAATTTATTTGAAACTTTTCTTATAAAGAACATGGTTTTGCAGCTTGGAGAAAGGAAGAATTTATCTTCTTAACCCAATTTCCAAAGAAATTCTGTTTTCTGGGATCAAGAGTACATGAACAAAAGAACTGTCAAAGAAACTCTGAGCCCCAAACTATCATCTTGAAACCTCAAATTAAAAAAAAAACACCTCAAGGATATCCTTGATAGTTTGTGTAATTTATAGATCACACCTTGTTAGTGATACTCATTTTATTTTTCATTATTAAATAACACACTTTCTTCGACTTTCTTTGAATATGTTTACTCCAGAAATTACTTTAAATCATTGTGTAAATTGAGCTTTGTAGCAAACATCATGCAAATAATGTGAAAAAACAAAAACAAAAACAAAACACATCACCCTACAAAACTTAGTCAAACAGAAGACTTTTTGGAGAAAAGTACTGTTGTGGTTTTTTTTTTGTAAAGATATTTAAAGACAAATTTGAGAAAAAATAGGAATTGGTATGTTAAAGGGTAAATGCTGTGATTGTATATTACAAAAGGAGCAAAATTTTTGAGCAACTTCTAATTAATGTGCTTGTAAAAATACTGCTAGAATAACTTTGATAACATACCTTGCTTATCCTCATTTTGTATTCTCTTTAGTCTTGACTTAGCTCTTGTCAATTTTATCATATTTACATGACTAGTAAAATTTAGAAATAATAGATGTTACTTATCAAGGTATTGAAATCTACAATACCAGATACTTCAAGGAACAATATATTAGCTGAAATGTAGGTGTCTTTAAAAAAAGCAAAGCACTTGTCTGATTTTTAACTGAGGAGATATCATATAATAAAGGTAGTTTTGTGAATTTTTAAATATCATTTTACCCTATAATAAAATCGGAACATATGGGAAATACATATATGGGAACTCACTAAATAATAGCAATGAATAAATAGCAAAATATTAAAAATCTAAAAGTTATTTGGCAAAAGATCTTTAACTAGTATAAACGGTGTTTTGATGACCTAATTGTTGAATTTTTCCTCCTTTCTATCACCCAGTTGACAATGAGTCCTCTCAGATATCATTGCTACATGCTTTGTCTGCCCTGAATTACAATTCATTTTAAATCAAATAATCATGAAATTGCACTTGAGGGGGACCCCTATAAAATTAATTTTTCTGATAAGTTGCACTTCAAAAGGTTTATTGTTAAAGCTCAATTGATTTTATAGATATATACAGCAACCAACACGATTTCAAACTAAACTAAAATTCTGGTGTCTTGTTAGCAATCCAGTCAATCAAATGTGATTAATCACCTGGATTTTGTAATGGTAATTCACAATAAGAAGAAATAAACTAACTCGGAGATCATTATGGTATAATATTACACTGATTATTTGGTCCCTTTTTATACCTGTGTTTTTGAGGGGTTTTATTTGTTTTTGTTTTTGTTTTTAGAAGCAAGTTCTCACAGGATTTTTTTGTTGTTTGATCGTTTATCAGCATATACATTTATTTGTCCAAGGAAGTTCAAAAAGATTGTAGCTGCTTTGTTTTCAACTGTTTCACGAGTTTGTTGCACTTCAATCTCAGGAGGAAAAAAAAAGGAGGGGGTGAGAATGGAGATAAGAAGGAACACACTCCAAGAAAAGGTAGGCAGGCAAGCAGATCAACAGGTGAATCCTGTTGATGAACCATGTAGAAACACAACCCAAGGCAAATCCACCCTATTACCATGTCCTGCCATAGAGCAGGTTCGGGTTGACCATGCCACTGTTGTAATCGACAGTGGTCGCGTCCATCTGGGCCAGGTTTGTGACTTGGTTGTGAAGAGAAGGCGGGCTGGGGGACATCTCTTCCAGGTCGGGCGCCTGGGTTAAGGAGTTAACTTGTGGGTTCTGGTGCTGATGGACAGCGCTGTTGGACGAGGGAAGCACGCCGTTGGCACCGCTGGGCGGCGGCGGCTGCGGCCCGGGCTGGCTGGGCGTCGGGGTGTTGGAAGAGTTCTGGCACGGCTTCCCGTCCTTCACCAGCACCGGCACTGCCACTCGCCGCGGTGACTGCTGCTGGCACAAGCTATTCTCCTGCTGCAGCTGCTGAGTGACTTTGTCCTTCGCCTGCCTTTTCATTTTGTACCGGTGGTTTTGGAACCAAATCTTCACTTGGGTCGGCGTGAGGTGAATCATGCTGGCCAAGTGCTCTCGCTCGGGGGCTGACAGGTACTTCTGCTGTTTGAACCGTCTCTCGAGCTCGTAGACTTGCGCCTGCGAGAAGAGCACTCGTCTTTTCCTTCTTGGAGCCGCGTGGAGCGGAGCCATGGACTTGGCAGCCTCGGCGATCCCCGTCAGCGTCCCCATGCCCGTCATGTTCATGCCAGTGGACGGCCCCATGAACCTGGAGACTGGGAGCGTGAGGGAGGCGAGCTGTGAGCTCACGTCGAAGGACGACGGCCGAGCGCCCTCCTGGCCGCCGGCCGCGGCATGCCCCCACCCTGCCTCCCCGCCTTCCCCCTGGGAAACCTAACAGTACCCCAGGGACACTGGCCCGGAGAGGGCAGGGAAGGGATCTAAGCTCAGTTCCAAGGTCAGGCCTCTCTCTTCACTCCTCGTGAAGTGTTCTGACCCAGCGGGGAAAGAGTGGCCTCAGATCGGCCCCAGGTGGAAGCGCGGCAAAAAACGACGGCTCATCCCCTCGATGTCTCACGGGAGGTGGGAGCCGGGGCACGGGCCTCGATACTTCCGGGGGGGGGAAAGAGAGGGGTGGCGCGTGCTGGCTGTCCAAGCACCCCCGCGAGGCGCCCTCGAGCCACCAGCCTCGCTTCCATGGGTTGGCTAGGAATCTGGCGGGAAAGCGCTGCCCACTCCATTCCAACCCCCTCCCTTCACCTCAACCCCCAACTCTCCAACAGTAACGGTCGTCTTTACCCCCTCCCCCGCCCCCGCCCGAACTTGCGCCCGGCTCACTTGTGGAGTAGCGGGGGTCCGGATTGGCCCCGTACCAGCCGGTGGCGGCAGCGGCCGCCGCACTGCCCCTCATGCCGTCCGGGTAGGCGGGGATGTCTCCCATGTTGCCGATACCCCCGTTGCAGTAGCCGCCCATGGCTCCGTGGGGGAACTGGGAGACTCCGGGAGGCATGTGGTAGGTGGCGGCCGCCGCGGCCGCGGCCGCAGCTGCGGCCGCTGCGGCTGCCGCGTTGTGGCCCGCCATGGCGTGGGGAGGAGGCGGTTGCATCCCGGCCGCAGCCGCGGCAGCAGCAGCCGCCGCCGCCGCCGCCTGCGACGAGGAACCAGCGGGCTGCTGCCGGTAAGC
>CM053595.1:198738572-198774652 GCA_028646575.1 Pseudocheirus occidentalis | reverse complement strand
GGGGGGGGGGAGGGATTCGTGCGAGCCGAGGGGGTGGGCGGGGGTGGGGAAGGGATAACGATAGGGATGAGGATGGGGACGGGGATGGGGATGGGAATGGGGGGAGGGTCGGGGAAGGCGGCGAGAGGCTGTTGGCAAGGTGCTCCCCGCCCCGCGGGCTAGCTGTCGGGCGCCCGGCGGGCCACAGGGCAGAGCGGGCTGCGGAGGGCTGAGCTGCGGGCGCACAGCGGAGGCGGCGGGCTGAGCGGCGGCCCACGGGTGCGCGGGTGCGCGGCTGCCCTGGCGCGAGGGCTGAGGATGCTGATCCTACTCCCGCTCGGGTCGCTTCTGCCTCTGCCTGCGCTGAAGGGATAGCCTTGGCAGGAGGAGCCAGAGGCGGCGGCAGCGGCGGCGAGCCCCCGAAAGCTCTCTTATCTCGGGTTTATTTTAGTCCGGCGCCAGGTTTACGACAGACATGGGGGGCGGAGCAACATCCAAAACGAGCAAACAATGGTCATTGACATCCCCCCCCTTTCCCCGTAATGGAGGCAAAAAAAAAAAGAAAAGAAAAGAAAAAGGGGGGTAGTTTTCGTTTCTCATTAAAAGATCCCCGGGCATCTCTAGTCCTTTCTTCCACCCCTCCCACAACCCCAACTGAGGCCGCCGCCCGGGTCAGTCTCATCCATCTATCCCATTAGGAGAGCACCAGAAATCTTCGTCAAGTCTTCGGGTGGTATTTTCCTTTACTCACCCTTTACCCTCAGTTTCCTGAAATGACTTGAATGAACTGGCCAGAGGCAAAGTCGGAGCTAATTGAGGGGAATTGTGCAGTTAAGTTTCGATGGTTTGGGGGTTTACATCTTCCTCTCTTGCTCCCCAGTCCCACACTTAGTCCATCAAATAAAGTGTTTAAAAAAAAAAAAAGAGGCTCTTGGGTCCCCCATACAAGAGCACAGAAAAAGAATAGGTACAATGACCGTACTCTGCCATTGTAGGGCTACCTAATTTATGCATCTTTAGACCCTTAAGCTCATTTTGTGGGCAACCAAACGGGCACTTCCAAATTAGCTCAAAGTACCAAAATCCAAAGGATAGAGAAAATACACACACACACACACACACACACACACACAACATATATCTTGTATGCATCCTGTTTTTACGCTGTGGGAGTGGTGATTGGTGTGGGCCAAGCAGGCTTTTTTTTTTTTTTTAAACAACTGTTTACAGTTTTATTTATTAGGTCTGGAGTTCTGTGCATTAAGGTTTTTATATTTTTCAAAATTTTAAGTAAAACAATCCTCATTTTTATTCATTCTCACCATCCTACCATACAAATACACATGACCCATAGCCTAAAGTATAAGGAGGAAATTCTTATACTTTTGGTTTCAAAAAGTTCAACAAATTCAGGAATCTAAAAAGCCTTCAATACTGAGGAGAAAGCGGAAAAATGTTTTGTTTCTTTGGAAAACACAAAACTACATTCAAACAGAAAAAAAGATATTCGTTTTATTTTGGTATGTATAGTTTTATGCACTGTATGGCAAATAAGAGCTCATAAGTTGTGTACACTACAAGAAAGACTAAAAGATAAAAGATAGAAGTGTCAAAATAATACTGGATATGTGTGTATCCCAATAATGTGGGGGAATACTATTAAGGCTAAATAGTTCTTTTAAAAATGTTATGCTAAAGGTTAGGGGTGTGTGGATTGAAAGAGTAATAATTTAAGAAATGAAGGGGAATTGGTGAGAGAAGAAATGAAGAATTCTTTTTCAAGAAATGACTTTTCCTTGAACAGGTGAAAAGGGAAAACCGATGATTTAAGTTTAATAGAAAGGGAAAATCCAGATGATGTAATCCCTCTTATTGCTTTAGCAATTACACTTCCAAGTCCATTGGATTATCTTTAAGGCATCTTGACACGGTTTTACTCTGATTTTTGTCCAAGGTAGGTCCTTTCCTCTCCCCCCCCCCCACAATCCCACCCTCCACCAGATATGTGAGGAACTGGACAATAGTGCAGATTTGGGAAGTTGTCTCCAAAAACATTAAAAGATAAGATTTTTAAAATCTAAGATTTGATGTTATTTCTGCAGTAAGAAAAAGCATTACTGCAGTTTTAACATTTTATTAATTTCACAGGTCCTTCCTGAATTAAAAAACCTGCATACGTCTTCTCCTTTAGCTTCACTCTCCTTGTCTACTTTATTATCACAGCACAAAGAAGTTGCTAAGCTTCTGCTGGGATTCTCCTGAACTACAGTTTACCTTAGGTCTTTGCTCTGATTCAAGTTTTTCATTCCAACTATTATATCAGTTTTAATAAAAACGAGTTTGAAAAGTCTTGCATTCCAAACTTTCCTTGAACACGAAGTTAAAGCTATTGTACTCAAAATACTGTGCATTAAGAATCACTTGTGGACAAATGATCTTCCTTTCTCCAGCCTAAAGTTACATATCATGTATGTGGCAGAGATGAAAGCCCCAAATACAGCTTTACATTTATCTCCATGTTCATTTCCATACACAATGGAAAGATTAAAAATAGTAATTTGGAAATTTTACCTTCTAGCAGTTATATCTTGTGCTTACTTTTACTCATAGAATTAGTGATTCATAATAAAAATCTAATTATTGCTTTAAAATTGATTCCAGATCTACAGCATTTTGTTTTTCAACAAAAATTAACACGGAATTGCTGGCTTGTGAGAACTGCCTTCTCTGGGGGCCATAGCACATTTTCAAATCAAGAGATGGCAATAAAGACTACATGACTGTTAACCCATGTACCAATAACAATGAAATAACAGCAGTGTAATCAATTAGGTGATCGATACTTGCCACACTCTGAAAGTCGATTGACACGCAGTAGGCTTCCATCTTTATACACAACTGCACTTTATCTTCCTGGCAGCTCTTTGCAGCAGTCCACTCTCTGCCTATGAACTTGGTGCTCTACTACTTCTCCCATTCACAGTGATAAATACTTTCGTAATTACCTTGAGGTGAACAGTTGAGGAGTGGAAAGAAGGCGGGCATGTTCGTTGATAGAGGAATTCAAATACTCTTAGGAGTTTTCTAGCCATATCCTATCTATTTTATGCTCACTGTGGGCATAATAAAGTATTTCAGGATTTACGTATATAAATCTTGGAGCTAAATTTTGATATGTCATAGGACTCATTGACTCTTAAACCATTTATCAGATATGTGTGGCTTAGTAAAGTACCAATACTCATCTATTAAAACTAAAATATTGTACCAAAAACAAATAATTGAACAGAGTATAAACATAGAAGAATTTTAGCTGGTGGATTTTTATATGTACATATACATAGATAACATGTTGAGATAATTATAACTTTTTGGCTTCTAATTAAACTTACTTTGCAAGAACTATGTCTACATACATTAAAGATCATGCATTCACTAGGTTCTTAATAAATGTTTATTGAATCAGTTGTGTTTCCTAAATGACATCTTTGAATCCATTAATTTAGGTTTTGTCAATTTGCACACTTCAAGCATTATAAAGATTGAAAATATAATAAGCAGATGGTAACAGGTTTCCTTAGGAAATTTTCATAAAAAGAATGATTTGCAGGTTTCATGTATTCCCAAACTTTTCTAGACTGATAAAAGATCCTTGCTTCTGAAATTTAAAGCTTTTCTCAAGATTGTGATATTTATTGACTATTCACATTGTGGCAGTTAAACCAAGGGCTGAATTACACAGAGATCTTTAGTAAGAAATGTACTGACTATGATAATCCTGGATCAGGTGCCCACGTTTACTTCCTTTCATAGCATTGGAAATTCAGCTGTTTCACAGTTTAAACAGTTGCCTAAAGGATCCCTTGAGAAAGGAACCTGAGAAAGGCTAAAGGGTTTGTAGCTATCTGATGACCATTTTGGAGGTTGAGAAAGCTTGCAGTTTTTTCTTTTGGTAGGAAGTGGATCTTTGTGCCTCCATAAAGAGTGTGTCTGTAATCTTTGCAAACAAAATTTGTCTAATAGAACAGAAATGTATGTTAAAGTATAGTTGCCCTGACACAACATCTTCAAGAATCAAATGCACTTAAAACTCTTCTGGACAATATATATAAAACGATATTTTTTCATGAAGATGGAACTTGTCAAACCCTTACTTTGTGAAACTATAGAAAGATATACTTTCTGAAACATTTTTGGAGTAGGGGAAAAAAAGAAAAGAATTAGTGAGCCAGTATTTTGTAACAAGCTTTGTTTTTATAATGAAGATTAGATCATAAATACAATAGGAAGAAAGAAAAGGAAAGAAGGAAGAAAAACAGGAAAGAAAGAAATGAGCATTAAGTGCCTACTATGTTTTAGGTATTGGATGAAGTGCTTTACATTTTTGCTTATTCCACTAATTTCCAAAAAATATATATTTTTTGCTTTCTTTGTGGTCCTGTTGAAATTTTAAAAAATGTTTTAGGGAATTTGCTCTAGCTAACTTATTATTGGTTGACTCTCACCCACAGTTCTAATAAGTATAGAAACCTTATTTTATCTCATCATTTCTATTCTCTCCAATGTTCAGCACAGGCCTATGCACATAGTAAGTGCCTAACATATATTTGCTTAATGACTTCTACTTATATGATAAAGTTTTCTTCTGTAAGTATTTTTTAGCCATTTGCAAAAATATTTTCTTTGAAAGCTTGTAACATATCAAAATTAAACCACAAGGAAAACATCTTTAAAATATTCTTATTTACATCTGTTATCTCTTTCTGAAACTCACTTATCTTGGATCAAAGTAGTATAATAATCTAACAATAATTCTAAAGTCAACTCAGAGATGCCTTTTAAAATTATGATGATATCCATGCAAAACTATGAAAGCAGTTTAATAAAGAATTTCTTCAGGATATCAAAATTCACTGAAATTTCTGTCCATCCTGTTGCTTTTCTAGAACTGGTAGAGCAATCAATTTTACCAATGGAATAAAAATATTAAACTTGTCTAAGGAGACAGAGTTCTTCCAGAACGGTGAAAATGATCAAGAAAGCAAAAACTGTACACTTAAAAATAAAATCTCCTTCACCACAATGAAAGATGATTTGGGGTAAATGCTGAACTACAATTTTTATTTCTGAAAAATAAGCCTACTCATTCAATTTGTCTACTTGGAAAGTATAAAGTTTTTTGGAATTCATTTAAACTCCCCTGAACAATGTAAAACTAATTTTTATGGAGATTTTAAAATAATACTTTAACATTGGTATTTTCTAAGAAAAAATTGTTTTAAGCAAAACTAAAATACCAAGAAGTCTAGAAAACTAAGAAAAATAGAATCACAAGTACAGTGAGCAACAGAATCATTTCCCAAGGTTTTATCCTAGACCTACACATTACTGGTTAGAAAATGCATACTGTTTACAACTTCTTTTTAAGTAAAATATTGCCCATTTCCTTTCCCCCCCATATTTTCCCAAAATTCTGAAATGAGCCAATTTCAAATTAAAATATCTATTCCTCTAAATTCCCAGTGACCGGTATCGCAAATATTCCAGTATCTCCTCTGTAACGTTTGCTTATATAATTAAGATTGCTTAGGTGATTTATTATTATTATCCAGGTTCTGGCTAATAATCATACCTCTGCTAACTATGTGGGTTATAAATACTGGCTTCCTCTGCTTATCTGAAAGAGATATTTTAGTTTTTAGGTTTTCATAAATTATTCTGAGCTAATTTTTAGATTGGTCCAGAAAAATAATAGATTCCAAAAAATTATTATAATTATATCTATTATTATTATTATAATAAAAATAATTAATGGTATAACCAATTATTTATCAACCAAGGTTATTTTTGTGCTCCAGTGACACAAAATTAATTTGATATTGAAGACAGATATTCATAGTGTTTAATGGTAATATAAATTAAATTTTAGATAAAAGTGTTTGTCTAAATTCATCAGTTCATATTCTCAACTATGTTAGTAGTTGAAATAAGTGTGAACAAGAAAATCTAATTTTATATATTATAGCAATATGCTCCAATTCATTTTTACAAATCATCAATAGTTCCTGGACCTTAATAATTTAGTTGTTAATATAATTTGCACTACAAAGATTTCAAACCTTTAAAAAATATATACCCTTTCATCTTGCCCTACTAGAAAGTTAGAGGGGATATGGGGAAGGATATGAGAGCACAGATTGGGGGAATGGGTATTCAGTAGGCTTTCTATTTTGGGGGTGGGGGTAGGGGAAAGACAGGGAGAAAAAATTGTAGCTCAAAATTTTGTGGAAATGTATGTTGAAAACTAAAAATAAATAAATAAAATTAAAAAATATGTACCTTAATGATCAAAATTACATATCAAATCAAACTTGATTTAGTAATTAAATAACAGATGATTTTTTTCCCCTCCTAAACAGTAGTAACACAGGAAAATAGCAGTGAACCATATCAATCTGTCAATCAGATAGAAAACTTTTAATTCCTGGCAAAAATAAATCTTGTGAAGCAAATTTAATAAATACATACTTTTGGAATCTAGTGACTCAGTAACTCTAGTTGGTGACATTTGAACACATAAGAAAGAAGTACTGAATATAGAAGGCAATTAACTTTGTTACAATTCAGCAAATTATATGAGGACACTGGTGAGAGTGTGATTGATACCAGCACTTGAAACTGTAACAAAGGAATTCAAAGGCATTTTTTTTTTGCTAAAAAATTCTGCATTTGTAAATTTGACGAACTTTTTAAAAACTTGAATTTAAAATGACATTTTAAATTACAGAATTCTGAACCATTAGTTTGAAAATTTGTGAATCTCTAAAGTTCACTTATCACAAATACTTACTGTGTACTATAGAAACAAAGAAGAGAAATAAGAAAGACATTTTAAAATATTGCTTCCTTTATGGTATGCCTTAAAATAAAAGACTAATTATGTCTAATAAGAATATTTCATATTTTGTTTAACTTGTTAGAAATAAAGAACATCTGGCAAATATACCTCTACTAAAATAAAGTTTAAGTACATTTAATAAATTAATTGTATTTTACTTTCTAAAAACAAGTTACAGGTGCAAATTATATGATCTCTAAAAACATAAGAGTACATATTGAAGAGAAGAAAAAGTGGGAAGTTAAATTCATTTACAAATCTCATTTTAAATATTTGTCCCTATTTTTCATAGAAAAATAAATAGTCTTGAAGTGAAGTTAGTCAACAGATTTTTGTGAAATGCTTAGGTATCCTAGGGTTAAAAACTGCCACAATTTTTCCAATCTCTGTGTGATGGAAAAGCTTATAAGGTTTTGTGTGTGTGTGTGTGTGTTTTCTTATTATTGTGAAGAAGATGAAGCCTTTAAAGAGATAAATGATGCAAAAATAACTATAATAGCTATGCATTCTTTTTACCTAGACTATTCTGGTACCTTTGATAATTTCTTTCACAATATGTGCCCCTAAAAGCAACAGCTTCTTTTTTTTGTTGTTGTTCAGGTTATCGATGGTGGTGAAAATATGATTATTTGAGTTACAGTTGTCATTGCAACTGATGACATTCTGCCTCGAGTCAACTCTTACCGACAATTTGCAGAGATTAAAAGGTTATTGGAAATGGTGATTTAGGAAATGCTTTTTGAAGATATCAGAGAGATATCAAAGAAACCTGGGGTTTCCAATGTTCTCTATAATCATTTTCACATAAAATGCAGGTATAGTACTTACAAGTGTTGTTTAAGGGCCCCATTCAGAAGGGGAAAAAATGTGGTATAAAGAGATCTAGACATGGATCTTTAAAGTATGTATCAGGTTATCCACTATATCTCCCTTTGTAAAGGAGGAATAAATAATGCACAACATAGAGAACATACCACTACATGTAGTTGCATTTCTCTATAATACCCAGGGAAACAGAATTTGTTACACAATTAGAATTCAAATGTGGAGAAAAAAGCTTGCTTTCCTAGAGTACAAAGTGAGAATAGCATACATACACTGTGTGTCAATCTACACCTAAACCTAAGAATTAAAACTAAAAATTTGCAACAATTATACAAAAACTCCCTCATCATGAAATGTTTTCTTTCCTTCCTCTCTTCCTCCCTTCTTCCCCCAAGGACCTCCTATTGGCCAGATTGTGCTTGAGCTAATAGGGAACTTTTCTTTAGGCCTGACTCTGATCTTCCTAAAAATTGTAATGAAGAAACCATAGCTCAGGTTAGCAGAAAATGCAGAAATGTCTTGATTGTTGCAGAGATAAGCATTTCTCTATAGAAATTAACATTTACTAATATGGAGACTGTATTAGTAGTGACAGGAATATACATATATATATATATATATATATATATAATTAATGTTATGACTACAGACATGGGGCATAGGAATAGGTGGTATGGATAAAAAAGATTTACTTATGTCATAATGGAAAAAATCTAAATCTACTACTCCATGAGAGCCTACTGGTCTACCCACTGACCTCAAGAAATTCATACAATAAGAGCTAAGTCTGGCCCCAGTTAGCTTACTTGGTTGAATTATTGGGGATGGGCAGTGAGGGCTAAGTAGGCTCCTCTTCCTTTTACTATTTCATTTGATTTCCTCTAATCTCCCACTCCCTGACTTGGAAGGTATTGGAGAAGTCTACTCTTTGAGGCTAGAGCATAGCCAGGAGCAACCCCTGTCCTACCCTGAACCAAGAGAGGAGATTGGAGGGAGACAAGGGAGGTCCAGATCAAGTGATCTGGGAAATGATGCAAGGGAGTGAACTTGTAAGCAAAAATGGGAGCTTTAGCATTGTCTTTTTAATAGTTGGACGAGAATAACTCATACTGAATAAAAGATTTGCGGGCAATTAAATCATAGAATCTTAAAGAGATGGAAGGGATCTTAAATTTTATTGTTAATCTAGTAGACTTTGTGGTATACTCTTATACTTTACTATCTACAGAACTGAATAACTTTAGATGGTTTTAAATGAAAAATAGTTGTAGACAGACTTAGGAATTCCTGACGTATGATTAACCTACATGCAAATTACTAGTTCCACAACTGGAACTCCCCCTTCCCTTGAGTTCCCTTCTCTACTGTAACACCATTGCTGGCTAAACTCACCTCTACCACTTGACTCCCTTATATCCTTTAGCCAGATCTTCATTCTACTTTTGCTAGTGAGCCTTGGCTGTAGAAACCAGTATCATCTCTACTTTTATAGTCAGTGTTGTTTTATGGGAAAGGAAAGAAAAACCCCTATTCCTGCTGTTATGGTAAAAGATAAGTTACTCACTTCCAGAATTACACCTTGTCATATATTTCATATAAAATCTTATAAAAGTTTACTTTTCTAGTACTATTCATTCCATAATATAGAGCTTTAAGGATAACAGAATTTGTCCATGATTACAAAACTATTCAGTATTGGAGGCAAGATCTGAAGCCATGGCTTTTTGGCTCAAGGCCAACATTCTATCCACTACACTATGCAGCCTTTAGCTATGTCACTAGCTAAATAGCCTGATTATCTAATCACCATTTATAATGTTTATGGGGAAATATACTTTCAGTTCCAAACTTACTGACAAATAAACTTTTGGAACACAACTTATTAATTATTTTGTTAGGCCTGGATCTATAGGCTAAGATGGAGAGATAAATATACAACGTAGAAATCAGCAGTGATGAAATAAATTAAAATGATCAATGTTTATTCACTTTAGGATGCTTAAGTTGGTATTACCAGAGTTTGAATTGTGAAGTGTACTAAGAAGCAAAAATTCTATTGTAGTTTATTATATGGATAATTGATTTGTAAACTTGTAATTCAAATGGAAATTTCTTTTGCATGGTTTTTAGAGACAGAATGATACAGAAAGACACTGGGATTTAAGATGCTTCACTAATATGCTTTTGATAAAATTATAACAGCATTAGAATTGTCATCTTGGGGAAATGAAAAAATAACATTCTAAGGTTAATAGGATGTTTTGTCTAGATCACTGGCAAAGGTCAGAAGCTTCTTAAGGATATGGCTCATGTCACATATATTTTTATTGAACTGCTGTAGTCCTTAATTCATCATGAAACCATGTTTTTCATCACATTGTATATTAAATGTACCTTTTATGAATGGTGTGGTTTTCTAAGTCTAGCCTTGATTTTTACCTCAGCATGCACCAGAGTATACTTAGTCCTTTTCGGGGAGGAAGTCTATGGTCATCCACAGTGTTTTTTCCATAGAAACTGGACATGATGGAAATGAGTAGACCAATGTCAGAGTTACAGGTGGCTTGAGAGGAGAAATCCTGAGAGTGGGCTTCCACAATTTGAGAGATGGCAGTTACTGGGGGGACTAATAGATTGCCTGGAGTAGTACATGACAAGGACAGACATGCAGGTATCTTCTCGGTCTGAAAAGGTAGTTCATTGACAATGTTTGTGAATACCACATTTCTGTGTGAAGAAGAGATTTTTTATTCCATAGGCAACATGATCCTAGTATCTCTCTATATGTCTAGGAAATAGAGATTTTCTGGAAAATAACAGTCTTGAGATTTGCTTCCTGGCTAACTCCAAGTTTGAGATTTCTCACGATCAAGAGTTCAGGGATTGGTAGGATAGGGAGAGTAGAAATTTTCCTGGAGAAAAAAGAGAATTTGTCCATATAAGAAGCATTGTAGTTGGAGAGCAAAGCCAGTAAATTATTTGAATAGTGCAAATCCAACAGGAAGGAAATTTCTTGTTCAACAACCCCAAATTATGTTTTTCTTTTGGAATGAATTCCAAACACAGAGACTGTGTGAAACTCTGTGGGAAGACCAGACATCTACTAGAATATAAAAGATGTGTCTTGATACTAACCCCAAATTCAACTCTCTTTGCTTTATCACGTTATTGATTCATATTGAGTTTGAAGTAGACTAACAACAGATCTTTTTTGATGAACTATTTATTAGCTAAAAGTCTATACTTAAGAAGTTAATTTTGTGAACTTTATGTAAACCCTAACAAATTTAACGTTATTAGATTCAGCCCAGTGATTTAACACATCAAGATCTTTTTTGGATTCTAAATCTGTCAAGAGTGTTAACTATCCCTCCTAGCTTTGGGTCATCTTCAATTTCGATCAGTATACCTTTTGTGTCTTTATTTGATAAAAATGTTAAGTGCAACAAGGCCAAGAATAGATCTCTGAGGCACTCTAGAGGAAACCTATCCTCCATGTTGACATCAGATCATTAATAACTATTCTTTGTGTCAGAATATTTTAGCATTTCTGAACCAATTTCATTGTACTGTCAGTGTACATTGTTGCATCTTATCCACAAAAAAATGAGAGATTTTATCAAATAATTTTGCTAAAGTGTGGGTATATCATATTTATAACATTGCCTTAATCTACCAGTTTAGTAACTCTGTCCAAAAAGGAAACCTGAAGCAGTGTAAACCTATTTTTGATGAAGCCATCTTGGCTCTTTGAAATTAGTGCCTTTTTTCAGTTGTTCACTAGCTATTTCTTTGAAAATAATGTTACAGTATTTTGCCAAATATTAAAAGTCAAGTTTACTGGCATATAGTACAGATTTTCTACTCTTAACTTTTTGGAGAATTTCATCTATTCCTTATGACTTTTTTTCTTCTTCCAAGATAGGTTGTCCTATCTTGCCCAGGGCTGAAAATTCAGAGCAGCTCATTGGTCTATTAATGATCAGCACAAGAGCTTTGATCTTCTCTCTTTCTGATCTGGGCCTTAAGTAACCTGGTGTAAAGAACTGATTGTCCTCGCCCACTGAAACTCAGAACTCTGGATCTCAAGAGCTGAACTTTCTTCCTCCTTATTTTCCCCAATAGCAGTGGTTATAGGTGTGTGCTTCTGTGCCTCATTCTATGATTTTTCAAAGATTAATGTCATTGGCTTGACAAGTATCTCTTTTAGTACACAAAGATGATTCATGTAGGCCCTGTGACTTAGCATCAAGGCTTGCTTAGGTACTCTCCTTTTGGTATTTCCTTATTTATCTTTGGGATTAATTCCTCATTTACCATTTTGATTCCTTTCTAGATCAAATATCCTTCTCCTTGACAGAGAAAACAGGAACAAAGTAAAAATTAAGTAGCTTTACCTTCTCTCTGTGTTTAGTTTCCCTCTTTCCTTTTATCCTGACTAGTAGTCCTAACTCATCTTTGATCCTGCTCTTTCTTCCAATATAATTTTAAAATATTCCTTTTTCAGGTCCTTAGCTTTCTTTGTCAGCTTCACTTTGTTCTGGACTTTAGCATTACTGAAGTTTTTCTTACATAATCTGTGCATGTCTTAAAAATCTAAATTGGTTGGTAAGTTCCATGTGCATACATGTTGAACTTTTCAAAAAACTTCCCCTTTTCCTTCTCTAGATGAAATTCACTTAGAAGAAAGAAAAAAAATCCAAGGTATGATACAATAGAAAGAAAACTAAATGAGGTATCAAAAATCATGGGTTCCAGTACTAATTTTACCACTAATTAGATATGTAACCTTGTTCAATTCACTTAACCGATAGAGACTGAAGTAAGATGATATTTAAGGTTCCTTTCACATCAAAGGTTCTATTATTCTCTCTTACCTGTAGTACTAAAAGTAAGTTGGGATGAAATGGGATATAATTTTATTTCTTTTTTTAGGAGGGCCTAAAATGTCATAAAACCTTTTATTAGACTTGTGAAAAATACTATGTAGATTAACCATCTTCAAGATTTTTCATTTGAAACAATATACAAACCATTCTGTTTCATTTGTACAAGTTTTCAAGAAAAAATTATACTTCAAATATGAAAATCAGACATCTTAGCAAAATGCTAAGAGAACACAACAAATCAGAAGTATTTTCACCTTGGATAATTTGAAAGAGAAATTGAATAAATCTACCTTTTTGGTTGAATTGACTGGCAGTTATGTATTTAGTCAATGGCATTCTGAAATTTAAAAAAATGATAAACTTATAAACTCTGGGGACTTAGGTAGCTATATGTATATATGTATTTATGTATGTGTTTGGAGAGATGAGAGGCTATCTCTACCTCTTCCCTGGCATAATACAATGCAATGTGATCCAACAAGCATTTATTAGTATCTGTTGGATGCAGATCACTGTGCTAGGTGACCTTTAAATAAAAAAGCACCTGCACTCAAGAAGGTTGCAGCATTATAGATAAGACACCAACAGAGAACATGATAACGTGCAATGTTACATGAAAATGTTCTAAGGAGGAAAGTCATTACTAATCAGGGCATCAGGGAAGGTTTCATGGAGGAGAGAGTATTTGACAGACTTTAAAGAATGGGTAAGAATTTAGCAGGTGAGAGGGCATTCTAGGAGTAGGAAACAAAAGGCACGGGCATCTAATAGTGCAGAGGGCTCGGGAGTTAAAGGACATTTTTAGCCAAGAAAGTGTGAGATAATACCTAAAGACTATCAGTGGGAAAAAAATTTAAAAAGTGGAAAATTAGATTGTGTTAGAATAAACCTTAATATTAATTGTACTTCTAATTAAGATCCTAGCACAGAAGATAGATGAAGGCAGTTTTTTCTTTGCATTAGGGCTTAGCAGGAATCTGCTAATTGTCAATAAAAGGCAGCTGAGTAAGCTAGTGACATAAAGTTAAAGACATAAAGTCTTTCAGTAATGATAGCTGACATTTATAGAGTGCTTGTTATGGTTCATAAAGTACTTTATGCACATTATCTCATTTGATCTTCACAATAACCCTGTGAGTTAGGTACTACAGAAGAAGAGATGTGTTGTGAATGTTAGAAATTCCTTGCTAATCTGTCAACCTGACAATGGAAAGGCTTCTCTGTCTTCTGTGTACACATGTCTCAAGCATGAAAGGAAAGCCTTCTTAGACTTTTCAACTCCCATCCTCTCCTGGTGCTTGATGGGGGACAATGATTCCACCAGAATGAACCTCGAGAGCATTTCTAGGTATTTGGTTGTTTTTCTGAAGCAAACACCTAGCATTCCAGTGCAGGAAAAAGTTGTGATTATGGCAAAAAGTGGATCCGAAATCCAGCACAGAGGGGCCTAAACTTGTGTGGAATATGGGTATTGCATCTTTCAAAAAGTACATCTTTCCTAGAGGTGCATGATGCTTTTATAATTCCATGTGTTAGTGCACAAATGTGTCAACTGGCACTTTTATATGAATATATGTATATTTGCATGTTATACACATACATGTACACATGTAATATACATAAATATTAGCAAAAAGGCTACATTAACATATTTAAAAGATTGTGCAATGCAATCATTTTGGATTATAGGAATGCATGATTGTTTCAATATTAGGAAAACTATAAATATAACAGACTATATTAATAGGAAAAAAATAAAAATCACATCACTATATACTTAAGTGCAGAAAATACTTTTGAGAAAATATATCTATTTTTAAAATTCTAAATGTAGGAATAAATGGACCCTCCCTTGATAAGGTAAATAATATCTCTATAAAGCCAGGAGCAAAAATGATCTATACTAGAGAAATGGTGGAAGCCTTTTGAATAAGATAAGGCTATCAGGCCTATTATCACTGCTGTTATTTGATTTATTTTTAGAAATTCAAGCTATAGCAGTAAGACAAGAAAGAGAAATGGAGAGAATAAGCATAGGTAATGAAGAAAAGAAAATGATCACTTTTGCAAATTATATGAAGATTTATTTAGAAAGCACAAGAGGGTGACCTAAGATTAATTGAAACAACTTAATCAATTAGCCAGATATAGAACATAAAATAGTAGTTATATTTTAAAAAACAGTAAGAGAAATTTTTTTTTGCAGAATGTATAAAATATAGAATCTAGCTACCAGCACACATAAGAATTATATGTTTACAACTACAAAACACTCTTTCACAAAAATAAAGATATCTGCAAAATTACAAAGATATTAATTGTTCATGGTTGAGCTATGCCAATGTAATAAAAAGCACTACCTAAATTAACTTATGTATCCAGGGCCATACTAATCAAATTACCAAAGCATTGCTATGACAGAGCAGTATTTTTTTTTTTTTTTAGTAGTTGAGGATGGTTTCCCTTTAAGGAAATAAAAGCCTGTCCTTGGGACTTTTGATTACTTCTAGGATCAAATATCAAATCCTCTAACTCTGAAAGCCTTTCATAACCTGACCCCTTCTTTTTTAAAAAAAAAATTATTTATTTAGGGTTTTTTTTTTGAGGGGGGGAAGACAAGGCAACTGGGATTAAGTAACTTGCCCAAGTCACACAGCTAAATAAATGTGTCAAGTGTCTGAGGCCAGATTTGAATTTAGGTCATCTTTACTCCAGGGCCAGTGCTCTATTCACTGAGGCACCTGGCCCCTTCTTACACCTTACTCCCCTCCACTTTGAAGAAGTATCTTCAAATATGACTCATCTCCAGAATCTGCATTTTCATTCCTAGTCCCCTGTGACTGGAATTCTATATCTCTCCCTTTCTCCCTTCTCTGTCTCTCCCAATCTCTGTCTCTGTCTCTCTGTCTCTCTATCTCTCTGTCTCTGTCTCTCTCTCTCTCTCTGTCGCTCTCTCTGTCTGTCTCTTTGTCTGTCTGTCTCTCTCCCTGTCTCTCCTTCCTGCCTTCAAGTCTCAGCTACAATTCTGCCTTCTACAAGAAGCCTTTTCTCTTCTTAATATTAGTGCTTTCCCTCTGTAAATATCTCCAACTTATCCTAAATATATATTGTTTATATATAGTTGTTTGCATACTGTGAGCTCCCTGAAAGCAGAGTGGTTTATTTGAATTGTATCCTTTTTATCTTGTCACAAGTAAAGTTGTTTTTGTTGCATTTCATGGTCCAAAAGTACCTTATTTCATTTTAATTTTAAGATTGGATTACTAGCTGGTCTTGAGTTAGGCCAGGTCCAGAATACTTACTTTATAGAGCTAGAAGAAATAACAAAATCAAACTGAAGGAACAAATGATCAAGAATCTCAAGGGAAATAATAAGACAAGTTGGAGGGAAGTTTATCAATATTAGATCTCAACATATAGAAGAGTGAAGGGATGGCTGTTATGGAGGGGAAGAACAGGAAGGCAAAAAGGAAAGGGTCAACCTTACTCTCATTGAATTTGGCTTAGGGAAAGAGTGGTATACACTCTAAACTGGGTATCTTGCCCTACAGGAGAGTAGAGGGGAAGGGGATTAGAGGGAGGATGATGGAGAAGAGGACAGGTTGGGGGGGGGGAGGATTATTAGAAGCACACACTTCTGTGAAGGGACAGGGACAAAGTAGAGAATAGAACAAGTAAGGGGGGCGGGATAGGAAGGAGGGAAATATAGTCAGTCTTTCATAATATGTCCATTGTGGAGATGTTCTGTGTAACTACACATATATGGCCTGTATTGAATTGCTAGTCTTTCCAGTGGGGGTGGGTGACAAGGGAGGAAGGGGAAGAATCTAGAACTTAAAGTTCTAAAATCAAATGTTAAAAAAAAATAGATATATTATACATGTATATAAAAATATTAGATCTCAAACTTTACTCAAATGGAAGTGTGATCTATTGAGCATGAATTTGAGTTTTCTCCAATATTTCAGATTGCAAAATATTCATACCTATCCATCTTATGCAACTCTTATCAATGTTCTAGTATGAGCTTGCCTTACAGAGTCCTGCTGATGTTCTTTCTGGAGGCCTTTCTTTCTTTGTTCCTACATCTCCAGGGTGCTAATCTGAGCACTCAGGCTGTTTACCTGTCATCCTTCCTCTCCGGCAAGTCTCACCCTTCCCTCAGGATTCCATAAGGTTTGAACTCACCTTACAAGCAAAACTAATTTGCTTTGTTAGAGAGACAACCCCCAAAACAGGCATCTAAGCATCTAAACTTATGGTAGATCTTGAGGTCTTAGATTCGTTTCAGAAGAGAAACAAATTTGGGGTTGCTAGACATGTATTCTCCAAGTTTTACTGAGTACCACTTTTACCCTAGAGACAGTCTTATACTATTCCGAGGTTATAGACTTCAGAAGAGAGATGGGATCTGCAAGAAACAATAAATCCTTTCCCATTGGACCTGAGTTATCCACATAACTGCTACAGGTAGTAACAGAAAGCAAAGTTCAGGTTTTTGTTTCCCCATGTTGTTCCTTGCTGCTCTTTCAGTACCAGGGGCACCTGCATAATTTTCTCTGTCCCAAGAGGCTGGTACTGCCCAGAAGTTCCCCTTCTCTTTCTAAAAGTCTGAGTCTGGGAACTCCTGAATTAGGAGTTGTTAGAGAGGCAGCCCTAGGGCTGGAAATGCCCAGGTAGTTCCTTTCCATAAGACTATATGCTAGAACTTGGAGTCTAGATATTTTTTTTCTCTCTGACTATGGGGATCAGAGCATTCAATGGCAACTCTCTCCCGTTTCTGCCCCGAAGGCAGCTATTATCAGTGGTGGGAGTGAAAAGTGAAAGTGGGGGTGGGGCAGTCCTTCTCCCCTGGGGCTTTATTTGGTTTTACTACTCACCGATCTGTTCTCCAAAGAGAGAAAAAAGGCTGCATGTTCAAGTGAATATCTTTTCACAGGACAACACAAAGGGATGACTCAGCTTCACAACAGTCTTAGTCAACTGATTCATCCCCGAATGATGAGAAAGTTTCAGACAAAAACTCACTACCATGTAAACTTACCTAGTTGAACAGAGAATTTTCCAGATCAGTCTCATATAGGGTACTATAGAAAAGGCAACAGTACTCACCTATTATTTTACTTCTGTTTTCTTTGATTATCTATAGAAGTATAGTCAGTAGATTGGAAAGAATAAAGCAAAAATGTACTACATGCTTTCTTGAAGTTTGATTATGGAAAATAAGAGAGACCCAGCCAGATTGAAGGAATAATGTCCCCAATTTTAAAAAAGAGTTAAGTCTGCAAAATATTCATTCATTCATTTCAGTACATGTCAATGACTATCATTTGCTAAGCAAAGAGGCAAAAGACAGTTCCTGCCCTCCAGGAGTTTACAATCCATTGGAGGAAACAACATGCAAAATATATGCAAAGTAATCTATATACAGGATAATAGGAAATAATTAAAAGAGGGGAAGCAGTGGAATTAAGGGGGGTGGGGGGGAAGGTGGTTAGGGAAGGTTTCCTGTGGAAGGTGACATTTTAATTGAGGCTTAGAAGCTAAAGAGGTCAGTAATTAGGGTCGAGGAGAAAGAGTATTCCAGGCATGAGGGACAGCCAAAGAAAATACCCAGAGCTGAGAGATGAAGTTTCTTGTACATGCATGGAACAGTCAAGAGGACAGCGTCGTTGGATCAAAGAATACTTGTCAAGGAGTAAACTGTTAAGAAGACTGGAAAGGTAGGAGAGGGCTGGGTTATAAAGGGCTTTGAATATTTAACATAACATTTTATGTTTACTCCTGTAGGCTATAGGAAGCCCCTGGAGTTTAATCGAGTCATGAGGGGTGTGTGTGTGTGTGTGTGTGTGTGTGTGTGTGTGTGTGTGTGTGTGTCCACTATATGATCAGACTGGCATTTTAGGAAAATTACTTTAGTAGCTGTCTGGAGAATGGATTAGAGTAGAGAAAGACTGGAGGCAGACCGCCTCAGCAGCAGGTTATTGCAGTAATCAAGATGTGAGGTGATGAGAGCTTGTACCAGAGTAGTGGCAGTGTCAGAGGAGAGAAAGGGGCATATTCCAGAGATGTTGCAAAAGTGAAATCGACAGGTCTTGGCTACAGTTTGGATGGGTAGGGGAGAGGGGAAGGAGGTAAGAGATAGGGAGGAATCCAGAATGACTCCTAGGTTAGGAGCCTAAGGTATGGTAGGATGGTGTAGCCCTTTACAGAAATAGGGAACTTGTGTGTGGGAGGAATGATTTAGGGAGAAAGATAATGAATTCTGTTTTGGATATACAGACAGTTCTTGTTTTACATAATGGACCCTTCTGTTTACCTCTGGTAAAGTGATTTTTTACATAATGCTAATTTGCCAGAGGGCTGGCACCAGGTTCAAGGTGGGGGACAAGGGAGAGACTGAAAAACAAGAGCCAGAGGAGGAAGAGGGGGCAGGGCCAGTCACCTAGAGGCCTGGTCAAAACTGAGAGGAAGAAGTGGGGGCAGACATGTGGGGGCTGGACGTGGACTCAGGAGAGGATGGGTGATACTCAGGGGCTGGGGACAGATACATGAGGAAAGATGAAAGACATGGGGGTTGGACACACAAGTGGTGGGCAGAGAACTGCAAAGGTCTCCTCTCTGGGCTCCAGAGATTTCAAGTTAAGACCCCACCAGTTAGTGGCAATCTTTCAGCCATTCCATTCTTTTGCTTTCACTTGGAGGGTTTTGGGGCTTTTTGTTAGGAAGGGGGGATAAGGGGGGGAGGGAGAGGTTTGGGAGGCCATTGATGTAGGAACCAAGCAGCGATAGGAGCAGAGAGAGATCAAACGATATTTTACAGTGAAGTTAATATGGGTATTTTTTTGAAATAAAGGTTTCAGAATTCTTTAGGTAAAGTCAAATTTGCATGATGCAAAATTACTAAAAGGAGTATTGTTTGTATTGAGTTCAAGATGTCTAAAAGGCAATTGGAGAAGAGTGGAGGCCAGGAGATAGATTGGGGTAGGAAAAGCATATTTGAGAATCATCAGCATAAATTAATTCATGAATACTGATGAGATCACCAAGCACAGTAGTATTTAGAGAAAAGAGAAAACCCAGGACAGAACTCTGAAGGATATCTATGGCTAGAGGGTATGAACTGGAAGAGAATTTAGCAAATAAGGCTGAGTAGCTTAATTCTGACACTTGGACAAAATCTATTGTTGATAGGATGGTTTGTGTACATTTAGAAAGGGAAGTGTGACTATTTTGTTCAGCATGGTTTCATCAAGAATAGACCATAACAAATTAAAGAGTAACTAGATTGGTAGATTAGTGGGATGCTGTATACCTAGTATATCTAGATTTTGGCAAAGTGTTTGACAGTTTTGTAATATATCTTTGGGAACAAGATAGAAAGATCCAAGTTGGATGACAGGAAGGTTAGATGGATCTGGAACTGATTGAATATCTAGTTGACCCAAAGAAATGTCATAAGTCTTCAATGTCAAATTTGAAGGTCTGTTTTAGGCAGTGTCCTGGGAATCTGCCCTGAGGCCTTTGTTGAGTAACATTTTTAGCAATGGGAGGCAGCACTAAGAAGGTAGTGTAGCAGGAAGCATTTTAGTCAAGATCCTCTCCACAGCTAGAAAATGCCTCCAGACTGAATCCTGATGGAGATATCCAGGAAAAGTCACAATGAGTCATTTGTCCAGCCCAGGATGGCATAGGGAGAGAGACAGAGATCTGTAGACTGTTGGGACAAGGTCTAGTCAGGAACATGCCAGGAAGCACTTTAGTGATTAAGACGAGATTGTCCACCAGGGCAAGAGGAGGTCCCTGATCCATGACAGAATACCCCCAGACATATGCCAGGACACTATGTTGGGGACAGTTACCAACTGGCCATTTTGTTTCCCACAATATGAGTCACACAGATCCAGGGCAAACTGAGAAGGGGACCTATCCTAAAGGAACAGTGTTCCTGGGTAGGGAGGCCCTGGGTGGTACACAGAGAAAGAAAGTTCAGAAGAAAGAAGCAGTGGTTTGATTCAGACCCCAGGAGCAGAACAGAGCCTCAGTTTTAGCATCTAGCCTGCAGAAGAATAATCAGGGATCAAAGGAGCCTACAGTTCTTTCACTCTGAACCAACAGATCTTTCCAGTTGACTTCAGCAGCTTTCTACTATTGCTCATATTGAAACCCAGATAAGGAATTTGCAGACCTCAGACCAGGGCAATCAGATTTTGCCTTGGATCAGTCCACTTTGAAAGCACTGAAAGCTTGCCTTTCCCTGAGATTCTGGAATGACACAGTACTCAATACCCTGTGAGAACAGCAAAAGAACAAGCCCAGACCTTCCTTCTAGAAATATTACCTCTCTCAGCCTTAACATCAAGTTTGAAGGCAGGACATTGGAAGAATGAGGGAACAAAAAAAAATTTTACCCATGAAGAGCCATGAAGCCTACCTGATACAAACCCAAAAGAGAATGACTCCAAAACATGTACAAGCAAAGCCTAAGGGAAAAATAAAAACAAAAACACTGCTTGGAAACAAACTCAACTAGAATTCTTGGAAGTGATAAAGAAAAATGAATGAACAATGATAAGCGATTAAACAAAGATAAATGGCTTGCATTCCAATATGGGGAGATGATATATGTTTCTTTTATCATCATCAGGGGTCATAGAGGGAATCTAATTAGACAAGGCCTGGAAGTTATACTATTATGTCTTGATGTTTTAAAGAGAAGAATATAAAGAGAGAAAGGGGAATATATGGGAGAGGAGAAAAGGGAAAGGGAGGTTAGGGAGATTTATCTCAGATAAACAAAATATGCAAGTAGACATCTATATAGTTAAGGAGCAGGGGGATCAGCTAATACTTCAGCCTCACTCATATGAACTGATTAAAGGAAGGAAGAATAGGTAGCACATTTATCAAATTTTCATATAATGTAAAACTGGGTGGATTAACTAACATGTTGGATGGTAGAGTCAGGATCCAAACACATCTTAGTAGGCCAAATCTACTTAATTTTAATAGGGATAAACCTAAACTCCTACACTTAGGTTAAAAGAATCAATTTCAAAAAATGTGGAATAAAGAAGAATCATGTATAGGCAACATTTAAAAAAATATTAGTAATAGAGTGAAAATGAGTTCATAGAGTAGCTGAATAGGAGAGAAAAGTCAAGGGGAAGTTATTTTAGAATTGGGGATACTTGTTTATGTTTGTAGGCAAATGGAAAGGAGCTGGTGGTGATGAAAAGATTTAATCTGCACAAGAGAGAAGGGTTCAATTCCTGGAGATGGTTGGAAGGAATAGGATCAAGGCCACAGGGAGAGGGATTATTCTTAATGAATAGTACATATATTACTTCTTCTATAACCAGAGGGAAGGAGAAGAGAGGCAATGATTATGTTGAAAGATTTAAAGGAATCTTTAAATCCGGAAGGAGTTCATGTTAGATGGCCTTAATCTTTAAAGGCTAGGTCATTTGCTATAAATTTCAGTATAGCCATATGACTGGTGACAAGAATAAAGAAACAGTTGCTGTGGATTATTGAATTGATAAGGGTAGGATTGTCAACAGCACCAAGGCACTGGCTATGATGTAGAATCAAGTTGCAGTTTGAAATTAACTCAATGATTTTTTTTTTTTGCCAAAGACAATAAGCAACCATGGATCACAATTGGATAAATAAAATGGTGAGAATTTAGAGCTAAGGATATATGCATTGAGAGTATTGGAAGAGTGAAGGGCAGAAGGTTCTGTGGTAGAGTAGTTTGGCAGAAAATCATTAAAGTGGCAAACTGTGGGGTTAAAAGCCTGGGTATAAAAGTAAATTAAGAAAAAGTAAGGAATATAACTGAGCGAATAAGTGTAGGGTATATGTGTTTGCCCACGTATATTACGTATTTTCACATGAGTTGTCTTAAATGTATGTGGTTTGTGAGGAGGCATTAATAGATATTTCTGGAATATTGTTCACCTCTCTCTAAGGGAGACTTTGATTCTTGCCTAATGGGAATTGGAGCCACTAAGCTGACCATTCTGCTCTGCTCAGAGAGGGAGTACTGGACAAGAATTAAATTTGTCTTCTCTTTAAGTAGTCTTTGTCTAGGGGAAATGATTTTTAGGCAAAAACTGTTTCCCTAGTCACCATCCTTTAAAGTGGAAGCCCACTTTATATCCAAACTATCCTACCAAATTCTAGTTTCCAGAAAAGACCATTACAAATAGTGAATACTCAATAAATAAACATTTATTTAGCACCTGCTTTGTGCTAGGCACTGAACTAAGTGCTGGAAGTAAACTCATTTGTCCAAGTAAATAACAAACATAAATCAGAAAAGTTCTACAGATCAAAATATGCCAGTCAATGCACAAAGTAAATGAACTCTCCCACAGTAAATGAGCTATTTCAGCTCAACTGACAGATCTCAACCAAGGAAATTCTCTTAACTTCAAGGAAGCAAGTTCGAAATCAGGGAGATGTTGGGGGACCAGCTTTCCCCTACATGTCTGCCTTTCCAAAGTGTCTCTTAGTAATCACTTTTTGAATCAATAAGAAGAATCTTACATAAATGCACTAGGATTGAACCCTTGGTTACATAGGGATTGGTCAAGATATGTCATGATCCTTATGCTACACCTACTTATGAAGAGTATGTGTAGTGTGAATGAAAGGGTGGGAGAGTAGGTTAGGAGGCTGTGGTTAGAATGTACTTTTATCCCTTATATCTAGTATATCCTTCCCTTTATCTTTGCCTGTTAAAGTTCTGCTCATTCATCCATGTCTGATGTCACTTCCATGAAACCTTTCTTTATTCCTCCAATTGAAGTATTCTCTCTCTGTGATCCCATAATACTTCACTTGTATTTCTCCTGTAGCATTTATCATACTTTTTTTTTTTGCTTTTTGGGGGGCAATTGGGTTTGACTTGCCCAAAGTCACACAGCCAGTGTATCAAGTGTCTGAGGTTGAATTTGAACTCGGGTCCTCCTGACTCCAGGGCTGGTGCTCTATTCACTGTGCTACCTAGCCGCCCCTATCCTATTCTTTTTTAATGATACTTTTTTTGGTGTTCATATTTTCTACTAGTTGGTAAATCCTGGAGGTCAGAGATTAGGTTTTGTTAATTTTAGTAAATCCATAGTGTCCAGAACTGTTTCTTACACAAAATAGTAGATGTTTAATAAATGGTTGTTAGATTTAATGGATTTAATTGAAGCCAGATTAGAGGGTTCAAATAATGGAACTAGATTTCTTGAAAAAACCTTAAGGACACTGAATATTATTGAAAGATAATCAATTTCTGACATAAATGCATAGGCTGACCCTGACACTTTACTACATGTATGACCACGGTCAAGTAACTTAAGTTCCTGGGCCTCAATTTCCTTATCTGTTAGATGAGGAGGGTAGATTAGATGGCTTCTGCAGTCCCTTCCAGCCTTAGATGTCTAGATTAGTAGTTTTATAATGTGTGCATACACACACACACACACACACACACATACACACACACACCCCAAGAGAATAAGTCCAGCCTTCTTGTCACTTTGCCATCCCTTAATAATCTGTGACTTCACTATCCTCTACTTTTCTGCTTTCTCTTCCATCTCCTGTGCCCTAAATATGGGGATTATCCAAGGCTTAGTCTTCAGCTTTTCTTTGCATAGCAATCACCAACCAGTAGACTACTGAACAGATCTCCAAGCTCACTTTTCCTTGTTCAGTCTGCCAGAATTCTTGGTGGGGAGAAGGATTCAACCATTAGTGGAGCTCCCTCCCACACTCTACTCCAGCTTTTCTCACAAAAAAGAGTTGTGAATTCCTGCTTTAGGTTTTCTCACAGAGTGATTTCATTTGATTGACTTCAACTATCACCTACATATGGATGACTGTCAAATTTTCATTTACAATTCTGACCTACTTCCAGCATACATCCTCCTCTGTAATTAAGCCAGTATTTTACTACTCTACTGTTCCAGGAACACATCCTATTCATTTCCACCTCTATGCCTGTGATGAGAGCGTTCTTTTCAGGATTTTTCTCCAACACTAAATGCTACCCAATATTCATGGCCCAGTTCAAATCCAATCCCCTCTATGAAGCCTTTTCAAAACCAAATCTAACCCTTTCCCTCTACACTGAGCTGCTACTAAGCATACATTCTGTACTCTGCAATTTATCATTTAATTATATTTTATATTGCATACTGTTTGGGAGAATTCAGTGCCACGTAGTGAAAAGAGCACCAGGCCAAGAGTCAGGAGACTTGGATTTTGGCTCTGACTCTGCCACTAACTGTTTGAGTGACTTTGGGTAAGTCACTTAACTACAATGTCCCTCACTTTCTCCATTTGTAGAAGTAGATCATTTAACTAGATGATTTCTAAGATTCCAACAAATTAGACAATAGCTTTGTTTCACGCATTAGTCTTATCTCTCCAATTATAACACAAACTCCTTGAAGGCAGGGACTATCACTTATATTTGCTCCATAGGATCAGTGCTTAATCCATAAGTTATCAATAAATACCTGTGAATTGATATATGACATCACATACAGATACATGTATACATATACATGCATCGCTTTCCCTTTATATATATGTATACACACATACACACACATTTTTCATTCTAGAACTCTTATTCTGAAAGGAAAAACTATATGTTCCCATTATTATCAAAGCAAAAAAAAATTTATTCTTTTAGCTTTCTCCTTTATTTTCTTTTTATATAGAACCAGTCTTTGGTCAAATCAAGAAATATTTATCTGAAACAAGTAGACTCTACAGGCTGCAGACCTACAATTTCTTTTCTTTGCAGTGAAAGTAAAGAATTTCAAGGCTTAGAGGAAGACATTTTTAGAAAATATATATTCCCTACCAACCCTTCTTTTATACAGACACACAAATAGGACCTGCAAGGATGGATAGCTCAATTAGAATATAATGCTGATAATACTGAGATAGTGGGTTTAATCCCAGTATGAACTGGTAGATCCCTTTTGATATGATTCAATGAGCACTGCATTTGGAGTCATAAGTCCAGGATTCAAATCTTTGTTTTTATCACTTACTAATTAATTATATGGCCCTGAGTAGGCCACTTATCCACTTTGGACCTCAGTCTCCTCATCTATGAAATGAGAGAGATGGGTCTATCATCTCTAAGATGCCTTTCAGATCTAAGCTTTATGATCTATGCACAGGCAGTTCAGAAGGGCTCTGTTCTGAAGCAGTCGTGTATTATTCAACCACTAATGGTTGAATCCTTCTCCCCACCAAGAATTCTGGCAGACTGAACAAGGAAAAGTGAGCTTGGAGATCTGTTCAATAGTCTACTGGTTGGTGATTGCTATGCAATGGCATTGTACATCAAAGGAAAAGCAGGGTGGCACCATGAATAAGTGGTTGATTCTAGTCTTGACTCTTCTATTTACTACGTATTTTACCTTGGGTCAGTCACTTAACCTTCGAGGAAACCTCATTTTCCTCAACTGAGACCTCTTAGGGTCTTTTCTAGTTCTAACTCTATTATTTTGTAAGTGTTAAGCACGAAGCTACTTACCATCTTCTGCATAAACTTAATATATTTGAGTTTGTTCTCCTTAGATTACATTGCTTTTTGCAATGAAAGTTTTATTGTTAATGATAACAGAATAGCGAGAAGATCTTGGGCATTGATTCATTTTTTTGAATCTATAAAAAACATGAAAACCCAAAATATAAAACAGTGGTTGGGTTTTTTTTAAGTCATTGCAAAGAACTCTAAGTAATGTCACCTTTAAAACAATCGTATTCAGTGATGCTGAGCTGTATAATTCCTAGCTATGTGACAATCAAGATTAGAAGATTTGGGGTCACACTTTAATCTTTCTTTGTTGTTGCAGCATGTGGGGCATCATTGTATCAGAAAACCCTAGGTTCAAAACATTCTGTGTGTCTTCAGTCAGGAAAAAAAAAACCCACAGCAGCATAGTTCCCAAATTCTTACCATGTCTTTGTTTTCACTAGTCAGATAGAAGACAGATTTAATTCAAAATAAAGGCATTTAATAAATTAGCTTAGTTGTTTTTAAAAGTTGTCATAGAATTTTTCCTCTGTAATCCTCTCATAGTGTGTATACTAACAGTAAGAGTGGACATGTATAAGGATGGCATAGAGGAAGGCCCATTTTAGAGAACATGTGTAACAAGAATACATACAAGGAGAAGCTATTTACATCTTCAGTGCTGGAGGGCTTCCGATTTATTCTAGTGTTAATTTCTCACTGCTTCTTCTTGACCTGACAAGGAGTTATCGATTTATTTATTCAGAAGGAAATTTCCATTTGGAATCATGGTGGTATCATAACAAGCTGTATATCTGTTTTTTAAATATTAGTTGAACAAAGTAAAAATACCCACTGGGTGGTGTTCTACAGGTCTCCTGTTCAATGCTAGGCATCCCTATATTGGGCATGTTCTTGCTAGGTGCTGTTCCCTAGAAGCAACACGACTGCTTCTAAATGTTGTGCCACTGGGCATGTGTTTGCTACCAAGTTTGCTACCTTGAACTTTAGGTAGTCTTTAGGACTCACTACTGATCATTCCAGCTCCCTTCTGCCGGAGTAAAGTGAACTAGTAAACCTCTCCCTAATAAGAGTAGACTGACAATTCTTTAGTCATAGCCATAGACTATGCCACCATCCTCAGAAAAAGGACTGCTCAACAGAAGCCAGCAGACAACCAACAGATTAAGATTACACAAAAACCTCCCCTTGTAAGGCTTTTCTTTTTCTCCCTTGGTCTAGAACTGAATTGTAGTTCTTTGTCTGAGTCAACTATCTGACTTAGGGTTGGAAATACATTAAAGCTTGATATGAAAATTAATTTGAGCCAGAATGAAATGTAATACTCTCCATCCACTTGTACTGCATCTCTATCTTTATAATTGGCTGGTAACAGACCCTCCTAGGTTTTGAATCCCCTTACATAATTTCCTCCACATCCAGTCTGTTAATAGATCTTGTAGATTCTTTATTGTCTGTTTCATATCTGTCCTTTTCTTTCCATTTTCAATGCCACCACCTAAACCAAGGCCTTCAGTACCTTTTATCTGAGTTTCTGCAACAGCCTCCTCTCTGGTCTCTCTGCCTGCTTCTCCCCATCCTACTCTGTTGTCAGATTAACTTTTCCAAAACACTGCTTTTGCATTCCTCATTCTTTTTCGCTCACAGACCTTCAGTGGTTCTCCATTGCCTACAGGATAAATGACCAAATCTTTATTTCTGATGGGGAGGGAAGCACATTTTGAAACCTTTTATAGTAGCCAAATCAATAAAGATATGGGATGCTGAGCTGAATGTGTGTGCTGACATTATGCTTAGTGTCAGTATACTTCCTTTACTATGCCCTCCTGTTTATCATATTGTACAGAACTACTCACTCACTTCATGATCTTTTCCCTCTCAGGGCATTGAAAAGTAGATCCCCTGATAGAAAATGTGAAGTACCACTGCTCTGTATTAATCATTCTGAATTTTGTAACATTTCCTACCTTATATTGTTACTTAAATGCTATGTCTATATTCTGTCTCTAATTACATTGTTCATTCCTTAAAGGCAAGGAGTCATGCTTATTTATCTTGGCGTCCCTAATACATAATACAGTATCTTGAACATAGTAGTTGCTCAGTCAGTATTTAATGCTGGTGATGGTGAATCTGGAATTGCTCTAAAAAGTACTATATATGCCAAACATGAAAATGAAAATGTTTGAGTTTTGCTGTTTTCCCTGTGTTCATTCTTCTTGATTATTGGGAGAGTTGTAGGGAGGAATAGAGAGAGCACTTGGAAGGAAGAGAGGCAAAGTGCTGTGTCAGATAACTGGGCGAGGCTCTATTTGTTTAGATCATTGAAATCCATTAGTAATTGAAATTTGTTCGGGAGTACCACTAAGTTCTTCTGGAAAATAGTCAATATTACTCAGGGGTGAAGTAAGAACCTAGGAGACTCTTGTCCTCTGAAGTTTTAAAATGATTCATATGGAAGTAGCTGTAAATTCTCAGAAAATGGAAGCTGAGATTCTTTTTGTAAACTCCTATTGTCTCCTTGCATTTAGACCAAGAAAATGAAGTAGCCTCACTTCTTGCCAATCGCTAGCTCCTCTACCACTAATATGAAGCTTTCTTCTCCAATATCCTTCAATTTTGCATCTGCCCCTTGTCTGTAATCTCTCTTTCTACTAGGTCCTATTTGTTTGTAGGTGTAGTCAGATTTCTCCTATCCTAGAAACAAAATCCTCCTCTGACTTTTCTACATCATCAAACTCTTTCTGTGTCTGACTACATCTCTGTGTCTGTCTCTCTGGTTCTGTCTTCCTCCCATTCATTATCAAATTTGTAGAAAAAGGAACCCATACTTCTTGCTTTCACTTTTTCATTACCCTCTTAGATACTCATCGGTACCTTCAATGTTAACCATACCCTCCTTTTTGATAACTCTCTCCTTTTCTGACTCTCTTGATTCTTTTCATAATAACTGACATTTACCAAGCCCTGTCCATTGTATATATGGAACACCTTTCATAACATTTCTCCCATATGAATTCAATAATTATTTATTAAATGACTGTGTAGGGGCACTGTGATAAATGCAGGGGATATAAAGATAAACATTTTTAAGAATAGCATTTAGGACTTTAAGATTTGCAAAGCACTTTACATATTTCATTTGAGCCATACAATCATACCATAAGGTAGATGCAATTATTACAATGAAGGAGGAGGCCGATATAATCCCTCATGTGGAAGAGACAAAAGAAACTTCTTCAAGAAAATCATGATGGCATGTATAATGGAAGTATTTTGCTCCCTAGTTGTAGTATTGGTATATGTTCTGCAGCTGGTTCCAGTGCTTTAACTCTGTGTTGAGAATATGAAAGAGAAGATATAGAGGAGAATTGCCAGCCATAAGGCACTGGTCAGTTGGGACTTTGCTCTTGATTAGTTTCTATCTTGACTAGCAGCAGTTCAGGTTTGAGAAACATTGATATAAAGGGAGTGGCCTTAGCCTCTCCCCATCTAAGACCAATATGTGGCCAGTGAATATAGACTTATGTTCTTTGTCTCTGTGTTAGTTCTTTCTTATTTTAGGTAAAGAAGACTGGAGATGGCTATGACTTTATGACCTTCAAAGGTCAGGAGAACAAGCTACCAGAGTCCAGGAGCTGGAGAACATGCTAGGATGTGCTAGAATGGAGATGATGAGGAACAAAATATTTTGTGATCTACCCAGTACAATCCAGCATTAGCAGAGATGCAGACTATCAAAGATGCATACCTATCCATCAGCCATACTACGTTTGGAAGTAATCTTGGTGAGTGCAAATCTTGTATAGAGATTACATTAAATCTAAGCCAACTATCCCTAGGGACCAAGGTTATATAGGGAAGACTGTACTCCAAAGTGTTAGGGGAAATTTTTTTGTAACTTCTTTTCTTGCTATATTTTCACAGTAAATATTCCTTTGTAAAAGCTAATTGGTGTTGATTGATTAAATGGAACTGAAACACTAACCACTGGCATTTTACAGTAAGAGAAACATTCTGGAACAGTGACTTGAACTGATAGCATTAGAATCATTCTTGACCCTGTGTACCTTGAGGAAGAAAATGCAGCTAGCCTTGGTCTGGGAGAATGAGTCTAAAGTCAGTCACTACATTCAGGAACCCACTACCTCCCAAGGCATCCCATTTCACTTTTGAATCGTTTTAGTTATTGGAACGTTTTTTTTCTGCTACCAAATCTGTATTTGTCTTTTTGAAATTATAGTGGAGCAGTGGAAAATTAAATAACTTGCAAAAGATCATGGAACCAGTCTGTAACAAGAGGCCAGATTTTTATCCACTATACCATATTGTTTCTCTGGTAAACATTTGCCCAAGATGTTAAACAGATTCATGAGGCATTCCACTAGATACTTTCTCGCAATCTCTACCTATCAACATTCTCTTCTTTCAAGGAGGGTTTGGGTACTATACCCTAGCCCCTCTGCTAGAAATGATCTTTTCTCCTTAAATCTCTGTGATTGGCTATTCTTATCCATTTAGTTGTATTTGGACTTGTATTGTAACTGTTGTAACTATTGGGGTATATATCATCTTTATATATGTACTTGTTTTCCCCATTAGAATGTAAATTCTTGGATGTTAAGATTATTTCATTAATTATATTTGTATTCCTAGCACTTGGTGTTTAATAAGTACTTAATGAATACTTGGTAATGGATTCTTTCTCCTGCTAGATGATAAACTTCTGGAGATCAGGCTTTATTCTGTTTTTCATCTTTTCATCCCCAGAAGATAGTAATGCTCTATACATAGTGAAACTTAATAATTACTTTTTTAATAGAATTGAACCATATCAATCTTGACCATTTTTTCTTGTTAATTCTGGAAGGAATACCGAGTTGTATTTTCCAGAGTAACACAATATAACTCAGATTCTTCTAGAGTACTCCTGAGCATTGCAGTTTATTAAATAAGTTGTTAAAATAACTTTTTTTTTTTTTAGAAATTTCCACTGTCTAGGCCCTATATTTTCCTAGATTTTGGTCATAATAACCACTGTTGGCTTGTAGTCAGTCAGTCAATAAACATTTATTAAGTGACTGCTGTATGTCAGAGACTGTTAAATGCTGGCAATACAAATAAAGACAGTCCCTGCCCTCAAAGAGTTTACAATTTAATGGGGGGAGGTAACATCCAAAAGGAAGCTGAAAAGAGTGAGGGGGAAGCTACCCAGTGTTGAGGCATGAGGAAGAGTTCCAAAGAAATCTAAAAGCCTTGTAGCTGGTAGGAAATGGGCCAAAAAACTGTGCTGAGGGCATGCTTTAACTAGAAGTTCTGGGGTCCATGGGTCCAGTCAGAGAGGTAGAGGATATGATGAAAAATGAGTGCCAGGCTGTTTCAATCTTTCAACATAATGAGATTTCACAATGATGAGTTTCCTGGGGAAGGAAGGCATGAAGGAGAATTCCAAAGAAGATACTTTTCTCTTTTCCTAGGTTACATTTCAAGTGTAATGGAACTTGCTCCCTGCTAAAAATGTTTCTGGTTGGTTGCTTTTCCCTTTTACTTCATGAAGCCCAGTTTGTGCTAGTTTTTGTGTAGACCTTTGTTTTCTCAGGCATTCTCAAGTATGGACTTGTGCATAAGCACAATGTATGTCACACATAGGTGTGATTTAAAAGGGTACATGATGGTCAAACAAACTACCTCCATTTGACTGAGAGCCTTTGATGGGGTATATAGACTTTTATTCAACAGTCAGGCTTAATGTAACCCTTAAAATGCAATTTTTCAATTTTAATCTATTCACACTAAAATGGAAGTAATCAGTGGTGGGCTTGACAATGGTCTGAAAGAAAACATGAAGTCCCTGGACCCATGAAAGTAGGGGAAAGGAAACCTAAAAAGAGGAGATAACAATAAAAATAGAGGCCACGTTATTGAAAATAAACATAATCAACTTTACCATTTTATCCAGGGCCAGCTGGCACTATAGATTGTAATTCTAGTGGTTCATCTCTGGGACTCAAATGCATAAATGGGATCCAATTTTGCATGAGGAGCCAGATGCCCATTTCAGTTTGAAGGTAAAGTAATTCTTTCTTAATCCTATCATTCTGTCTGTGCATTGTGACCAATGGTAGTTCTGTGACATGTGCCACAATTTTCCTAATCAGGCTACTGAAACATGAGCAAAAATTTGAAAAGAAAATTCTCCACTTTCTCAACAATTAAATATATATTTAATATGTATATGTACATATATGTGTGTGTGTGTGTTTGTGTCTATATGTTTCTTTGTAAAATATTTTAGGCAACTGTAGTTCATTGACATTTATATTTCAGAGCTAAAATTCAGAGATTAGATTTGGATCAACACCTTCAATTCTTATACCCTGAAAGTAATTATGTTTTGTGCATAATGAAATGAAAATTTTACCATATTTAAATCTGTCATGTGAAAATAATATTTCAGATATCACATCCAAGCCATTATAGTAAAGGTTATTTCTTGTCTATTTCTGTAATTATCTCTTCATTCCAAAGAGGTTGCTTCAACCTTATTCAAGAATAAGACATGATAAATAAGTTAGGGGTATTTTCCACAGAAGTTGGGAATAACATTTTGTCATTTCTTGCAGTAAGTTTGTAAGCTCCTTGTAGCCAGAGACTATATGGAGTGATACAGGGGGAAATAGCATGACCCTCAGAATCACAAGCCCTGGATTCTAATCCTGGCTCTGTTACTTATTAACTATATGGCCACAGGCAAATGATTTAAGCTCTCCAAGTTTTCGTTTCATCATCTGTAAAATGGACATTGGGTGGTGAAGTGGATATAGTGCCAGGTCTAGAGTCAGGAAGATTCATCTTCCTGAGTTCAAATCTGGCCTCAGACACTAGTTGTGTGACCCTGGGCAAGTCATTTAACCTTGTTTGCCTGGAGAAGGAAATGGCAAGCCTCTAGAGTACTTTTGTGAAGAAAACTCCAAATGGGGTCACAAAGAGTCATATGTGACTGAAAAATGACTGAACAACGAAATGGGCATTCTATTATTTTTACTACCCAACTTGAAGTACTTGGTAAGTCTAGAAGGTGCTATCAGAATGAGTGCTATTTTTTGTTTTTCTCATAGTGCTTAGCACAGTCCTTTGTATATAACACATACTTAAAAGGTAGCTGTCTTTGCAGCTTTCTGTTCATCTTTGGTATGTACTTCTCCTATGCTTCTTGGTGAGAGGTAACCCTTGATTCCAAGAGGCCATGCCAGCAGAGTACAGGCTCTAACAGATCCCTACCCCCTATCCCAACTGGAAACACTTTCAGTAAAGGCCTGATTACCATTTTGCACTGTTGACTCATTGAATTTATAGTCTCCCCAAATCCCACATCTTTTACGTATTAGTTGTTGTCTAGTTGTGTCTCTCTAATCCTGCACTTGTGCTATTAACATTTTGAACCCAATTATGGGACTTTACATTTATTCCTATTAAATTTCGTTGTGCAGGATACTACCCACTGTTTTAGCCTGTCAAAGTCTTTCTGGATATTGACTCTCTGAGCTGATGAAAAAAGGTTTTACTTGTAGGACCCTATCCCACATTCAGCCTCTTTCTTACTTTCCTATTCTTCATTTCTACATTCTTGTTCTTCTTTCTTACTTCCCTGTACCTCATTCCTCTTTCCTCATTAGGTAATTTAGAAAATACCTTCATTTTGGTGGTCCTATAGAAGAGAGGTAATAGGGCAATCTCCCATTTGTATCATACTGGCTCTTTATCTTGAATGAGGTATGTTGAACCCTGAAGGCCTTTGACTAAACAGTGTATATAGTCTGCCCTCCTGATGTGCTGCCCGTTTCAGGCATGGAAGCTATCCTTGCTAGTTGCTGATTTCCTCCTTACCTTGTGAGTGGCAGTAAAGTTTGTTAAATTCCTTCTCAGTCTTTGATGACACTTCACCTATATTCCCCTGCACAGCAGATTGTTTTGAATCTGTTATCTGAACATTTATCCTACCTAGTTCTATATCATCTTCAAATTTGATAAACCTTACATCTATACTTTAATTCAAGTCACTGACAAAAAGTGAAAACTTCTGGTTCTGGAGTCAAATGAACTGCTTTTGAATATTGGTTTTCCTATTTACTGCCTGTGTGATGTTGGGCATGTCACACCATTCTGATCTCCAGTTCCTCCTCTGAGGCAGGACTCTTCTAGCTCTTACTGAATCTCCTTACTTAACTGTCTTAAGTTTCAACTTAAACAAAACAGGATCAAAATCAGAATTAAATTCTTCTTCTCTCTGTCTGTGACATTTGTTATCATTGTCCCATCCATCACAAAAATTGTTCCTATTCTTTCCTGACCCTTCCCTTGCTCTAACATCACCATAAAGCCCTGTTTTGAGTATTTATTGCCAGCTGTAGCTCATTCTGTGTTTTAGTGCTCCTGACAATATTTTTACAGGATCACACCTCTATTTGTATTCTTCGTTAGTTGTCTGTCTTTGCTTTTGTGGGGTTAGGAATAGGACTTGGGGACCCCATTACGTACACAAGGGATTTTGATATTTAAATGTGATTCAGCTCATGGTTTTTGATAGGTACAGAATGGCAGAGGGATTTCAATGGAAAGCAAGTCATATATATGTGTGTATGTATGTGTATATATATATATGTATATATATATATATTTATATATAAACAGTATTCCATTTTATCCGCCATTCAGCCACTAAAGTGATTTTCTAAAAACACAAGTCCAATTATGTCACTCCCCTATTCAATAAACTCCAATGGCTCCCTATCACTTGTAGGATAAAATACAAAACATTCTGTTTGGCATTCAGAGCCCTTCATAACCTAGGCCACTCCTGGCTACCAAATTTTCTTTCACCTTACTCCCCATCAATATTCTTTGATCCAGTGACACCTGCCTCCTAACTATTCCATGAACAAGACACCTCATTTCTTGGTTCTGGGCATTTTCTTTTCCTATTCCCCCGCCTATAATTCTCTCTCTCCTCTACTCTGCCTACTGACCTTTCTGGCTTTCTTTAAGTCTCAACTAAAATCTCATCTTTTACTGGAAGCCTTCACCAACACTTCTCAATTCTTCTGTCTTCTCTTTATTATTTCCTTAATTATTTCCTATTTATCCTATGTATAGCTTGCTTCATATATTTATTTGCATATTGTCTTCCCCCATTAGATTATAAGCTCCTTGAGGGTAAGGACTATCTTTTGACTCTTTTTTATATTCCTGATACTTAGCATAGTGACTGGCACATAGTAGACACTTGATAAGTGTTTATAGATAGATTGATTAATATATCATGGGAGAAAAGTTGTTGCTTCACACTGAGAGATCTATACTGAATGAATCTGACCAGTTTTGACCAGAGTCCCACATGCAAATATTGCAGCAAATATGGTAAGAATAAGGAAGAATTCTATTTCTGAGACAGAAGGTGTAATGGTAATTAATTTGTTTGATCAGATGTTAAGTAGATCCTAGTAACCTAGTGTTAAGTATAGAACTCTGTCCATTGGTGAAAAGGTGTGAATTCCCTTGGTGAAAAGGTGTGAATTCCCTTGGTGAAAAGGTGTGAATTCGCCTGGTGAAAAGGTGTGAACTTCCCTGTTGAAGTGGAAGAATGTCCTTGGCTGAGACACTCCCCTGAACCATGTTGACTTGGGAGAAGGCCAGTGTTTATAAGCAGGAGAATTTCAGAGACAGATTTTGTGGGCTCAGTGGCTGACTGAAGACATGAACAGGATGGGACTTTGTTTGTTGGTAGCCTGGCTGATCCTTGAGTCCCAGGCAAGAGAAGTCCTGAAGGGTTTGAGGTGTGCTGAACCTTGTGAACTTCAGTGTGTGCCAGGGATTGCCTTGAGGACTGGACAAGGACCTGGGAGCTGTTCATCCCTGAGGACTGGAAGAG
>CM053595.1:198698777-198732161 GCA_028646575.1 Pseudocheirus occidentalis | reverse complement strand
GGATTGTATCCCAAAGAGATCATAGAAGTGGGAAAAGGACCCATATATACAAAAATATTTATTGCAGCTCTCTTTGTGGTGGCCAAAAACTGGAAATTTAGGGGATGCCCATCAATTGGGGAATGGCTGAACAAGTTATGGTATATGAATATAATGGAATACTATTGTGCTATAAGAAATGGGAAGAAGATGGACTTCATAATTACCTGGAGAGGCTTATACAAATTGATGCTAAGTGAGAAGAGCAGAACCAGGAAAAATTTGTACATAGTCACAGATATGTCATACGTGTGACGACCAACCTTGATAAACCGGACTCTTCTTAGCAACACACAGTTAAGAGATAACTCTACAAGTATCAGAATGGAAGGAGATAGCTACACTCAGAGAAAGATCTAGAAAGACCAGAGTTTAAATGGAGACTGAAGCAATACATGCTGTCATTCTTTTCCATGTTTGTTTCCCCCCCTCATTGTTCACTCCATTGCTTACAATGCTTCTATACAACCAGACTATTGTACAATGTGAAAGTGTTTGCAGATCCTATACATGATTGTATGCCACCATGGTGGGGGGGAGAAGAAGGGAGGGGAGAAAATCTGAAACTCAAGTGATTCTGGAACTGAATCTTGTAAACTAAAAGTAAATAAACAAGTCAATAAATTTAAAAAAAAGATAAAATGCTAACATGAGGCACTGTTATCGTTATGCAATAATTCAAGATGTCAAAGATCTGTATTTCATCCTTGTGAATACCAATTCCTCTAATAGCACATATTACTATCTTTGACTCTGAGAGTTGCTGTGGCTGAAAAAATCATCAGAATATACTTTCCTGATCTTAGCAGGTCCTCAAACATCAGGCATAGAGTCCATAATGGACTGGGACTGAGTCAACTCGCTCAGGCTTTAGCTACTGCTCCTCTAGCACAGTCTTTGTAGGTCCCAAGACACCTTCATGCTGCCATAAAGCTAGTTGAAAATTTTAGTGTAAGGCCTTTATGCAAATGGAACTTAATATGGAATTTTCAAGGTCCATGTCAATCTGAGGTGGGGGAGGAGTGTTTAGGCTTTTGATGACCCTCAAATTACTATAGAAAAAAACCCACCTAGTTGATTATTTTTCCTATAGCATTTATGAGACTGGCCCTGGTGATGACTGGTTTTATTGTTCCTTCTCTTCTTCCTATAATCTAGGACTCCTTTTAGGCTTTCAATACTGAGTGCCTGTTTGCTTTTCTTCACTAGTTCTATTCTATTTTTCTCAGTTATCTACCTTAGTCTAGTAAAGAGCTTTATTAATTTAACTCCCATGAGGCAAATATACTATACCAATATCATGCCATAGAATTTTGAAAAAGTTTTTCATATCTATACCAAGAAGAAGAAAGAGAAACTTTCACCATATTTGGTGGACCCCATGCTGTGAACTCGTGGGAAGAAATGATAAAGTGTTCTATGGAATGAACAGGCATGAATGGGTGACAGTCTGCATCCATGGAGGGAGAACCTGCATTAATAAGATCACAAATCCATTTGGATATTTGCCCTAGGAAAATCTACTTGCTACAAATTAGGAACTGTACATATACATATATGCACATACAAATAAACACAACCCAAAGTATTCCTATTAATTTGTATAAATACTGGAATTAGTTGGGAGCCTTAATTCACAGGGATCAGATAGAGAAAGAAGCCACTGGGCTGAGAGAACTTTTGGCAACACTAAATGCAGAAAATCAGTTATAGTTACTTAAAATTTTATTGATTACATTGAAAATGCTTAAAGATGATTTGGAATTTCAATCTGGTTGGAGAGCTGCCTGTCAGTTATGCTTTCACAAAAGGCCAAGTGTAACTTAGCCACTTAAAATAAAATCTTGAAAGGAATTGCATGGTCTCCTAGTTGAAAAATGTATCACTGGAATCCTATCCATCAAGAACTGTCCAGCTCTCTACCACTTAGCTCCTATGGCTTGATTCTCCACTTTCTCTGAAACAGTGATGTGATCAAGGCTTTCTAAGTATACTTCAGAAAGCATTTGATGCAGGGAAATGGAGAGAGTTGATAAAGATGTCGATAACAGTGTGTCTGAAGTGGAACTTAAACTAACTGTTGAAATACTTTGAGAAGCACTGACCACAATTAAGTACTTAATCAGGGAAGAGCTGCAATTTTCTCAGACCCTAGGTAGAAAAATGAAGTAGTTGATCCAGAGATATGAAGGAAAATGCCTCTGTTGTAATTAAAATCCATTTGACTCAAAAATGATGACCTGTGCCAAGAAGTGTCTTTGGTCATGCTATTGATATGCTTAAAGTAGTTAGCATGTGAATATTTGGGATTTAAAATGCTTAGTGCTCATAAAATCAATTCAGAGTCATTTGTAGGATCTTGTAAGATAACTCTCTGCTGTGTTATTTTAAAATTAAGCATTTAATCTTTAAAATAAAAATTTAATAACTTATTTTTGCTTTCTTCATATAATTCCTGAGTATTTTTTTACTTGCCAAAATGAAAAATAGAAACATGAGTAGCAAACAGAAAAAATGATCCAAGAAAGGCAACCTGGCTTTTAACTCTGATTCTACATGGAGATGTTTGTCTATACAAATGTTGTCCAATATTCCCAACACCCAAAGGCTAACATCAATTTCTGAATCCCAGAATCTCAGAGTTAAAATGAACCTCAGACTCCATATAAAGACATGATACTACCTTGAGGGTCATTGTCTTCCCCTGAATTTTTTTTAGTTTTTCAACAAACTTCTTAAAATGTGGCACCCAGGACTGAACAGAATACTTGAAGTAATCTGAATAGGGCAGAGTTCTATGGGACTATTGCCTATACAATCAATTAGTCAACAATCTTTTATGAAGTACCTATTATGTGCCAGCCTTTATGCTTCACCCAATGTAGTCTAAGATTTTATTTTGTTTTTTTTTTAGCTGTCATATCATACTCCTAACTCATACTGAATTTGCAACCCACTAAAGCTCTCTATATTTTTCAAATGAACTGCTTTTTAAGTATGGCAGCTCACTTTATAAAGATGATTTTTTTTTATCCCAAGGGTAAGGCATGACTTTTGTCCCTATTACATTTAATAAGAATCACCCCAATGTCTTAGTCTACCAAGATATTTTTGAATCCTGGCTTTGTCATCCAGTATGCTAGCCCCCTCCCCCCTCCAACTTTTTGTCTTCTGTAATGTTTTAGCCTGTGAAGGTATTTTTAGATCTTGACTTTTTCATCCAATGCTCCCTGTCAGCTTTACTAATATGTAAATTAGATTTGAAAAGATGGCATCTATGTCTTTATTCAAGTCACTGACAAAATGACAGCAAAGGGCCAAGCACAGACCCATGGGACACTCCACTGGAGAGCTTCCAAGTTGACACTGAACCATTAATGATGTCTCTTTTTGAACAGCTATTCAAAATTGGAATCATACTAAATGTATTACTATCCAGAAATACTTGGTATCAAATCTTTCCTCTGGTCACAGCCATGTGACCATAGTAGGTAGGAGAGTTACTTAAATTCTCTTTCAGTTTCCTCACCCATATAATGAAACTATAATATCTCATAAGATGTGAAGATCAAATGAGATAATAGCCTTAAAACCCTTTTCAACCCCAAAGAGCCACATCAATGCCAGCTATTTCTAGCACCTCATCATCTAGCTAGAAATCAGCATGACACAGTACATAGAAAACTGCCCTGAGTTCCAGTCCAACCTCTTCCACTGAACATGGGCAAGTCAATTAACTTCTTAGTTCTACAGGCAATTCTAAAATACTAGTAATTGCAGGGGAAGTATCTGTTTGGATTAGTAGAAGTTCCTCATTAGGAAGATCCTGATGCACATGAAATTATAGAACCAGTCTACCTCCTCCCCTTCTTCAAAAACAATATCTCATTGGTATCTTGGCAGTCACATTCAATTTCCTTTCACTTGTTTTGCATAACTCTTGTCTCACCTTGTCTTCTTTTTTTCACCTTGTCTTCTTTATCTTGTCCTTACTGTGTCTTGTTAACTTTCATCTCCTAGAATAATACTTTTCATAGTCCTTCTCAAGTCAAACCCCCCATGTCTCTACTATTTCTTGTCTTCTAGTTCCTTAGTTCGAGTCTTTCTACTTCAGTGGAAGTCCTTCATCTTCAAGTTCAGTCTTCTTCCTTTAGTTCCTACTTCACTCTTTCAATTTCTCTTCAAGTCCTCCAAAATTACTTCTTCCAAATTTAATCTGTGACATTGGTGATAATTTCCAAACCCTCCACATTTACTTCACAATTCCTTTTCCTTCTTTAGCACAACCCCTCTTTCCTGTGTAATCTCCCAACAGAGCTTAAGATCCAAACTTACCTATGTCAAAATTTTTTTGTATGGTCCTGGTCTGGGGCAGTAGCTATGCTTATTTGTTGTCAAAATACCTACATGAAAAGTGAAAACATCAGCTTGCCAGATATTTGGTTTATAGGATGTTAAATGTATGGTCTTTTCTAATTTTCTGTATTGGTTATCTAGATGAATAATTTTTACTCTATCTCTAGTTATTCTGAAATCAAGTAGAAATAGTTGATGTCAGCAAAGCTTCAATGTTCTCCAAAACATACACTGTATCTGCTTCCTCCTTTATCAATCTATCTTCCATTCTCCTAGGGCGCCTTTTTCATATGTCCATAAAAGAAGAGATATAAAATTGGAGCGTCTGTGAAATCTACCTTAAACTGAGCAATAAATCTCACCAAAACTTTTCTCATTGTTTCAGCTATGTTTGGATATTTGACATGGAAGAAACCATAAATGTATGTTTGATCTATTTCAAAATAACTTTTAACATAAGCCAGATTTATAAGAGACCTAGGTAACTTGGGAATGATAATATCAGAGAGCACCATGCTTGTTCTATTTCCCCTCCAATGAGTTCTCCCCTACACAACCTGTTTCCCTCTTCTTTCTCTTCCCCTATTCTTCTCTTTTCTCTACCACTGTTAGGATAAAATCCTCTGAATTATCTGAAATTATTATCTATATACATTTTGGGCATTATTATATAATTTGGCAGCCACTTCAGTTCAATGACTGAGACTCTTAGTCTTCAGCATTGTCTCTGCCTTTTTCAGTCATTCTGAAAGCCCTAGCACCTGAGTTACGAGGTTGGTCTTCCATTGACTGGAACTGATGTCCTATATGCTTTATGCTTATCCTAGCTCTGAAACTATATCATGAGAATATGTGTTTGGCTTAGCTACAAGGTAGCTGATGAGAGGATGAGAATAGTGTGATGTCTTCATTAATATTTCAAGAACAAGTGCTCCTAATGAGAAGGAAAAAGTCAGCGGGCAAGAGTAACACATGAAGGACAATTGTAGTGTGATGATTACATCTAATTTTCTTGACTTCAGAGTTTAGGGAATTCTATTAATTTTATCTGCTGGAATGAAGAATCTTTGACTTCCTTTATCAAAGTGCTTATCATTGAAGAGTTTATTTAAAATAAAGATAAGGAAAGCTATGTAAATTATTGCTATGTTACCTTGGATTACCAGCAAATGTTTGTGAAGTAAACATACAGCTTTCATACAAAACTGCAATGCATCTGTCCTATAAATAAAACAGTAATGCCATTTATATATTCAATGCTTTTGAATATGGAAAAAAACAGATTTGCAATTCCATAAAAATGAGATGAAGAAAACTGCCTGTATAAAGTCCAAATCCTAAAGAAAATGAATCACCTTGAAACAAAATCATTTTCCAGGCATCATAATACAATTTAATAACATAAAACATATGCACATAAAATTACATTTTCACATGAACTTCAGCATTATTGAGGACTTTTATTCTTCAATGGCTTTAACACCCGGGAGCCAGATGGACTCAGATAAATCTCAGCCTAGAGAAAAACAAAGCAAATCGCAAATGTAGAGCCCAGAATAATCTGCTTCTGATGCTATTTGAAATATGAATCATTACCATGAGACCAACAGAACTCAGAACGAAAGCCATTCTTAACAAGCACTCAGCAATTCAACTTTACACATTCTTTGTGGATACATGGACATTCAAAAACTTGAATAATCATTAACAAGCTAAAAAGACATATCTTTTAATGGGGTCTAGCTATTCACAAAAGGCAAAGTGTAGAACTAAGTCAATTGCTAATTTTTAGAGTTTATAGGTCATTAGAAGTAGAAGGTATTTTAGGGAATGATCTTGTACAAATTACTCACTTTATAGATAAGGCAACTGAGGCCCCCCAGAAAGGGAATTCAGTGCAATTCACCAACCATTTATTGAGGATATACTATCTACACATCCTTGTGTTCAGCCTAGACCTGGGAAAGATTTAAAAATAAATTTAAAAAAACCAGTTCCTGCCTTTGAGGAGCTTACAATCTAGTTATAGGGGTAAGGGAGAAGAAAAAAGGTGAGACAAATACACTCACAACCAAAATGCAAAAAATCCACTTTTAAAAAACATATATTAAGTACTTACTATGAGTCAGGCACTTTGCTAGGCTGTGGGGATACAGAAAGAGGCAATAATCAGTCATTTATCTTAAGGAGCTTACATTCTAATAATGGAAACAACATATACATAAATAAATATATTCAAGGTACACGGAGTAGATGGAAGGAAGGATTAGAAAAGAAAGGAATGACAATTGGGGGACTGAGAAAAGCAACCTTAAAAAGGTGACACTTGAGTTGAATCTTCATAGAAGTTGGGGATTCTAAGAGGCAGAGGTGATGGAGGAAAGGATTCTAAGCCTAGGGAACAGAATTTGGAGATGACATGTTATGAATGAGGAAAGGCAAGGAGGCCATTATCTTTGAAGTGTAGAATACGTGGAAAAGAATTATATTAAAGAATACTGGGGAGAAGTAAAGGGTCTAGGGTAATAGCTGTGGGAATGGAGAGGAGAATGTATGAGGAGATATTGTGGAGAAAGAAGATATAAGATTTGGCAACTAATTGGATATGTAGAGTGAGGGTGAGTGAGGAATCAAGGATTGTTCTGAGGGTGTGAACATGGGTACCTGGGAGGATGGAGGTGACATCATTAGTAACAGAAAAGTTCAGAATATGAAAGATAGTTGGGAATATGAAGAGGAGAAGACAGAGAACTCTCTTCAGCTGGATTTGGTGAAGTATGAGGACATATGGTCTAGCTGAGATGGGAAAGGGAGGGGCATTGTTATTTAAGGAGAGAAAAAGCTTGGAACAGTTACTGTGGTGAATGGGACAGGGAAATGATCAGGGAAAAATAGTAGGATTGCCTTTCTTCAGTAAGCAAACAGCTGAGATTAGACAGAATAAATCTTAGATGGGTCCAGGTAGTAGAGTTTTGTGATTTCCTCCAGTTCTGTTCAGTAGCATGTGAGTAGTAGTGATGCAGGTAGGTAGTGGAAGTAATACAAGGTTGGGCCTTGGCAGGACATGTTTGATATGGGGAAAAGGGATTCTAAAAGAACGAACTGGTTCACTAAGGGGTTGAGGTTGGGAAGGAAGTAGGGGTGACAGCCTGGGAGAATATCTAGGGATGGAAGGATTGGAGGTCATGATTAGGATGAAGGATAAGTTTAGGAGGAGTAAGGCATAAGGAGAAATAGAATGATAATGATGAATGGATAAAGGAATTTCAGAAAGTTTGAATATGAAAGTAGAACACTTGTGGGGATGATAATCTCTGTATATAACAGATGGTATGGAGGAGTGGGTCATAGACACTGAGTAGATTTAGGACCTAGGAAAATAGGATATTTGAGAGAACATCTATATATCTTGAATTTCTTTGATATGATAGGAGTTTGGAGCAAAGAAGAATACTGTGAGCCATATACTGGACTCATTGAAAAATACAGGAGAATTTCCCAGAGGGGAAAGTAGATAAAAACAACTTGAATTTGGATTGTATAAACATCAAAGGAGTAGAGGGTGCTAAGTGATGGTAGGAAAAAACTGGAAGTGGCAGTGGGAAGCAAGGATTATTTTAAGTGCAGCCAATACTGAAAACGATGGCAATGGATGCAGTGTCATTCAAAGGATGCTAGAACCCAGTGGGAGCCAGAAGATGGAAAGAGCAAGAGAGGAAGTGAAGTGAGATGAAAGGAAGTTCATAACCTCAGTGTCATTTTTGATTCTTTTCTCCTTCAAACTCCATATCCAATTAGTTATCAAGTCTTGTAGAGTTGCTACAGTGTCTCTCCAGACCCTCATCAGCTATTGGCCTAGACTAACTGATCTCCAGACTCCCCATATATTCTGTCATTCACACGGCTACCAACTTGATATTCCTAAAGCACCATATCATTCTCCTGCTAAAAAAGCATTAGTGGCTTCCCATTTCCTCTATGGTAAAATAGAAACCCTACTTTTTGGCATTCAAAGTCCTTCATTTTCTGGCTCTAGTCCACATTTCCAGACATTTCATATTCCCTAATAATTTCATATTATAATATACAATGCATGATAGCCAAACTGATTTATTATTGTTCCTGTTGCCTGTATACATCTCACCTTCCATCTTTGTGCTTTTGCATAGGCTGTCTTCCATGCCTATAATGATCTCTCCTTCCTTGCCTGTTTTTGGTGGTCCCTAGCAGCTCAGTTCAAGGGTCTGCTCAAGTATCCCTTCTTTCATGAGGCCTTTCCTGATCTCCTTAATTGTTACTGCTTCTTTCTCCTGCCTCCACACTACATTGTGTTTACTTTATATATATGTCTCTATCTATCTATCTATCGACACACACATATATGTATGTACACACATATATGTATATGTGTATGTGTATATGTATATGTTTGTGTGTATATGAAAACTGTATATGTGTATATATATATATATATATATTACTTAATCTTAGCGCCTCCCCTTGAGATTGTCTCCCTGACCCTATCCCGTATTGTTTGCACAAGGCTGTTTTCACCTGGCCTCTCCTTTAAACTGTTTGACAGCAGCCACCTTCTCTGTATCCTCAGTCCCAGCACAGTCCCTGGTACACAGCAGGCACTTAGTAAAGTGCCCGACACCAAATACGCATGCAGAAATGCTTGGTGAACTAGCGGCCGTATGTCAATAATAAAAAAGAAAATTCAGTTTCTCAAAATCCGCACAATTCTCATTATCTCATTAGAGTTATTAGTCTACTAAGATCCTCACATGTTCAATGACTTCTAAGCTGCAAATAATACAAATAAAGCATCAGAACAAAGAGATTTAAATATAAATCTGAATTTTGTGCTGTTTTTCAAGCACATTGTAGTGGAGAGAGAGATTGGGAAACAGAAAACATGAAGTCCCATCCCAGTACTTAGCACAATGAAGCAATAGGAGCTTGGACAAGTGACTTAAGTTCCCTAAGCCTAAATATCTTCATTTATAAAATGAAAGGGTTCAACTAATAATATGTTTATATTTACATATTACCTAAGGCTTAAAAGGAATTGTGCATTTACTGCCTTATTTGACCCTTATAATAACCCTAAGATGGCACAAACATGACTTTCACTATTTTATCATTGAAGAAATGGGTTGAAGGAACCCGAGTTACTTGTCCAAAGTCATACAGCTAATACATATCAAAATGGAGGTTCTATGCCAGGGCTTTTGTCTGCAAGTCCTGTGGTCGTTTTACTAAGCCGCTATCCAAACATACACCTAAAATGTCTTATAGGTAGTCACTTTAGATATTTCAGAAGATTTTAGTTCTGACTGCTGTCTTTGCAGCCTTAGCACGCAATGATAATTCCATAAATCTCTCTGATTGGTAATGTAGTAAGAGCAAAAGATAACTGATTGATAATCTGTATGACTCCTATTTAGATCCTCCCATAAATTCTTCACAGGGGGTCCAGCTAACATGTGGGGACCTTTGTAGCTCTTATGCATTTGTTTATAGTATACGAATATTGTAATACAAATTATAATTAAATGCTACATTGAAAAGTGTCAGAAAATAGTAGCTTCTATGGAAGGAGTAATATGTTCCAGTGGTGAAAATTGTGGCCTGAAGTAGGGAGAAGAGCAGGAGAGATATGAGGAAAAATCTGAAGAGTGTGAATGTGGATCTATTCTTAGTTCTTCAATGGTCTTCATCCCTTTTCTATTGCTCTTTCAGCAATGAGCTTAATGATAGTTGAATGTTTGCCTTTTAGAAAATCTGAGGATCCAGTAATGTCATCTATCTGGTGTTCTCTATGCAGATTGTCTAGAGAAATGTTAGGAGGTTAATGTATAGTCACCCACTTTCATTAAATTTTATTTAAAAAAACCTTTTATGCTGCCTTCGTTTTGAGTGACAGCCTTGACAATAAAATACAAACAGTTTTGTTAACCCAGACAACAGCAGCTGTTACAATAGCAACTGCCTCAAGTAAGCAGGCACCTTTAGAAAGCTCAAGTTCACACCCAGTGCCCATTAACTCATGGAATTGTCATGAGAATCAAATGAGGTAATATACATAAAAGTACTTTTGAAACCTTCAAACCTTGTATAAACATTTATCATTTTTATTAAGATATCTTTTGCCCACCAGTCTCTGCCCCTTTGTAGCAGTGCCCTCTGGTGGGTACCAGGCTATATTAGTTACTCTAGAACTACCTTTCTCAAACTTTTGGGTTTCAGGACTCCTTTATACCCTTAAAAATTATTGAGGACCGGGGCAGCTAGGTGGTGCAGTGAATAGAACACTAGCTCTGGAGTCAGGAGGACCTGAGTTCAAATATGAACTCAGACAATTAACACTTACTAGCTGTATGACCTTGGACAAGTCACTTAACCCTGATTGCCCTGCATTCCCCTCCAAAAATTAAAAAAAAATTATTGAGGATTCCAAAGAGCTTTTGTCTATATGGGTTATATCCAAGAGTATTGTGAGGCTTAAATGAGATAATGGATATAAAAATATTTTGCAAACTTTAAATCACCATATAAATTCTAATTGTGATGACAATGATGATGATGATGTCGATGATGATGGTGGTGATGAGCCTACAGTCCTTCCCCTGATTTGGTGGACATCGTTCCCTGAGCCACTCCTGGTGAGTTCAAACAATGTTTATAGAGCAGTACCGGATGTGGTGGTAAGTATTTAACAACCAGACTCATTGGGGGGAAAATGTATGCTCACAAAAATGTATGCTTTTAAATTAAATGCATTATTGAAACTTTCTTAAGTTTATACAGTTCTTCAAAACAATAAATCAAGTCCTGATTTGTAGGGAATGTTCACACTGAAAATTTAATAATAGATTCTCATGAACTGGCACAAGCTGACTGTAGAGTACCCCTGGTTATATCTATTGATATTTATCATTTTAAATACTAAAACTGATAAGTTTAAAGATACTTATTAATTCATTTAAAGTTAGAATAACAAACTCATCATATATTAACATAAATAACATATTTTTACGCAAAGTTTATATTTTTCAAAATTAGAGGGACATTGCTCCTTGTACCACCCATTCTGCTTCAGCCTGGGGACTCAGAGTCTTTAAGTAAACTTGTTACCCCCTTGCCAAAATTCTCATGCAACTATTTCCTGCCAGCCACCCTCCCCCCACCCCCCAATGCTTTCAGTTCTTATCTCCACAGTTTAGCATTGAACCTTTTAAATTTTTTTGCCAATGTGGCTTGAATATGAAAAAAAATCTTTTTTTCCTTCTTTTTCCTGCCAGAGAACACTGATTTTCAAGAGAATTTTATGCTGAGAAATATTGGAGCTGTTTGAAGCATGAGCTGAAGCCAAGTTGGTCAGACTAAAGAATATTCTGTTTATCTGCTGTCAAGAAAATAAATATAGCAACAAATGTGGGTACTGGTGTTTGTTTATTGTTAATGAAGAGGAGATAAAGAATGATGACTGTTAAAATGAAGGAGACTTCACTTTTTGCCAGTTTCACTGTTTGGAAGAGACTGGATACATTAGCAATCAGATAGGTCTTGCCTCAGAGCATTCTAGGAATATTATGCTTATTAACTTGTATCCATTCTTGCATATGTCCCCAAAAGCTGTTCATATGAGACTAGTTAAAGGAGGGGCTCACTTAGATGCAGAGGGTTTTTTTTTGTTTGTTTTTTAAAGGAGGTTGTTCCTTTGTCTGAGTTCTTCTGATAACCAGCTAGGCTGGTAGGCTTATGGGGTGGGGGGGAGGAACGGCATGGAGGGGTCAAAGAATGGATTGTAAAGCTATAGTCCAAAGGAGTGACTGTTAAGTCAGTCATGTTTTTTTAATATATATGTAATATAAGTGCAAAAATATTACATACTTCATATGATAAAAGAGAGCTTTTCGTATTTGATAACATAGACACTTTTGCTTGATGGCTAAATATTTAATTGGCAAACTCACACAAATGAATGTATATGCGTACACATATATACACATAAATATATATGTATATATGTATGTGCATATATATTTTATGTATATGTATATATATATGGGGAAGAAAGAGAGAGAGAAAGAGAGAGAGAGGAAGAGAGAGAGAGAAAGAGAGAGAGAGAAAGAAAGAGAGAAAGAGAGAGAGAGATACTTTTGCTTGCCTGTTGTATGTAGAACTCATCCTTGGTGATTGTGTAAGATTCACGACTACTGAAGGCAACCTATGCTCCTGTCTTTCCCCTGGATTCCTTCCTTGATCAGGGCTACCAGAGCCCATCCAGACTTCTCATTTGCATAGCAATGGTTGCCAGTTGTCTTTCCCCTTTAGACTATGAGCTCCTTGAGAGCAGAAACTAGGTTTTTGTTTTTTGTTTTGACCGTTTGTTGTATCCCCAGTACTTAGCACAGTGCCTGATATGTATTAGATACTTAATAAATGTTGACAGAGGACCTTTTTTTTGTCATTTAACAATTTGGGGAAACTTACAAAGTTCTTCCCAGAATAATGATTTTAAATTAAAAAAATACATAGTATATTAAAGGAAACCAATTTATTGAAATACAATTAAAGGACTGTAGGTTAAGAACCTTTGTGCTAATGAATCTACGGTAATTTCTAATTACCATAGACATATATATATATCATATATGCTTACTTCTTGCCTAATTATTTTATGTATATTAGTCTTGTCATTTGTTTAAATTGGGAGCTCCATGAGCACAGGAACAGTTATTAGACTTCTTTTGGAGTCCTCTACACTGTCTAGCAAATGCTGGCTATAGAATAGGGACGTGCTCAATATGTACCTGGTAATTAAGTTCAGTTTCTCATCCCAAATTTCTCCTTGCTTCCATTGTGCTATTTCTGAGACACTTAATTTCTCTGTGTTCTTCTCTTTTGTTTTTAATTGGGGTGCCCTACCTCACTTTGGTGCTTGGAATAACATAATTATCATTTTTTTTCAATTAAAATGACTCTCTGCATGCAAGTACCTCATTGCTATAGCTGTCAGCGTCAACAAGTGCTGAGCAGGAATATTGAAGTTTATATGCCTTTGGATTTTTTTAATGCACTTTAAGTCTGGACATCTAGAAGCACTTGGCTGTTCACTTGCAACTAGTCCTTGGCTTCTCTTCTGAGGCTGATAATGACACTTGGTTGCTATTGACCTCAGCTGGATTTACACTGATACTCCAGATGTAAAAGTCTCTGAAGTCCATTAATAATCTCTTGAACCAACCAACTCCTCAACCCTTAGAACTCTAAAAGGGTTTACAAGGTGGATTTGTCTTTTATTATCAAGTAATATAATTGCAATGACACACACACAAGAACCTATTCTGCACCTATTAGCAGCAGAATTAGATTTAGATAGCACATGCCAGAATTGTGTTTTGTCTTTACTGTGTACCTCCAGGCAGTGGTTCCAAGCTTGATGTTTTTCTGTGAAAAAGACAGGGGTGTGGCCCTTTAAGCTCACCAGGAGAGTCACAAGAAAAAATGGAATTGCTGTCATTAGTGATTGCATAATATCTCAACTGACATTACCTTCTCTGAGTAAATTACACTGAGCAATATAGGAAAAAAAATTGTAATTTTTGTTTGCAGTAAAGAGTGTGAAGTGTAATGAAATGAATTAATAAGCAGAAAAATTTCTTGTATTGATTAGAACCTAACTGAAGTGTCCATTGAGGAAGGAGGAGGGAAAAAAAAGAAAAGAAAATATGGCTACTTAGGTTGTCAAATGCTTCTTGCTTTGCATGATTTCAAAACTGTTTCCTCGATAAAGGCCAAGGTCATTTGGGATATCAAAAAAGGAACTGAATAAAAATAAACTTATAGGGAGCAGAATATCTAAGCACAGAAACTATTGTGTAACAACACCCTAAGGGCAGAAAGTCAGAGAGGGAAGTTAAGTAGAGATGACCCAGACTGCTGAATTTGCTAAGAAACATTTACTGAGTTTACCAGCTGATAGATTGCATTAAAAAATCATTTTTACCACTCTTGTGTATAAGATTTTTTTCTCTTTGTTACCTACCCTGCTTTCTGAGGTAGTAAAACCCATGGGGAGCTTTGCCAGTGACAGAAGAAGGAGCAAAACCTAATCATCACTCACATTTCTCATCACCCCCTCTATATCTATTCATTTATACCTTTGTTTTAAATCTGTGTATTTTCCCTTGGCAATACTGTAATGTCAGCTTTGGTCTCGCTTCACCCTAATCATAATCTACATGAATGTAGGATGTGGTATTCCTTTATTTTTGTCTCCCTTTTATTCTTTTAATTCTAAACTGCTTCTTTCCCTGAAGGAGGACTGCATCACAAAAGCATGGAATTTTCCAATGTTTAGCACATAATCGTTTTAAGAGGCTTCGTGTTTACAAGAGACAAATTAAGCAGCCTTCTCTAATATGTAGACAACATCTGTTACACAAAGTCACCATTAATGATAACACTGAGTTCTCCTTTGTGACTGATTTCCATCCAGCTGTACCTAACTGTAAAAGGGGCTATCAAAGGAGGCTACATGTTTATCTGTCAGTTTCCAATGACTTTGGGAAGCAGTGCATAAAGCAAAAGGGAATCTTTGTTAACTTCTGAAATTGGAATCTACAAAAATCTTTTGCAAGAGCACTGCTTATTCCTGTATCTCTGCCAGCCTGTTGTATCCATCATAGATCAGAAAAAGCTATCCCAAGACTCAGATTGGTGATTCCAAAGAAAGATCTCACTTTGTGACCCACATAACCTTAGGGGGCCTATCTGTAATAGGTCTGTTTCTCTCTGCTCACCTCCTGCCCCTCATAGCAAAAGCTTATTTCCTTGCCTTACACAAACAATAAAATCCTTTGGGATCTGTTGGTCTGTGACTTGTAAAAAAGAAAAATAAATAAATGAAAAATCTGCAGTAGTTTTTACTGACTCTGATTAGAAACATGGTTTGATGACTTGTCATGATTTATGGTGGTAGTATTCTTAAGCTCATGTAAATTATTTCGTTGACTAGTGGGCATAGATACATATTATCTTAAGAATTAATCTTTAATCATAAAAATGTTAGTGCCAGAAGAGACCTTAGAGATTATTTAGCATATTCTTCTCATCTTAATAGATGAAGAAATTGAGGCTCACTTTGGTAAATTACCTTGCTCAAAGTTGCAAGTTAGCAGCAGATCAACCTTGGACTCCAGATCCCTTGACTCCTAGACCTTTATTCTTTCTACCTCACCATGCACCCTCACTAATAAACACACACACACACACACACACACACACACACACACACAAATGTCTTAAAAGCTGAATGGGTAATATACTCCAGGTATGTTTTCTCCTTTGGCTTTGGTTCTCATAAGAGTTATATTTTATTATATAAAACATAATATTTTATATTATATTTTAAACCTCATAGTTTCTGTCTTTAAAATGTTAAAAAAAAGTCCTTTCCAGTCTTTTCCAGTTCTGCTATCTTACAATGAATGATTATATATTAATAGAAGATCCAGGTGGTATTCTACTTTAAAAAACAAATCATTAAACTATCAAAAATTCATTATCAAAAAGATTTTCTGACTTCTCTTCCACTAATGGTATGCTTCCTAGTCTTTTTGCTTGTTTACCCTTCTACTAAACCTGGATCTTTACTCCACCCCCACCTACCCCCTTCATAAAAGATGTCCAATCTGGCTAGAGTGACCTAGTGATCTAGAAAGGGTGACCCTCTCTCTGCAGCCACTTTAGATCCTCGCCACAACCATCTTCTCCAGTGGCATCTTAGCTGAGACTCTATTACAACATAAACAATGCCAATCGTATTTACACTTACTTCTGGCATCTATTCCAGCCTTACACTTCAGAAATTGGCACAGCTTCACAGAGAGGCAGTTAATAGATAATTCACTAAGGAGCCCCACTAGTGGCAGAAGGGTGAATAGCGCAGCCCTAATCTCTGAATTTGTTAACATGGTTGGACTGGAGCTAGGGAAGAGTACTATGGCAGGATGCTAGAATACTAATGAAGCATGCAAACACTCAGTCCAAGTAAGGATGTGAGTGTACAAATGCTAGTTGCCATAGAACCTCCCTAAACAGCTGTAATTAATGTAAAACACATCTCGCCAGCTGAACCTTGGGATAGGCTTAATTGCCCAGAGTGCTTTAATCTTCAGCTCTACCAGTTTCAGGAGGATTACTTGTCTTTGGTGAACTCAGCGGAGGGTTCAAAGTAAATATGTTTAAAATGATAACACAGTTTAAGATGGGTCTTAAAATTCCATGGAGGAAGAATCATAAAGAATAATGCCTGTAATGATAGAAAACATGGTGGGATAGGCACCAGGGATGGAGCAATCTCTGACCAGCCGTTCAGGTATGATCTAGGTCAAGGCTGGGGAATGTTCAGTCCTCTAAGTCCTTAAGTGCAGCCCTTTGAATAATCAATAGTCAGAGCTGCACTTGAGGACCTAAAGGGCCCGATGTGACCTTGAGGCCATAGGCTTCCCGCCCTTGATCTGGGTACTCCTTTGATTTAGGCTAGTGTTTATTGTACTTGATTTTAAAGTTAGATACAGTTAGAAGCTATTTCAGTATAACTCCAAAACATTTTACCATGTCAGTAGGTAGAACTGGGAAATAGAGATACTGTGTGATATAATGGAAAGAGTTCTGAACCTGGGGTCAGAAGATCCGGGTTCAATTCCTGGTCCACATGAACAAGTCACAATATCTCTGAACCTCAGTTTCCTCATCTGTAAAATAGGAATAATAGCGCTTTCACAGAGAGTCTGTGAAGCACAGCCTATATATAGGACTGGAAACAGGAAGACCTGCTGTAGAGTCCTACCTCTGACATATACTGGCTGTGCATCCGTGACCAAGTCACTTCATATCTCAATGCCAGAGACAATTCTGTAAAACCTTTGCAAAGAGTTTGCAGAGATTTTTTTCAGGCTGCATTGATGAAAAGTGTTTCTAACCAGGAATTCACTACACTGGCACAGCTGCAGGTCTGGACAAAAAACAAACAACAGTAACAAAAAACCTTTTACTATTTATAAGGTTGTTATGAGGAAGTACTTTGTAAATCCTAACAGAGTTACATAAATACAGGTTTTATTGGGGGGAGGGGAGAACAAAACTGTTTCTTGATACCTTCAAACACTCAAACTGTCTTCTCCATGGAACATTCACAAGCAAAATAGAAATAGAGTGACAATTTTCCCCTCTTCATTCACTCACACGTCAAATCCCCCAAATAAAAAAAAACAGGAATAATATGAGCAATTTCAACAATAGCTAGCATTTATATACCACTTTTAGTTTGCAAAATACTTTGCAAACATTATCTCATTATTATTAACCCAATAACCTTAGGAAGTACATGCTATTATTAGCTTTGTTTTAGAGAAGAGTAAACTGAGGCAAACAGGTTATATGACTCACCTAGTGTCACTGCTAGTAAGGGTCTGAGGCTGGATTTTACCTCATGTCTTCCTGATTCTAGGTCCCACATTCTATCTGCTATGCCACCCAGTTACCAATTTTGTTGCTTGAACCATATTCTTTTCCTAGAATCTTCTCTCTATATTAATCTTGTCTTAATGTACCTCTGTTCTGAGGTAATCCTTTCATACCAGAGTAACAATTGCCTCCTCCATTTGGATGTTTTTCCAGTAAAGAGGGTTCAGTCAACAAGCATCTCTCTCTCTCTCTCTCTCTCTCTCTCTCTCTCTCTCTCTCTCTCTCTCTCTCTTTCTCTCTCTCTCTCTCCATCTCTGTCTGTCTGTCTGTCTGTCTGTCTCTCTCCCCCTCTATCTCTCTTTCTCTCTCTCCTTCTCTCTCTTTCTTTCCCTCCTTCCTTTCTCCCTCCCTTCTTTCCTTCCTTTTCTTTCTGGTTTTCTTTCTTTTTCTCTCTGGATCTCTCTATCTCACCTTGGCTACAAGTGCAGGGGCTACTGGTAAAATTCCAATGTGGATCAATAGGGAAAGTTTAACCTGCTCAGTGTTTCTGACCTGGCTCAATTTGACCCTCTTTAAATAACTTTGTGGCACTCTCTCCCCAGGGACCCAATTACTTTTACCTCTACTGCATCTCAGAAGCTCCAACTCAAAAGATTTACCAGCCTCAGCCTCCATAGTAGCAGGTGTCACAGACCCGTGAGAGGATGTCTTGCTTTTGTTTTTAAGATTTTTGAAATGCTGTACATGTGCTATGTCATTTGATACTTATGACAACCCACTGATGTAGGTGATACCATTATCACCATTTTACAGGCAAGGAAACGAAGGCTGAGAGAGGCTAAGTGACTTGGCTAGGAATGTGGCACAGTTGTGAATTCATGAGGGCAAGGGATAGAATGCACAATTTGGGGAGTGATCAGTATGTATTATGTGTCAGGGACAGTACTAAGGACTGTGGATACAAATACCAGAAAAAAAGATGCTCCTTGCCCTCCAAGAGCTTGCATTATAATGGAGAAGGACAACACACAAAGGGGAGCTAGGAAGTAAAAGGAGGGATATGTGAGGACATGGTTTGTAAATAGTAGTTGGGAAGTGTCATGGAGACCTAAGTACCAGGCAAGATAAGATGAAATCTCACCTATTACAGCTGAAAGTGACTCCAGGGGCACAGTCCAAGGCAGGTGAAGGACAAGCATTGCAACTGAAGTGTAGGAAACATGGTTTGAAAATCATGGTTTGGGAAAAGCTAGTAGGCTAGGTGTAGGAACATGGGAATTGCAAATATGAAATAAAGATAGAGAAGTAAGCTGAGTCAGATTGTAAAGGATCTTAAATGTTTATCTAAGGAATTTGTGAGTGAATGAGTGAATTAATGAATGAATGAAATGAGATGTTTTATAGGTAGATGTGATAGGGATAGACTTAGATTGGGAAATGAAGGTTAAGGGAAAGGGAAAGAGTTAAGAATGACTCTAAGGTGGGGGTGGTGGTAGAGCCAAGATGACCAACTAAAAGCAGGAACTTACTTGAGCTTGTCCCACAGTGACTTCCAACACCTGTAAAAAATGACTCTGAACAAAGTTTAGAGCTACAGAACCCACAAAATGACAGAGTGAAACAAATCTCCCACTAAAGGCAGCCTTACAGGCTGACAGGAAGAGTTTACCTCACCTTAGCTGGGAACAGGGTGTAGTCCTGTGTGGGTTGCACCAGCACAGCCCTGTAGCACAGACCAGCCAGAGTAGACCTCAGGGGATCAATCACTGTCACCTGTGGCAGTTTCCAGACTTCTCAACCCATAAATGCCAAGGAGAAAGTAAAAGGTCAGTGGGAAAACTCTGTTGGGTGTGGGTGAGAGAAAAGCATAGATAGGCTGCTGCCCCTGGGGCAATGGAGGTGGCAGTGACTGCAGTGCTACTTTTGGAGCTCCAGGCTCACAGATCATGGGGGGCACCAAGCAGCTGACCAGAGGGCAATTGCAGGAATCTCTCTGCTGGCTTTGAGGCAGATTTCTCTTGCTTTGCCCTTCTTGGATCTGGGTTGCAGTCTTGGGTGGTGCTCCTGGGATGAGGATGCTGGCATGGCAGAGCTTCTTGTGGCTGTGCAGAGGGCATCCTCCTCACAGTTCTAAGCAGGTGAAAAACTCCAGAAATTTGGGGCACAACATTTTCCACTGCGGAAGCAGAGTTCTATAGTGGCAAAAAGCTCAAACATCAGGTAATTGGCTGGGAAAATGAGTGACAAAGAAGATCAAAACATAGAACCAAAAGAAGAAAACAAAGTCAGAACTCCTGCATCAAGTCTCCAAGAAAATATGAATTGGTCACAGGCCGTGGAGGAGCTCAGGAAGGATTTTGAAAATGAAGTAAGAGAAATAAAGGAAAAAATGGGAAGAGAAATGAGAGTTATGCAAGAAAATCATGAAAAATTAGTCCAACAGCATACTAAAGGAAACCTCCCAAAATGCTGAAGAAAATAACATCTTAAAAAACAGACTAATTCAAATGGCAAAAGAGGTTCAAAAAGTCAAAGAGGAAATGAATGCTTTAAAAAGCAGAATTGACCAAACAGAAAAGGAACTTTAAAAGCTCACTGAAGAAAATAATTCCTTCAAAATTAGATTGGAGCAAATGGAAGCTAATGACTTTATGAGAAATCAAGATACTATAGAACAGATCTGAAAGAATGAAAAAATAGAAGGCAACGTGAAACATCTCATTGGAAAAACCACTAAACTGGAAAACAGATTCAGGAGAGAGAATTTAAAAACCATTGGACTAACTGGAAGCCATGATCAAAAAAAGAGCCTAGACACCATCTTTCAAGAAATTATCAAGGAAACTTGCCCTGATATTCTAGAACCAGAGTGTAAAATAGAAATGGAAAGAATCCACCAATTGCCTCTTGAAAAAGATTCCAAAAAAAAAAAAACCCTCCTAGGAATATTATAGCTAAATTCCAGAATTCCCAGGTCAAGGAGAAATAAAAGAAGCAGTCAGGAAGAAATAATTTGAGTGTTGTGGAAATACAATCAGGATAACACAAAATCTAGCATCTTCTACATCAAGGGATCAAAGGGCTTGGATTATGATATTCCGGAGGTCAAAGGAGCTAGGAATAAAACCAAGAATCACCTACCCAGAAAAGCTGAGTATAATACTTCAGGGGAAAATACAGATATTCAATGAAATAGAGGACTTTTAAGCATTGATGAGAAGATCAGAGTTGAACAGAAAATTTGACTTTCAAATACAAAAAGCAAGAGAAGCATAAAAGGTAAACAGGAAAGAGAAATCATAAGGAACTTATTAAAGTTGAACTGTTTACATTCCTACATGGAAAGATGATATTTGCAACTCAGACTTTTCTCAGTATTAGGATAGTTGAAGGAAATACCCACCCACACACACACACACATATATATATATACACACATGTACATATACATATATGTATGTATAGATGGGTGCATGTATACATACATACATATGTATGTATATATACATACACACATGTGTGTATATGTAAACAGAGGTCACAAGGTGAGTTGAATATGAAGGGATGATATTCAAAAAATAAAATTAAGAGGTAAGAGAGGAATATATTAGGAGAAGGAGAAAGGGAAAGATAGAATAGGATAAAGTATCTCACATAAAAGAAAGAGGCAAGAGAAAGTTGTTACCATGGAGGGAAAGAGCAGGGAGGTAAAAGGGAATGAGTCAACCTTACTCTCATTGGACTTGACTTAACAAGGGAATAACATACACACTCAATATGGTATCTTACCCTACAGGAAAGTAGTGGGGAAGAAGATTAGAGGGGGGAAGACAGAAGGGAGGGCAGATTGGGGAAGAGAGTAGTCAGGAGCAAACAAACACTTTTGAAAAGGGACAAGGTCAACGAAGAACATAGAATAAATAGGGTAGGGGTGTGGGATAGGATGGAGGGAAATATAGTTAGCATTTCACAATATGACTACTATGGAAATGTTTTTCGTAACTACACATGTATAATCTATATTGAATTGCTTGTCTTCCCAGTGGGTCTGGGTGAGGAGGGAAGAAGGGAGACAATCTGGAATTTAAAGTTTTAAAAACAAATGTTAATGATTGTATGCCACCATGGGGGGGTGGGGGATGGGGATGAAGGGGAGAAAAATCTGTAACTCAAGTGACTCTGGAACAGAATCTTGTAACCTAAAAGTAAACAAACAAGTCAATAAAAAAAATTAAAAAAAATATTCCTCCCTTCTCCAACTATGTATCTGTGTGAAGCCAGATTTTCTTCATATATTTCAACCAAAACAAATATAGCAACAGATTGAATAAAAAGTAAATTTGTGAATCCAGCTGTCTTCTATTATGCCAGACATTAAAGAAATTTGCAAAACTAAAAAAATACAAATGTTAAAAAATTGTTTTTACATGCAACTGGGAAATAAGATATAATGCGATGTAGAAATCCATCTTGCCCTACAAGAATGTATACAGTAAGGGAGTAAGGGGGGATGGGGAGGATATAAGGGAGGGCAGACTGGGGGAAGGGGTATTCAGTATGCTTGCCCATCTTGGGGTGGGTGTAGGGAAGAGATGAGGAGAAAATTTATAACTCAAAATCTTGTAGAAATGAATGTAGAAAACTATAAAGAAATAAATTCTGGGAGAAAAAAAAAGAATGACTCCAAAGTCTTCAATATGGATGACTCAATACACACACAGAAATCTGAAGGCGGTATGGGCACAGGGGACTTAAATGGAAGCATCTGAATCCTCTGGGAGTTTGGAGAGAGAGGTTACAGAATTTATTCTAGTCATTCTTAATTGTGTGGACTTGCTAATCTATAACATTTTATAACTTTCTTAAGATGGCTGAGAGTTGGAATGCTATGTATATGGAAATTTCTTCTTTTCATGGGGCTTTGAAACATCAGTTATTTCACATCCCTGTCCTCCTTGACACTCTCTGAAGAAGGCAACTTTTATACACAGTAGTTTTATTAGAGCAAATAAAAGTGGGTGCTGGGCCATTAGGGGGAAAAGTCATAAATAGCTACATATTTTTTTTTCTGTGTTTAGCCTATAAGGCCTGTGATAGGTGGGTTAGCAGGCAAAACAAAAACAAAAAAAACCCAAAATCAACAATCCAATATGTTGGATAAGAAAGTTATATACATGGTTGGCAAAGATGAGAAAGGATGATATTGATAATAGTCAGTGATGGAGGGATTACCATAAGATAGACACACTGGTGTAGTATTGGTGTACCCGTGTATTGCTGTAGTCATTTTGGAACACAATTTGAAACTATTCAAATAAAGTGACAAAAATGTCCATATCGTTTGACCTACAGATTCCATTACTGGACTTAATTAATAAGCCATTGATAAGAAGAAAGTCCCCATATACACCAAAATATTTATAGCAGTACTTTTTGTGACAAAAAATTGGGGAAAAAAAGTAGACGTTCATGATTTGGAGAATGGTTAAACAAATTGTGGTCCATGGGGGCAGGTAGGTGGCACAGTGAATAGAGCACCAGCCCTGGAGTCAGGAGGATCTGAGTTCAAATCCGGTTTTAGACACTTAACATGTACTAGCTGTGTGACCTTGGGCAAGTCACTTAACTCCAATTGCCCCTCCAAAAAGAAAAAACAAATTGTGGTCCATGGAATTTTACTGTGCTGTGAGAAATGATGAATGTGATGAATACAGAGAAGCATGGAAATATCTACACGAATTGATGAGTAGAATAAGCAGGGCCAAGAAAACAAATATGCACACAATGTAAACACAAATCAAAAGGGAATGTAGCAAAATTATAAAGAACAAGTGCGGCTTGAAAGAAGAAATATGAGGGGATGCTCTCAATTTAGCCATTTACTGAGGTGGGAGGTCCGAGGGTTTTGTATGTTGCACATGTTTTCAGACTTTTTCAGTGTACTGATCAGTTTTGCTGATTTTTCCTTTTTCCTTTTTTGTGTTTAAAAATACTGTTTGTTATAAAGAACAGCTGGAGCAGGGGAAGGATACTGAGGAAAACTATGCTGATGTAAAGAACAAAAGACATCAATAACTTTTTTTTTAAAGTTCTATGTATTTTCCTAAAGGATTGAAGTAAAATATTTCTTATTTATCTAGAGCCCAATGGATGTTTCATAGAAAATCACAGCTATAATGTGCCTCATGTAAGGTTAGTTTGACCTACAGGAAAACCATCTCTAAGAAGACAATTTGAGTGTGTTGTAAATCTTAATATTCTGTTAGCTATATTGCAACACAGTCACTCTGGTCCTGTCTTCTCTCATTTGGTCCTCTCTGAAAGTGAAGGATAAACAACAACCAAAGGGGCACGTTGGCAAAGTCCCTAGAGTCAGAAGCATAGCTGGGAAGGGAATGAACCATTACTAGTCTGGGCCTTTCCCTGAAACGGAAACCCTGAAAGGAACTTACCAATAGCAAAAGAGGGTCAGCATGGTAGAGGGGAGCCTAGAATTTGTTATTCCATAAGGCAAAAGAGAAAGTCTTACACCAAAAATAACACCCAGAAAAATGGAATATGATCTTCCAAATGAACATTTAATGACATAGAGGACTTCCAAACGTTCCTGACAAAGAGACCAGAGCTGGGTAGATACTTTGGAATGCAACAAGAACAACAACAAAATCTTACAGTTTGAGCAACTGTAAGGATTGTATGATGATGGAGTATTTATATTCTAATAAGAGGATAAAAAAGTATCTCTTTAATTTCTTCAAGGGTGACTAAGGGATTAAATAAGACAAATTTTCTTATATTTTTGTAATCTAAAGAGAAAAAAGAAAAAGGAAGGAAAAGGGAATATACTATGGAACGAAGGTGGTAGCACTTCTTATCTGGCATAATCAGTGAGTACAAGAAGACTATACAAGCATGCAGAAATGTGTGGGGATCAGGCTACACATGACCTTCACTTTCATCTGATCTGGACAATGGAAGGTTTAATATATACATACATACATATATGCATGCATACATACATGCAAAAAGTGTTTGGTATAGAAATAAATTCAATAGAGAATCAGTTGGGAATAGGGAAAGAACAAGTGAGGATTAAAAGATATTCAGAAAACAATAAGTCCCAAGCAAAACAAACTCCACCTTTGGATGATGATTCATGAAGGGAGAAATAAAAGTAAGGAAAAAAGAGGCAAACATTTCTATTTGGGGTCTAGGTAAAGGGAAGAGAAGAGGAGTAATAGAGGGGAAGCAGATGATTTCCTAGAGTTGAGCATACTTTTTCATACTACCTTATTCTTTATAAAGAAAGGATCAGGTGAATAGCCTGTACCATGTGTCACCTGTTAGGCAGGGTCATTCTTTTTCCAGGCCTTTCTATTCTGGTTTGATCTATTTATCATTTGACTGCCATGCTCTGGAGGCTACTTTCTGAATTAATGTAAGACTCTTTTAGTGAACATAGAGTTCCTAAGCCTGGGGTCTACAGAGCTATTTAGATCTGCTCCTTTGTTAAGGCTCTGAGGTAGCATTAGCTCTCTCAACAAAACAGTTCTTCTAAAGTTTAGAATCCTTAGTACTATTTAATTATACCCCCTGAGCTCTGAGGGGTTTCCTCCTTTTGAGCCTTGGGTATTAATAAAGAGGAAGGTAAACAAATCTCTAAGGTATTTCCACCTTCCAATCTGTAGGTTGCATTAAAGGGCAAGGCATCCTAGCCTATCCTTTCCCCCAGTCAATTCTTAGAACTGCAGGGAATTCTTCCTTTTAACCAATTCTTTCAAACAGTAAAACATTCCTCCAGTCGAATCAACTCTCAGTAACAGCTGCGTAGCCTGTCTCCCTTCTGCCCGCTACTCTTAGATGTGACCTGCTTAAAGCAGCTGCTTATCTCTGCTCTACTTCAACAAATAGAAGTTCTACTTCTGTGGGGCAGATAGGTGACAGATAGGTAAGGCAAAGAAAGGATAGAGTATAGGCCTGGAGTTAGGAAGACTCATCTTCCTGAGTTCAAATCTGGCCTTTGACCCTTACCAGCTTCATGACCCTGGGCAAGTCTTAACCTAAGTCTTAAGCCTGTTTGCCTTGGTTTCCTCATCTATAAAATGAGCTGGAGAAGGAAATGGGAAACCAGTTCAGTATCTTTCACCAAGAAAACCCCAACTGGGGTCATGAAGAGTCAGACAAGACTGAAATTACTGAAACAACAATACTGCTTATATTTCTACGTCCTGTGTTCAGCTTCTGAGTCCCTGGATGTTGACTCGGTTTCTTTATTGCTAAATTTAGTCACTGACTCTTGCTTCAAAGCAGGATCTCCTGGTGGCTCATCTTTACCTTAGGGTGAAAAACCAAAATTCACATTTCTGTCATATACATCACATCCCATTGTTGTCAACATCCCATCAACATCAACATCCCATAGTTGTCCCCAAAGTTCAAGTTACCAGGGTTTCTTAGCCATCGGCTTCAAACGCTACATAACAGTCGTGTGTAAATGAGCTTCAAACATCTTTGCCTTCAATCAATCCTTCCTCCTCAGCCCCCTACTCCTGTTATGGCGATGGGGGAGAGACTACTTTGTTTCAGGTCCTCTCAGGGCTTTCCTTTGAGAAGCTGCTTTTTCTCAGGTACTCTCAGAACTGTGTTTCTCTCCAGTACTTTTCTCTGAAAGGATGTTTTTCTCAATATTTCTCATGCATGTCAATTTTCCTGACTCTTCCAATCAATTAAAATGTCCAGGTAAAGAAAGAAACATTTCATTACAGTTATACTTTTCTACAGAACAGCCTAATCTTACAAGATACCCGGCCATAAGAGACAAAGCTGATGCAAGCTGCCTCCCATCCCGTTCAATCCAATCCGATTATCAAGCACCTGCTATACATAAGATGTGCTGGGAACGAGAAGCCAAAACCAAACCAAACCAAACCAAACCAAAACCAAACAATTTCTGTCTTCAAGGGGCTTATATACTACTAGGGCTGAATGAAGGAACATAGGAACAAATATATATATACATATATACACACACACACGTATATGTATATATATATATATATAAACATATAAACAAAGATATACATGATAATTTAAGAGAATGAAATTGCTAAAAAAAAACTTGGGGGTTAGGAAAGGTTCCTCATAAGAGGAAATTTGATTTGAGTCTTTGAATCCTAGATTTAGAGCTGGAAGGGGCTTAAAGGTTATATTGAAAGGGTATTTTAGGCATAGGGTATATGGCCTATGCAAAGGCATCTCTTTTCCTGCCTGGTTTTTTCTCAGCTCCACAAAAACAAGATGCTTCTTTCAGGTTAAGTTCATCACCTCTAATCTCATCCCCATGCTGCTAACTCAGGCCTTAACTGACATCATCACCCCCAGTCTTTTCTCTCTGATTGGAGGGCTAGAAAGTAGAGTACCAAACTCCCCCCAGTGCCTTCCTTTATAGAGGGCAGAAGTGGATTTTAAGGCTCGTTCCATTTTGTATTTGGATTTTTCAACTTCAAGAACAAGATACCCCAGGTTTCCTCTGGTGACCTCTCCCTCTACCTTTCCTGCATTTTTTTGTCTTCCTTCCCACTTTCCTTCTCTCCATTATATTGTAAAGATCTGTCTTCATTTAATTAATGAATTATTTTTGCTTTTTTTTTGGAGGGGCAAATGCAGGGCAATTGAGAGTAAGTGACTTGCCCAAGGTCACATGGCTGTCTTTATTTTTATTAATTGTATCCCCAGCGCTTAGGGCATAGCCTGGCACACAGTAGGTGTTTAATAAAAGTGGATTGGACTGGAATGTTGAATTCATGGAATAGCAAGTAGACTTGTTTGGCCAGAATGGAGAGTGAGTGAAGAAAGTAATGTGCCATATACCTAAGCTGAATTATCTGGAAGAATATTATTAGCTCATGTCCTGTACCATGCACCATTCATTTTAGTGTGCTTTAGAAGAAACTCCTGAACCAAAGGTAAAGTGCAGTTTTGAGTGGAGAAATAAAAGGCAAATTCTATTAGCAAGGCTTAGGATGCACAAGTTTCCAATAAATCTTGATGAGGTTTTTAATTGACATTTTATTAGTAAAATTAGGGGTTATTTCCTTGGAAGAAAAATAAAAGAAACCCATACATTAATTAGGTTGTGGAAAAAAGGAGAACCAAGTTGCAGAAGACTTTAATGCTAACATAAGGAGTTTGTACTTTATCCTTGAAGCAAGAGGGAACCATTAAAAGTTTTTGAGCAAGGAAATAAGTAACACTCTCGCACTTGTGACTCAGGAAGATTATTTGGGCTACTGTGAGGATGATGAATTGGAGAAGAGGCTATGAAATGACATTCTAGTTATGTGGTTATTGCCATAATCCAGGCAAGAGGTCATGAGGGCCTAAATCAAGGTGGTAGCTTTGTGAGTGGGGAAAAGGGCAGATTTGAGAGGTGTTGGAGAGGTGGAAACAAGATATGGTAACAAATTAGATGTGATGGGGGAAGGGTAGTGAGTGAGAGATAAGTCCTTAATAACATCTAGATTTCAGATAGTATGAGTAGAAAGATGGTGGTGCCCTCACTAAACATGAAGTCTGAAGGAGGGGAAGAGTGATTTAAGGTGAAAGATAATAGTTTGATATGCCTGTGGGGTTTCAGTTGGAAGGAAGGGGGATATAAGAAAGGGGGAAATAAGCATTTATTAAGCACCTGCTGTATAGTGCTCAATAACTAAGTGTTTTACAGACATTATCTCACTGGATCCTCACAACAGCCCTGAAAGGTGGTGCTATTATGATCCTCATTTTACAGTTGGGGACACTGAGGCAGAGAGAGGTTAATTGACTTCCCCAGGGTCACACTACTGGCAAGTACCTGAGGCAGAATTTGGAAAGGAGACAAGAAATTCAAGAGATGAGAACAGTGCAAAGTTAAATTGATTAGTCAAATGGTACAGACTCTTCCTTTTTCCCCCCTCACTTTACAAAGAAAAAAGAAGGCAGTGAAAGAAAAAAAATATGTGCCCCAGATTAAAAAGGGAAGAAAGTGAGGCCATGGTATTGGTGATGATGACTTGGGAAAACAGGAAGGGATAAAGTGATTGGTGGTCATGGTAATGACAAAAAAACCAATCTAGGAAAAGTATGACAAAGTAAGAGATGGAAGTATAAGAGGATGTGTTTAGGTAGAGAAGTCTCAGAGCTTTTGATAATGGGGAGGAAACATTTGTGGGTGATGGGAAGATTAAGGGTATGACCATTCCTGTGCATGGCAACAGTGGAGTGAAGATGAAGGTTATGAATGCTGAGGAGGCTAATAAATTGGGAGACCAGGGTGCTTGAGGGAATAGCAACATGTATGTTGAAATCCAGAAGCATAAAGCTAAGAGGTATCATGGTACAATGGCTAGGGAATGAGCCCAAGAGTTAAAAAAATGATTATCTTATTAACAGAGTGCGCTTATATTAAAAATTCTCTATGCTAATAAAATAACAGGATTAAGTTTTTTTTAAGTGTTGGAGTAGAAGGTGGACTGGGGAGTAGAGAGGAAGACTGTGAGCAAAGTACTAAACTTGGGAAAGTAGGGGGAATAACTTGGGTTTTAGTAGATAACTGACACCAGAATCATGTTAAGATGATATATCTGGATGAAGTAAAAACTGAAGGGTAAAGACTCCTGAGTGATGTTGGCAGGTCGAGAATCTAAAAGCGGAAATGAGGGGGAAGACAAAAATCCCAATGGGTCAGAGCCCATGAGAATCATAAAATCACAGAATTTGAAAGATGACCCTTAGTGGTCATCTAGTCCAATCTGTACATGAAAGTAACATGGTTAACACTTCAAAATATTGGACAAATGGCACTCCAATGTTTGCTCAAAGACCTCCGAATCTGTGAACTCTACCACCTCTCGAGGAAGCTCATCCTGAACTGTGATAGCTCTGTTATAGTTTGAAAGTTTTTCCTGACATCAAGTCTTCTTTACAACCTCTAACTATGGTTCCTAGTTCTGCCCCTTAACCAAACAAACAAGTCTAACCCCTCTTTCATAAGGACATCCTTCAGGTATTTGAACCTAGCTGTCTTGTCCTTCCTGAGTCTTCTTGAGACTAACCATCCCAAGCTCCTTTAACTGATTCTCATACACTCATGGCCCTTCACTATCTCGCTTGCTTTCCTCTGGATACTGTCCAGCTTATCAGTATCCTTTAAGTATGGTACCTGAACTAAACACAACACCTCAGATGATGTCTGCCAAGGACAGAGTACAAAGAAACTCATCTCCCTATTCCTGGAATTCCTGGAAGTCACACCCCTGTTAACGGAGCTTGGAAGATCTCTTTCATACAAACTATTGTCTCACCATGCCTCCACCATCTTAGATTTGTGAAGTTGATTTTTGTACTCAAGGGCAACATTTTACATTTATCTTGTTGAATTTCATCTTATTAGACTCAACCCCATACTTTAAAGTTTGTCAAGATCATTTTGGATCCTGCCTCTGACAGCCTGTGTGTTAGCTCTCCCTCCTCCCAGTTTTGGGTCATCTGTAAGTTTGATGAGAGTACAACTAATGCCTTTATCTAAATCACTGATAAAAATGTTAAACAACGCTGAGCCAAGCACAGATCCCTAGTAAGCATCCCCATGTGATATTACGGCAGGAATACTTATGGGGAAGCCAGGTTTCCATGAGTGAAAATTGATGGAAAAAGTCTGAAATGAAGGAAAATTTGTTAAGGAAAAAATATTGAGTTCCCAAATGCATTATGGAAGGAAAGAGAAGAGCTTAATAGAGAGACAGGAAGAGAAGAGTTATGGTGAATGGGCAGGAGATAGTGGGGATAAGAAACAGGGGAAAGGGGTTTTTCTTTTCCTTAAATCTATATTTTCAAATTTGAACTTGGAATCAGGAAGATTTGAGTTGAAATTCAGACTTGGACACTAAATACCTGTGTACCCTTGGGCAAGTTCCTTTGCCTTTTAGCCTGAGTTTCTTGTCTTTAAATGGGTATAATAACAGCATCTGCCTCCCGGGATTGTTTTGAGGATCAAATAAGATAACGTAGGGAAATCACTGTATAAATGTTAGCTCTAAAGATATGTTATTGCTATTATCAGGATCTGGAGAGTAAGAAGTTTGAAATGTTAGCCATGGGATGGCCTCAATGGCTCTGTGATGGCAAAGTTCTGCTTCAGTTCTTTGTCAAACACTAGAGAAGAAGGGAAATTGGGCTTCGTATACGGGTCTGGCATTGGAAAGGATCTTGTAGGTCACCTCCTTAGTCAATAAACTCTAGCATCTCCCTATTAACTCCAAGATCAGATATAAAATCCTCTGCTTGGCATATAAAGACCTTCACAACCTGATCTCCAGCTACTTTTCTTGTGTTCTTACATATTACTCACCTTCATAAACTCTTCAATGGAGCGACACGGACCTCCTTGCTGGGCATTTTCACTGGCTGTCCCTCCCCACCCCCAGGCCTGTCATGGGCTCCCTCTTCATTTCCAGCTCTTGGCTTCCTTGAAGTCCCAGCTAAATTCCCACCTTGTAAAAGACATTTTTTCCCCTGATCTTCCTTTGCATTAGTGCCTTCTCTGTTGATTGTCTTCTGTTTATCCCGTATTTATCTTATTTGTACATAATTGTTTTCAGATTGTCTACCCTCTTAGATTGTAAGCTTTTTTGAGAGAGGAACTGTTTCTTGCCAGTCTTTTATCCCAAGTGCTTAACATGGTGCCTGGCACAAAAGTAGATTCTTAATAAATGCTACTGCCTGACGAGGTGAGCTTCTGGTATATTAAGTTCAGGTGTTGAAATGAGAAGTGAGGTGCTGACAGCAAAAAGCCAGATAAATAAATGTACAGGCTGAAAGTAGGGTACTGGAAGTTAAGGTCTGAACATTTGGACCCCTGGTTTTGTTGTCTAAGCTTTCCTTTCTATAAGACCTAATTTCTGTATATTTCTCCATTTAATTCATGATTTATTTTCATCAGTACAACCAGTTTAACTTGCTTTGCAATTATTTATATGTAAATAAAAATACTTCAGCCCACCAATATTATAACATTTTAGTTCTTCCCTTTAAGTGATCATGAGGATTCTTTTGTCCTTTCATCCCCACTCACTTTTCCCTTTCTGATATCATATAGTATGTAATCTGTTCTCTAGTTCAGCTTTTCCTCCATCATAGAATAAAGATCTTTCCATACTTCTATAACGGAACTGGGGAGCATACCCAGATCACCTAACATGGAGGTACCTGCCACATCATTGAGTGTGGCACCTGAACTAAACACAGCTGGAACAGGCTTCATTTTTAAAATTGCTAGACTGAATAATCTTCATCTCTTCCTGCTTACTCTTTCCTCTTGCTGCCCAGAGGATGAAGATCATATGCAATTTATCCACAGTCTTGGCACCATGAACTAAGAACTAGAAGGAATGTTACCTTCCCTTTCCCATTCTTACGACCCAGTGACTCTAAGAAATGACCCTGGGGGTGTTGATTTCTGTTCTGTTCCAATCTCCACTGAAGCTAAGAGTTTGAACCATGGTGACCTTGTAACCAGGATTCCAGGCGGAATGTTGCAGTTAGTCAGCTCAGCAGGGAAGGACTGAAAATCCAGAGTGCCTGGTACTTGAGCTCAAGTGGGGCTTTGGACTTAGAATTTGGGACTAGCTATATATGAACTGAGCTAAGCCATGAAACTAAACTATTCTTCTCCCTAGAAAGTAATGTGGCATAAAAGAAGGATTAAGTCCCACAAGTTGGGGAGTAGGTTTGTGTATATTTTTGTATATACCTTTAGAAGTAAATATTTCTAGGGTGCAGGAACCCACCTCTACAACTGAGAGAACACAATTGGTGGGGTCTGACACTATTGGAAGAGAGTCTGGACACCACCTTAAAACCCTTAAGCCCCTTAAAAGAAGAGAATCTTGGGAAAAGGACAAAATGTAGCATACCTGACCTCCACACAGTGGGGCCAGGGTAGTCATTATTACCCATCTTTATATTCTTCACATTTTAATCTTAATTGAAACATAGCATTTTATTACATTAGTAAATCATAATTCATTTTACCATTCCCCTACTGTTGGACATTTAAGTGTTTTTTAGTTTTTCTTTTTAATGAAAAATAATGTTGCTATAAAAATTTTTGGAGAGTTCTTTTTCTTGCTTTTTATACCAATTTCACCATGTGTTACTGAGTTTCCTTATATTATTTTGCATGAAAATTGTATTTATGTACATGTTGTCTCCCTCAACAAAATGTAAGCTTCTTAAGGGCAGGAACGATTTCATTTTTGTCTTTGGATCCTCAGTATTTAGCATAGTTCTTGGAATAGAGTTGGTGCTTAAAAAATGCTTGTTTAAAAGAATTAATTACATGTGGCTTCTTTTTTTTTTTTTTTTAATTTTAATTTTAATTTATTTTCTTGGTTACATCATTCATTTCCACAAGGTTTTGAGTTACAAATTTTCTCCCCTTTTTGTCCCTACCCCCCAGCCCAGAACATT
>CM053595.1:198657994-198698277 GCA_028646575.1 Pseudocheirus occidentalis | reverse complement strand
TGCCTGTAGTGCTTTCTGTCTTGTGGAGAGTTTTGGAGCTTGAAAATCTGTTTAGCGTCCCATTTTATGAGTTTTTTAGCGTATTTGTGTGGGAGCTGTGGTACTTTGCTGCTTCTACGCCGCCATCTTGGCTCCGCCCCCCCTTACATGTGGCTTCTTAAAAAAAAACCAAAAATTTGATGCCTTTTGCTTTTTACATTCAATATTCACTCCCCACCTCCCATTGTGTTCTCCAATGTAACACAAAACAGTTAAAGCTGATGAAAAGATTTCATCTGACACTGTATACACCATTCTATTCATCTCTATCTCTCTAAAGAGACAAGTACGTCTCATCATTTTCCCCCTGGGACTAAGATTGGAGATTACAGTTGATCTGTTTAGCAGTCTTTTGATGACATTTTCAATTTATATCATTTTAGTAATTGAAAATATCATTCTTCTGGTTCTTTTTTTTCTTTATATTTTGAATATTACTGTTTCCACAGGTTTCCATCACACTCTGGGCTCACTTCCTGTGGTACAACAAAGAGTTTCAGAGTTTGCATGGTGATAGCCAACTGAGGGTTCTAATAGACCAAGGAGAAAATGCCAAGACCCCCAACAACAAAATGTGGGTGAAAAAATGATATTGTATTGCTGTATTCAAGAAAACAGTGCTGATTCATGCTAATAATTACTATTTGGGGCAAGGGTAATGGAGTGCGCCATCATTTTCTTTAAAATGTTACTTTAAAAAAACCTTTTTATTTTACTAATTTTCTTTCCTTTGAAGTGTTCCTTCCTCCCCCCCCCTTCCGGTCTTAATTTACTGCCTAGCATGCTTTTTCCTGGCCTTTTATGAAATCAGCCTATCATTCCCAGTTTTTTAAACAGAGCAGTTTATATTCTTTGTTTTCACAATCCTTCCCAGATTCCCAGACTATAGCCATTTCAGCAGTGATCTCCTAGACTCTTATGGTCTTCAGGCTCCATTACAAAGATCTGGAACAAGAGTTTCCACAAGTCTGTTAGGGGCCATTTTACAAGAGAATCCACTCTTACAACATACCTGACGTGTTCAGCCTTTGTTTAAGGACCTCCAACAAGGAAGAACCCATTAGACTCCCAGGCTCCCATTTGTAGCAGAAGGACACTTGTCTCTTAAATAGCTGTCTGGTCCTCAAGTGGCTAGTAGCAAAGAACAAAACAAAACAAAATTGTCCCACTCCCCTCTCTCCCCTTAGGTCAACTGCAGAATTCAAATCTTACCAAATCAGTAATAGCATAAAGAATTTTTATCCATAATGCTACCTCTCCATGATTTTCTGACACTTTACTGAGGTAGAAGGTCACATCTCTAAAAATGCAATATGAGCAGTTTACTCAAGGATCACTGAGCCAGTGTCTAAGTATTCTTTTGGGTTGGATAGTCTGACTGGATGCTCTACAGAGATTGCTTTAAAATAATCTCTTGCATGTTACATGCATACCAGGTCAGAAGAATCACAATTATCACCCAAAATGATCTATCCTTGACTTTCTAATTTACTTGCATGACACTTTCTCATGAATAGTAACATTCTGAATTTATGAAGCAACAAAGCCTTACATCAGATCTGTGATCTGAATGAAGTTAGTGCCAAATCTGTGTTCTCAAATATTCCAATATTTGATGATACCTGCCACCTAAGTTTGTGAAGAGATGATTTTAAAGTGATGGATTTCCATTGAGTTAAGCAGATTGTAATTTAAGGCTACTCTCTCACTTCTCCCAAAGTTAAGAGACTGGTCTTCATTGCTCCTTTAAATACTTAGAGGGACCTCTGATTCCTTGGGACAGCAAAAGAGCAGGCTCCTCAAATCTTCTCTTTATTACTTTTTGCATGTTATGAAGAATTACTTACTCCCCCCTTTTAATGGGATTGTGTTACCTGTTTTTGCCAACTCTTTATGGTGTGGACCTGATCAAAAGATGTCGTAGAGAGATAATGCCACTATGTATCATGTACTCAGTTAGAGCACTAGTTAATAGAGCAGTTCCAAAGGGCAAATCAGGGCAATCATACTAAAGCTTTGAGGGATCCTTGTTAATTTGGGGACCCTCCCTTCCTCCAAATTCTCTATTTCTGTTCAAGGTACCATTATCCTTCTAGTCACTCAATTTTACTACTTTGAAGTCACCCTTCACTTCCCTCTCCTTTATCCCACTTTATAGCCAATCAGTGACAATTTTACCCCTACAATATCTTTTACATCCACTCCTGCCTGTCTAATCATATGGCCCTGGTTCAAGCCCTCATCACTGTTGCCTGAACTACTCTAATAGCCTAATTGATCTCCCTACTCCAAGTCTCTTGCCTCTCTAATCCATGCTCTACACAAAATAATCTTCCCAAGACACAATTCTAACCATATTATTCACCTTCTTTGCATATAGCTTAGAATACAAACACAATCTGTCATTTAAAACCCAAACATGGTTTCAACCTACCTTGCTAGGCTTAGTTTGTATAATCCCCTTCACACACTCTATGATCTAGTTAAACTGGACAGTTAGCTTTTCTCTTAAATTTGACATGCTGTCTTCACAAAGCTGCTCCCATGCCTGGAAAGCACACTGTCTTCATCTCTTCCTCTCAGAATTTTTGTCTCTCTTCAGGGTTTGGATCATGTGTCACTTTTTTCAAGTAGTCTTCCTTAATCTCACCAGTTGTTAATGCCCTCTCTGTTCATAAATTATTGTGTATTATGCTTATATGTATATATGTTGCATGCTCCTATTAGAACATGCTCCTTGAAAATAGAGACAGATTTATTTTTTTTATCCCCTATGCATAGTGTCATGTTGTACACATAATAGGTACTTAATAAGTATTATCGAAGTGAGTTAAATTGAGAAGAATACTTATTGGTGCTAAAGAATGAAGCTTATCATTGTGATGATGACTTGGGTAGGAGATAGGACTAAGGCTGCTTGCCTGAGATAGTATATTCTGACCCCTTTCTACAACTATCTCTCAGGCTTCATGTTAGCCTTTTGTAATATCTCCCCCTCTTTTTTTCTTTTTTTCTCCCCTCTGCCTATTTTTGATGGTCTGTACTATCCTGGATGGTCATTTTATCCATGTAAAAATATTTTGAAGGAAGAAGAAAAAGGTTACCTGGTATGATTTGGCTTTGGGGTTGGGGCTATCCCTATGTGGTGGCTCTGCAGACTGTATTTGACTTTCACATAGAAATTACTGTTGGATTAGACTCTTAAGGTACTGAAATCTATTCTGGTCGTTTGCAGTTCTAAAAAGTGGTCTTTTCAATAGACAGTCTTCAAACATAAGCTAGTTTTTGATCAGGTTTCATTGGTCTGATATTTCATGTAGAATCAAAACTGTAAGACTGTCAGGGACCTCAAACTTAGTCTTAAGAAGGAACATATCATATGACCAATCAAAACAGCTCTCCTAATCCGAGAGAATGATTTAAAGATAAGGAAATTAGAATTTGCCTTTTAGATGAAAATTATTAACATTTTGTTCTGAGTAAACATAAATAGGTTCATTTAAAAATATTAACAATTTGAGGTAAATGCATTATATATGTATATAGATGTATATGTATATGTATATATATGTGTATGTATGTATATATATATATATATATTTCATTTAACCAGTCTGGCTTAAAAATAGTGTTTTTATTGCAGGATATCAATTTTATCTTTGTAAAGTACAATAGAAAGCAAATGCATTTTTTTCTTAGGTTCATTTTTTAAAAAATGGCAACCTCAAAATGCAAAGTAAACTGAACTATATTATGTCTTGCTTAAGATGAATTAAAGCTTATTTAGGATTTGAGATGTGGGAAGTTAGTAGATTTATTTCTTCTGTATTTTACCAACTAGAGAGATTTCAGCATTTAAAGAAAGAAAATATATTACATTTTAAGTCTTAGGAAGCTCCTTTACTTTTCATGAAGTTGGCTGAGAGATGACTGTGAATTTATTCTTCTTTGTGGTTCTCCCAAAATAGTTGTGTATCTTGAACTCATATTAAGCTAGAGATCTTAAATAATATAATATGATGATAAATTGGAGTACTTTGATCACCTACCTCCACAAAATCATCAGGTATGAATCCCATTATTCCTGTGCTCTATTTTCATTGACTTATTATTGGGGAATATTGACATAATATTGGGGGAAATGTGCATTTCCTATTATATTTTTCATGTTATTCATAAATCACCTCAGATTCCAGTCTAGAGTTTAAGAAGTTTCAAGTTTAATTGTATTGGTAAAATTATGATAAAAATTACACACATGAATGTAACATCACTGTCCCTTTCCAGCTCCAATTTCCCTTACATTTTGGAGTCTTCTGAGATGGGAAGAAGAGAGAACTTCAAGGAGAAGCTGGACACAAGTAGGTAGTGCACAACAGATTATCCACACCAGGATGGAAGAACATTGCAAAAGTTTCCAATGATTCTCTTGGTCCCAGCTGCATGGGGGAGCCTGGTAGCCAGATCTCTCAATTCCATGGTCCTTTTCTTTTCAGATCCTGGAAAATCTTTTGTGCACTGGTATGGTTTGCATACTTGTCTATACTGCGAGCCAGCAATGCAAAGGACCAAAAGCTAAGCTCCTCAAGACAGTGCCTGGCTGAAACAAATACAACATTGACAGGCAAGTAGATGGTAAGTCTGACTGTTTTGGTTCTGGTCTCCATTTTTGACTTTTTCATCTCTCTTTCAAAAGTAATAAAACCCCTGAGTTCTTTGTCATACCCACAAGTCCAATACAGGCTAGCACAAAAGCCAACCAGAAGGTACTGATAGGTCCTTTGGAAACATTGTATCACAACCACAAATATAAATATCAGATTAGGTGAGGAGCTGCCTAGAAACAAAGGTATGGGTTAATTGGATTCATCTTAGATTCATCCTGGATAAAGATTCAGCTACAGTTTATTTTCAAAAATTATCACCCAAGGGGGAAAAAAATCATCACCCAAGAACATTTATTATATCCTTACAAAGGGCATAACACTTAGCAGAGACAAGTTTTTTTTTAAATACAGGACAGGGCACTAAAGAAGGATTCATAAACATAGGGCTCATGTTTTTGCTTGACAAGTTACTAGCACTGACTTTTGTGAATTCACTTAACTTCTCAGAGATTTAGTTTCCTTATCCATAAAATAAGGGTAAATATGCTTATTTCTCAGGGTTGTTATAACCAAACAAGATAAAATATATGAAAACATTTTTAACCTATAAAGCACCAAACATCTTTAAAGCATTATTAGACATCATAGATACAAAGAAACTCAATCCTCAGCAATTTAAAGCCTCTTTTGGAAAAAATACAAATATGCAAAAAGATACATAAAAATAAGTGCTAGTATGTGCTAAATGTTATATACACACGTGCCAGAAGAAGGAATTCAAAGAAGGCAATAATCACTGAGAAATGGGGAAACATACGCTTTCATGAAGGAATTGAGGGTTGAGTTGACTCCTGAAGGGAAGACAAAGATGGACAAGGAGTGCATTCTAGACAGCGGAAACAACATGAGCAAATGACAAGGGGGAGGAATTTTCCTAAAATATGTGAGAAAAAACAAGTAAGCCAATTCAACCAGAGTGGATGACGTTTAGTGTGAGATCAGGTTGGAGATTAGGTAGGGGTTTGATTATGGAGGTCCTTGAATGCTAAATTAAGTGGATTTACTTTGTTCTGGAAGCAGTGGGGAGACCCTGAAGGACTTTTTTTTTTTAATGGAGGCAGTTGGGTGGAGGCAGACAGGGAGCAGGGGACCTAACAAGACAATGACATAAAATAAAACAATATTTTTGTAAGATCAGTCAGACAATTGTATATAACATGGATTGAACTGACAAGATAATTAGACACCAGGAGACCAATGCGAAGATTGTTCCTATAGTGTAAGCATGAAGTATTGAGGGCGTGAACTTAGGTGCTGTCAATGGTAAGAATGGAAAAGAAGTGATACATGGATGTGAGACATAAAGAACTTACAACACTTGAAAGCTAACTGACTGTAGAAAAAAAGGGGGAAGAAGGGAAGGATGACAAATAGGTTTCCCACTTTGGTAGCTAGAAAATGATCATGCCATTGACAAAATATGGAGGCTATAGGTGGCCATGTTCCTTTCCATTAAATGTGAATGGCCCAAATAACGTCCTATGAACAAACGAAGAAAAATGGAAAATAGGGACACTAGAAATCCAAGGGGGGGGCAGGGAGAAGGGGAAATAAGATCAAAGAATTCATGAGTTCCTGCTACATTCCATGTCTACTTGTCTGTTATTCTGTAATCTTGAATAAAGTTCTTGCCATTCCTGTTGCCTCCTGCTTTTTAACTACATGGCTGATCAACAAGCTAACTCTTAAGTCAATATGACTGAGAACTCAGAAAAAAAATTATGTATTATTTGGTTTACCCCTTTAACTTGCTACTAGACATGATTCTTAAACATACATATTTGAACTCTTGTTTCTTTGTCAGGTGATGACTGTTATCCTGTTTTCACATTTGATTAATTAACCTAGTTGGGATGATTGTTTTAAAGCCACCCTGGATGTGGAGCCTCTCCAGGCTTATTTACAAAATTTCCATTAGAGGCCTTTCAATTCAACTAGGACAGATCTGAAAATAATATTTGACAACAGAGTATTCATAATTGCTTTCCCTAATTGCATGGGATAAGGGTGGCAAACTTTAAAAGGGTGTTTGCATCAAGTGCAGCATTTCAATTTACCTTGGTAAATTATTTTCTCCTGTTGCCGATATCATGTCTAATTTTATGAAATGTTATTATGCCCATAAAAAAGAGTGAAAATGGGAATGGGGAAGGGTTAACAATGGGAGTAAATGCTTCGTCAAATATCTTGCTACTTCATCACCAATATATATGCATTTTAAGACCAGAGGAGCCCCTGCTACCCTCCCCCCCCCATGCTTGGTCATAAAGCAGCTGAAATGCCACAGTAAGATTGTGGCAAACAAAACACAAAATGTCCCCTAGTTCTGTGCAGTCCCCTTCTGCTTCTGTAGCAATTATGGCAAAGTGACAACAAAGTGGGCATACAGTACTGAAAACCACAAGAGATTCCATAAGAGGAAGCCATCCTTCCCAATTTTGCCCCCTGCCATATTAGCTGGATCTCTGAGAGACTTGTTGAAGGATGTGGACTAAAGTGGCACAGAATAGCTTAGCATGGCTCGAATAAGATCTGTATCTTAGGAGGGCCAATTAGGCCGGTAAGATCACATATCCATAGAAGTAAGGAAGCATGGAAGGGTTTCTCTGGGACAAAAGTTATAGGAGGTAACCTGGTAGATGGGAGACAGTACAGATGTTAGAATAGAGTGCCAGATTGGAAAAAAGCCCTGGTATGGGAATCTGAGAACCTGGGTTTGAGCTAGTTCTGACAGTACAAAACTTAATAAACTATGTGACTGTGGGTGACTTGTTTTACTTTGGGGGGCCCCCTTTACCCTTCTCTAAAATAAAGGGATTAGAATAAATGGTCTCTGAGGCCCCTTCCAAGCTCTAAGGTTCTAGATCTTTATACTTTATGGTTTATAGTTCTGCTAGGTCTTGATTAGTGCAAATAATGAAAATAAATTCTCTAAAGTGGTCCCATGTATTTGAATCTGAACTATTTAAAATTATGGTTATGTAAAATATGGTCATTAGTTTCAGCTCAATGGAAATATGCAGCTCAAATTCTGATAATGTGATTACTTCTCGGTATTCATCATTTGCACTAACAGGTTCCTAGCTATTTTCATTCAAATTTTTATTTTCCATTTTTTTCCTTCTTCCTGGAGATCCACAGCTCTAGCTGAAAAATAGTGTATTTCAGGCATTGAACAAAGGACTCCAGGAAGCAAGGTACTACAACACTCATACAACATCCAGACAAAATTCAGGACTTGGAGTCAGGAGAGCCCAGGTTTTGAATCTTGCCTTTGACATGGCAAATTCTATTGGCAGTAAATATTTACACAGAATGTTAAATATGAAATAATTTCTGGATTTAGCAAATTTGGTATCAGAATAGACTTTCTGTATGAACAGCAAAAAAGTGAAAAGATTTGAAGAAAGTTAGGGATTCTTTGAACTGGAGAAGTGGGAGTCATTCAGGCATAAGAAATTAAGCTGTGTGAAGTTTTAGGGAACTGGATGATGGAATATCATAAACAAGGCAATTTGGCTGAAATGGAAAAAGTATAAGGGAAGATACGTGAAATAAATCAAGAAACATAGATTGGAACCATGGTGGTTTTATAATCTGGAGGAAGGAGGAAGCCATGGAGTTTCTTGAGCAAGGAGGGGAATGACTTGGTTTGTTCTTTATCGCCATGCATGGGAGCTGTTCTATGTGGCAAAAACAGTTTTTAGTGCTTGCTTACTGATCTTGAGTCTGTTTGCCTGTACTTTTATTTGATGTAGCGCTAAGAAAAGCCCAGAAGCCTAGGCTCAGAATTCCCTCCTGTGCATCTCGGACAAGTCGCACAGCATCTTGTAAAATGAGGGACTTCGAGTAGATAACTTTTCAAGTCCCTCCCAGAACTAAAGCTACAATCCCATGACTGTCTATAAATGCATGCAAAGTGGAGTTCTTCCAACTTTTATGAGGCAGAGGGGAGAAGGGAAAAAGTGTGAAGTGTAAAGTTCTTTACACCCCAGCATTTCCCCTAGAAAATGCAATATTAAAAACAAGAATTTACGAATCAATGACCATTTGCCATGCACTGTGCAGTGGTACAAAGTAAAAAAGGAAAGGCAGTAGGCTCTGGTGAATGAAACATGGGATTTGGAATCAGGAAAGTCCTGAGTTTGAAACACACACTTACCAGTCTTGTAATCTGGTGCAAATCACTTAACTAACCTCTCTGGGGCTCAGTTTCTTTATTGGTAAAAGGAAGATGGTCTTGATGTCCTCTAAGGTCCCTTGCAGCTGTAGATCTATGATCTCCAAAAATAGACCAGGCTCACAAGAAACTTACATGCAAAGAGAATTGGCAAAGCAAGAAAGTGTTCTTGACTTTGAATCAAGGGTTCAAATCCTGGTTCTGGCACTTGTTTGCTATGTGATCATGAGCAAGTCAATTCACTTCCCTCGTTTATAAAATAGGATCGTGAGGCTCAAATGACTTGGGGAATGAGAGAAGGTTTCCCACGTGAGGAGTCGAAGTCTGACCTTAAAGGATGGTTTAAGTTACCAACTCAACAGGTGAAGAGGAGAGGACAAATAACAGGCACAGAGATTGATGAACATGGAGGTGGGAGAGCACACTTCTGAGGGAAGAAGAGTAATCTAATTTGCCTGGTGGGTTGAGTATGTAGCAAGGAGTTATATGGAATAAACCTGAAAAGGAAGAATAAGAAAAAGGTTATGGTATGTGGTGATTTCTAGGTCATTGGTGACTGCTGAGAAAGCATTTTCTGTAGACTGGTGAATAGCAAGCAAGTTTATAAGGGGTTGGGAAGATGGCTTTTCGGAAATGGAGGTGTTAAGTTTTGGTGACTTTTTTTTCAGGAAGTTTAAGAGTGAAGAGGAGAAAGGAAAATAGGTGGGTGGGGTATAGAATAAAGGGAAGTTATTTTTATTTTTTTTTTTCTTTAGGAGTGGGAAGTCCTAAATATGTTTGTGGATGAATGAGCAGGATCCAGAATTGTAGCAGGGACTACATACTCTATGCTAGAAGTTTTATCTTTCCTTCCTATAAGGGCCGCTTTAATGACTTTACATCTCTATCACTTTGCCTTGACTCTCTTCACTCTAGCTCTAAATTCTGGGTCTCAGCTCACTGCACCTGAGGTGGTGAAAGGAGGAAGAGGACCAGATTTCCTTTCCTTGGAAGCTCTTCAGTAGGACCTGGAGGCATGGAGGAGGAATCCTATTAGACTGCTATCCAAGTTAGCAGCAGGTCTAGAGGGGAAGACAGATTGCTAACCAGCAGTGAGAAGGTTGTCTTAACTAAATGATACTGAGTATTTTCTAAATTTGGAGTTGTTAGCATTTTTCTTGAGAAGGAAGGTGGGAAAAAGTGATGAATTAATAGTATGACTGTAAAATATCATTGGCTAATATTTTTAATTAAAAAATTAACCAATTAAAAGATAATCACTTCCCCTTGACATACACAAAATACCATGAAGAATTAATATGTGAGGGCTATAATGCAGTCCAGAAAGATAACCAGTCTCCTATACTATGCCTCAATTACTTGACAATAATAGTAGCTAACATTTACATAGTGCTTTAAGATTTGCAAAGCTTATTATTATCTAATTTTATCCTTACAACAATTTTTACAGATAAGTAAAAAAAAGGTAAACAGGTTAAGTGACTTGTCTAGGTTCATAGAGTTAGTAACTGAGGCTGAATCTCAACTCATCTTCTTAACTTCGGGTCTAGTTTTCTCTACACGTAAGTTTCAGTAAATTTTGCTAGCAGGGGTGGGGGAAGCTTCAACCTGGAGGTCACAATGGCCCTCTAGGTCCTTAAGTGGAGCCCTTTGACCGAATCCAAACTTTACAGAATAAATTCCCTAAATAAAAGGAATTGTTCTGTAAAACTTAGACTCAGTCAAAAGGCCTAGAAGGACCTAGAAGACCACATGTGACCTTGAGGCCCAAAGTTCTCCACCCCTGCTCTAGGGTGTGACTTGTTTATTCTTCAGGAACTTTCTATCCGGGGCAATAACAATTGACAATTATATAACACTTTAAATTCACACACTGTCTTATGGGATTTTATCTCACCTGACTCTCACAATGATCCCGGGAAGTAGTTCCCAAGTGTCAAATTCAAATCCAGCTCTGACCTGATCCCCAAGTCTACCCACTATGCTCTGCTGCCCCACTCTGGACATTTACCTTAAAGTCTTTCTGCTGTACCAGGCCTAGTACCTAGTTTTGAGAGGCAATGTAGTAAAAGGTACAGGGAGCTGGTCTTGGATTCAGGAAGAGCTGAATTCAAATACTGCCTCTGACATATTAGCTCTTTGTCAGTGAGTAAAACCCATTAACCTCAGTGCCCTAGGTAGCTAAGACCACAAGTTGCAGGTGAATTTCCTGCATTGGTAGAAATATTTTCCTCATAATGGTTCCATACATCAGTTAAAGTATAGGTCTGTACCTGCCTCCAAACAAACGAACAAAGAAACAAACACCCTTTTGGTTTTAGGTAGAGTTCATTATCTTCTACATATTTCCACTTTCAAACTATTCAATATGCTTTATTCTGCTAACTTAACCTTTTCATTTCCCCCTCCTCCCACCCATGGTGCTACAGACAGAATTTGGTGTAAAAAGACCTGCACGCCAAGTGTATCATATGCTACCTGTGTAGTGTAGCTTCTCTGGGCTAGTACTTAGCCTCTCAGGGCCCCATTTTCTTCATCAGTAAAATGAGGAACTGGATTAAATGAAGGCCAAATTCCTTTCTAGCCCTCGGTCTATGAAGTTATGCTAATTCATTTAAACTTTCCTCTTAAATCTAAGATCTCTACCACTTAGGCCATTCCTACACTAGGAAAAATGTCTCTACTATTTAGATCAGGCCTACAGTAGGAAAATTGTTTTTCCTGATTCTATTATCATTTCTGAAAAGAAACAAACATAATCCTAGTGCACCTTAAGTCTCCCATGCCAAATCTGAATTTATAGACAGCAGGATCAAATGCAAAATGGTAGGAATCCCTAGACCAGTGGTTCTCAACTTTCCTAATGCCAGACCCTTTAATACTTGTATGTGGCTGTATCTGCATGTGGGTGGACCTGCCTGGAGAAGATAGAGGAGCAGTGTCTTGGTTCCTAAGACCATCAGAAATAGGTGTTTTTCGATGGTCTTAGGTGACCCCTGTGAGAGTTGTTTGACCCCTAAAGGGGTACCCACAGGTTGAGAACTGCTGCCCTAGATAAAGAAATGGTCTGATTAGGAATGTGGGGATTACACTATCCTTTGATCCCTTTTTGAAGCTCTGCTTGGAACTCTCCAAATTCTTTCTATCTCTCAAACTGTGGGATCCAGAATTACATACAGAGAACCATGTCCTTGGACTTTATCTCTTCCTCACAAGATGAGTACAGACAACAAGGGCAGTAATAATTAGACATTAGTTCATTTTTTCCCCTGGACCTCAGAGTATATTTGCTTTACATATGCAATATCACTTACCTCACAAGTTCTCCAGAGGAGTGGGACCCATATTCTTACCAATATGGAACCTTTAAGAAGCAATGAATAGTGGATAGAAGGAAAGCCTCAAAATCAGGAAAAACTGGGTTCAAATTCTGCCTCTGGTATATATTGGTTCTGTGACCCTAGACAAATTACCTAACCTTTCCGTCCCCTAGACAATTCCCTGGGACTAAGTTCCGGAACATTTTCTGATCTATATTAGTAAAAGGGGTTTCCTCACCATAAAATCTTACATCAACAAAATCACAGATCTAGGGGAAAAAAGGCAGTCACAATCAGGTTGAATGACTTGGCCAACTCATCTGGCCAAGGAGCGCTGAATCTGCCTCTTCAGAAGGTCTATTGAAGATTCTTTCCATTGCACTGCTTCCCCAGGGCTTTTCGGGCCTTTGTCAGTTCCTTACCTTTTAACAGAGACATAATGTCCTCCAATAAGGAGACGCAGAGTTTGGAAGCATCTCTGTAAATTGCTTAGAAGAAAACAAGGAGATAGCAAAGCCTGCCGACCATTAGAGATTATGGAAGCCAGCTCCTAATAGACAAACTGGGGATCCTCCTTGTTGCTTAGAGAAGTCTGCCACCCAGCTGCCTCTGGTAGAATATGAAGCTAGGTTTCTCTTTGGATAGGCTAGGATCCTTTAATGTTCTTCTCCTCTGGTTTTTCAAGTCACAATTTTAAAATTGCTCTGGAATTAGATTACTCCTTTTGTTCCTCTGTGTGTGTGTTGGTTTTGTAATGTTTTGTATTTACTTAAATTCTGCTATTTCGATATTAGGTTGAATAGTGGATGTTCCACTTGGAGTCAGGATGATATGAGTTTATATATTGCCTTGGATACTTGCCAACTATGTGACTCTGGGGAAGTCACTTAACTCTTCTCAGCTTCAGTTTCCTCAACAACTCCATGTCTTTGTTAGAAATATAAAATTATATGTGTTAAGCACTTTGGAAACTTTAAAGTGAAACATAAATGTTAGCTTTATTACTATTATATCTTGCATTTATATATTGCTCTAAGATTTACAGAACATTTCCCTCACAACCACCCTATCAAATCCTGGAGGTATGAACAACCCCATTTTAGAGATGAGGAAGCTTAGACTCAAGGAGCTAAGTGACTTACCCAAGATCACATTGCTAAGTAGCAAGCTTCAGAGCCCAGACCCCTAACTCCAAGTTCCATACTCTTTCCTCTGAGCTAGATTGCCTTATTTATGAAAGTAAAATGTTAAAGATGAACTTGTGAAATAAGAAAATGGTTGGTTTTTTCTTGCTGTTTTCACCTGTTGATTCTTGTTTCTCCTCCCTGGATTACAATAGATAATTTATTCTAAGCAGTCCACAATAACTTTGCAGTTTTGATGTGGTTTTTGACTCACAAAACAAGTGGAATTAAACAATTAATTTCTAAAGTAGCTTTGTGATTCTTTTTTTCATACATAAAATGGAGAGAGCACATTTCCTTCAGATGTAAAAATAGTGCTGAAAATACTATCTATAAAGTCTTTGGGCAAGTAAAAATCTTTAGAAACTACACCCACAGACTGAAGAATGGAAGAAGAGTGGGGGAAAAAAGAAATGAAAGGGAATACTTATCCTCTCCAAGATCAAATACATTTAGAGCACTTAAGATTCTCTGTATCACAGACGGATCCCTTTGGCAGTTTGTTGAAGGCTATGGACCTCTGTTCAGAACAATGACTTTTGCCTACATTCATAATAGAAGGAAATGCCAAATTTCAGTTATAAGTTAATATAAATACAGTTGTAATATTTTCCCATACAAGTTAACGGACCCTTTGAAATGAAATGAAATTAATGAAAATCCACAGAACCCAAGTTAAGAACATCTGTTCTAGGGAATTTTAATTTCCCCCAAATTAGAGTCTATTTCTACGTGTAAAGGCACTCATAAGCCTAAAGGGCAAACAAAGAAGGGAGCATAAATGAAAAATCCTTACGGTTAGGGACACCTAATGGAAGGGCTTCTATTTATTCAATAAGTTGGTTTCACGTAGAATGGGGCCGTCTTGCAAGCTGCCTTTCCTTATACAATTGCGCCACCCCGCGGCCACTTTCGGCAACGCGAGTGCCTTCCCTTTCCAGTTAATATCCACTTCAAGCCGGCTTGAGTGGCTTTGGACCCAGTGCTTACTCGGAAAGACAAGTCAAGGGGAGTCTGAAGACAATAAACCGTATTTTATGGGAGGGGAACGGGGAGGCAGTTAGACATAATCAACCTGTGAAGTAGCGGGTCAAGCCCGAAAGCTGAGTCTTTTTGTAACTTCGTTTCCGGTTGAAATGGATTTCAGCTGTGGGATTACTCGCCCTTGATGCTATTTCCAGACCCTAGGATTTATACCCTTCCTTGCCTCTAACCAGCTCCCCATGCTCTGGGATGCAGCTACGCCGAAGCGTCTTTGATGGTGCGCCTTCCGTTTTGCGGCCTCTGGGGTCTTGAGTCCGTGAAGCAGAGGGTAGCAAGAGAAGGAAGCGCCTGCCCTCAGGGTGCGCGGTTTTGTACCCCTCGCGCTCCAGCCCCCTCCCTCCCCCAGCCTCGAGCGCCCACTTGCCGGGGCTCCCCCTGACGGCCTAGCAGAGAGAGCAACTTGCGACGGAGACTGCAGGGCTCTGCTTTGGAGTCGAGGCCGGGAGGTAAATGACCAAAGCTACGTCTCCAGGCAGAAAGGATGAGAGTCTGCCTCTCTGAAGACCTTTCTTTTTTCTTCCTTCCAAGGGTGAGGGGTGTCTTCTGCCGCTCAGCATGTTTGGAGCTGGTGCTGGAATTTGTACAGAGAACTGAAACCTTGCAGAAGGAAGCCCCAAGGGCTAGGATTTGGAGCTGCGGGTGTAGCCGCGCGGGCTCCTTTCTGGAGTCCCCGGGCCCTGGACCGACTCTCCCGAGCTTCCCAGAACAAACCAAACGAAATACAAACACTCTTCACCAAGTGAACTGAGAGCATCAGTGTCAACTATTGTTTCAGCCCCCCACAAACTGCAGTCTATTGGAATATGGTCCCCCTCCCCCTTTTTTTGCTTCATTCTTTCTCTTAAGGGGCCTGTTTCCCTCCATAATACACCCCCCCCCTTTAACAGTAGCATTTTAATAAACAAAAATAGAATACCTTCAGACCACGAGAGAGGAGAACTTCATGGAAAGGAAAATGAAATAATGGAAAAGGAGAAAGAAACGAGGTTAATACAAGCTATAGCTTTTTTACATTTAGTTATAATTTACGTTATTCCAGGCTAATGCCGTGGTGTGTGTAGTAGTGGATAAAATGCCGGCTTCGATGCAATCACCTCTGATACATGCTAGCTGTGAAGGTCCTTGGCAAGTCACAATCTCTCTGCACTATAGGAAACTTCCAACGATTCTATTAAATTGCCAAGAAGGTACTGAGTTGGATTGGGAAAGAGAATTTCCTCATCTGGAAGTTCCCTATACCAGTGAAACCACAGCTTCAGCCTCCATCTCTGTTTTTCTTCCGTTTGCATCCCAATCACTTAGAACGGTGTCTGGCACATAGTAATAAATATACACTTGTTAACTACATTACACACACGTAGGAAATAACAGATATAGATAGGACTTGTGGCTTCATCAGTGCAGGGGAGTTCCTGGTGTGGAAATTTTCTCCACACATGCAGCTCGGCAATTACCTGTAGCTCGGGGGTCTTGGGACAGCTGTGAAGACAGGCTAGGCGAGGGGTCCAAAGTCATAGGTAATAAGTGTCAGAGAGAGAGGACTTCCCGCTACAAGGTGCACAGCTGTCCAGTACGCCACGGTGCCTCTCGTGAAAAATGTGCAGAAACGCATAATTTATAGAGAAAGCATAATTCATATGTAATCTTTATATAGATGGGTGGTTATTGATGGAAGTTATCTAAAACAATCTCTGGATAAATCTCTGTCATCTCTTTGAGACCAGGGATTGAGTCCAACTAAAGGAAGAGCTTCAATTTTACTTGATATGGTCTAATCTCTGTATGCGTGTGCATACACTCTCTGTCTCTGTATGTCTCTGTCTGTTTGTCTGTCTCTCTATCTGTCTCTCTCAACACAAAATTGCGGACCATTCTACCTACTTCATGGATATAAAGTCATTTATCTCCAAGGTAGTTGTAGCCCCGGCGCTGAAGGATCAGAAGGACTTTGCTGCCCCCCGGTGGCCGTAGGGCGCCATGGCAAACCGTCTTAGCGGTTTGAAGACGGGTCGGAGGTTGGTTGGTTTGTGTGTCCGCGCGAAGCTGGTGATGGTGATTCCCCCCCCCCCCCATGCTTTTCTGATTGAAGCAGTGATTTCTGCCTTTTTAAAAATTATTATTAATAACGGCATCGGGGGAGGGGGGGAAAGCCTGAAGCCTAAAAGAACAGAAGAGGTGGTAGGGCGGGGGGAGGGAGGGGAAAGCAATAAAACTAAGATCGTTTCCTAGGCAAGATAGCGTGGCTATAATGCGGTGGAGAGATCAGGGGTTTATTTGCAGATCCTGGATAAAAGATGATATATCGACACGATTTAGAGTGTCACTCTGCTCGGGCTCTCATGAAGCCACAAGTACATATTTCCTGAAATATTGCACAATACAATATCTAATCCACGCCACCACTTAAGGAATGGGAAACCTTAGCATCTCATACATCACCCATATGGTCTTTCCCCTCTAAGAATAAGTTGGGGACCCCTTTCAGGACACAGTACTCCCCGTGCCCACCCCTCCCCAAGAACTGGGGCTTTGTTTTAGGTTCCCAAGTAATCACTTAGTGATTTGCCTTTAATAAATACAATTGAGAATTGTTCTTATACTTGGTAAATATTGGATTAGCTTTTCAATGACCAGACTCTTGAAAAGACTCAAGAAATCCACACCAGGTCTCAACTAAGCTCAACAGTCAATAGGTAAGGAAAATAAGTTATTTCCACGGCTTAGAGGGGTTTCCACTCATTATCAGGTTATCTGATTTTTCTTAATAGAAAGAGGAAAGGAGAGGGAGGAAAAGGAAGAGAAATATTTAAACATAAAGCACAGGATTAACTGGAATTTCCTTCATTTTGGTCCCGGTTGGCTTAAGAATGTTTCATTTTACATTGCAACTATCCTTTAGTTTATTTTAATTTCATGATAGCAAGCAATGTAATCCTTTAGTAGCCAGGTATTTATTTATTTTGCTTACTTTTCCTATATTCTTTCACTTCAGCATGCAAAGATGGCACAAGCAATGATTCTGCATCATCCACAATAATAAAGGCCAATAAAACCACCTTGTAAAGTCCACCCATAGGGATAAAAACAGAATAGCAACCTCAGAAGTTTTGTGTCCATCTTTCCTTGTACCTCTATTTTCCCTTTCTTTCTGATTTTTCACAAATATTCTTTTGCGCATTTTTTAAAGGAACCAAATGGTTATTGAATAGGGCAATTTCCTGCCCACTTCCACTCCCATCCAATGGAGGAGAAAAATGTTGGGGAAAGTCTCTGTCACAATAGAAACACCAGCAATGCTGTGGGAAGGACAACAGTGAATCATAAGAAAGAGTAATCTGTGGGTCTTGCATTTTGAACATCTGAGCAGTTTGCCAAGGAAAAGGAACACCTGGCTCTCTCTTGCAGGGCTGTAGGAAGAACCATATGATTGAATTGGTTATTACTAATATTTCTAGCCTTTCCTCTATAAATGGACTTGTATATGTATTGTCTTTTGATATTATAATGGCGTGTCATTGGGGAGGGGAAAGAGGAATGTTTCTTTTACTGCCTAGATATCTGAAGTCAAATTCAGTTCAGGTTCCAATAAAACTCCTGAGGTCTTCATCAGAGCTTGATGCCTTGAGTTCTTCCCCCAAGTCTTCCAACTGGTCCTTTCCCCTAGGCCAAGACTTGGAATCTTCTAATAGGCCTCAGGAGGAGCCTGAAAAAGTGGTAGCATTGGGAGGTTGGTTTTGGAGTCTCTTTCAGAAGTTGCAGAACATTAAGGGAAGAAAAAAGGGTCCATTTTGGGGCCAAACCCCAATAAGCCATTCTTCTCTTTATCATCAGCAGTGTCTAGAGGCCAGAAGAAGCCTGTGCTCTGAGGAGGGAAACTGGGAACTTCCGGGTTGAAGGTTTGGAGGCAAGTGCATTGTCGACTGAAAGGCAGTGGACTCGGTTGGGTAGTGGAAGCTAATTTCATAAGGAGAGAGAAGGGAGAAAGGAAAGAGAAGGGAAAAGAAAGGGGGGATGGGGAAAGAGAGAGAGGGAGAGAGAGGAAGGGGGGGCAACTTGTCAGAGGCCAGCACGGGGGCCTTCTGAAGCCATCAAAGACAGGGTGGCTTTTTTCCCCTTTTACTATCCCCCCCTGCTTTACTCCCCCCAATAGATATAGCACGAATTTTTAATGTGTCTTCCTTTCACAGACAACAATACCGGGTTTGAAAGCTGGACACAATTTGGGTTTTGTGAAGGTCCCTCTTCGCCCTCCCTCAGCCCAGCTGTCCATATGGAATACAGCATGTAGGACAAGAATCACAATGGGACCCAGTGACAGGACCAACAAAACCCCCAGGAGACTTCTGCCTGACTCCGGGATTCACTGCTCCTGATAAACGAATTGAATACCACTAAATGGGAGGATAGAGGGAGGGGTGGGGGGTGGAGGGGAGTGTAGCACAGTCTTTCTCCCTTTTTCCTTGTCTCTGTCCCCTGTGAGTTCCTTTCTCTCTTCCTCCTTAATATGCACGCCTCTAACATCCTCAGCTCCCAGCCTCCCCCATTGTGCTGTTTTGTGATGCATACTGTAGATTGGGCAAAGATAGACTTCAGAAACTGCCTCCATTGCGTGTGAAATATAAGGCCAGAGGGGTTAGGGCCACACAGGACTTCAGCGGGTTTATTGACTTCATAGGGACCCAGAAGAAAAAAAAAGTGGTGAGCTTGCTAACCTCCCTTCTGTCCCCCCCCCAACACTACACACACACACACACACACACACACACACACACACACACACACCCCTCTCTGCTCAACTTGGCTGCCAAATTAAGAACATACAAATATCTATTTAGTGGAGCATCTCTATGTTGCTCTTGAACAGGGAAAATATTAAGGGAATCAAATCAGATTTGAGTTTGGAAGTTTACAGTAAGATTCCCTCTAGATACCTCTCGAATTTATAGAAGCAGCACAAGTTGATTAAAATTTTTTTGCTGATTCAAGATAATGACCTGATTAATTTTTGATGAACTTATTTGGAATTACACCCCCTTCCATTTTTGGAGGGTGAGGGAAGGGTGATTCTCTTTGGTTCACTCTGATCAGACAGAACCCTAGAACTGTGGAAAGATTTGTCAAAGTATGAGCTGAATCTCTAGTCACTCATATACTCCATTTTAGTTATTTCAAAGGACTTATTTGGGGTAACTTTTCTCCCCAGGACAAACATCATGGTTTTTTAAAGTCCAGCAAAGGCCTCCCCCCCCCCAGCCTCTGTTCTTTAAAAAAGAAAGAGAATCTTTTAGGTTTTCAAGTCAATCAAAAGAACAAAGAGATAACTTCAGTATTTGGGTAATCATCCCACCCCCAGATTGAGAAATACATTTTTGGGGAGAGGTTGAGCTGATGGAATATGAGAATGACTTCTGAGCCCTCAATTATCCAGACGACTGTGTATAAAGCGAGAGAAACATGCAATAACCTTCCTTTCACAGGAGCTATTGAATGCCTGCAGATTTGGTTACAGATAATCATGTTTGCCTTAGATATTGAATTAAATCTGATCATCAACAAGAGCCAGGATGGGAGGAAGTCATCTGGGACTGCTCCATTTGCTTTGGCGTTCCCAGCCTTCCCCTTTTCCCAGTTCGGAGCTGTTTATGAAACTCCCAGGGAGAAAGATATAATTTCAGAATCTGTGCTGGCTTCCAATCAGAAAGAGTAAAAGCTCCCCGTTCTCCACTAAGCCTTCCGAAGTCCAGGTTATTTTCTAAAATCAGGGCATTAAAGAAGAAAAGAACTTCGAGTTCCGACTGCCCCTACTTATTTCTCACCTACATAGCAAAATGTGCGGGAGCATCTGGAAAAGGGATCTTCTCTGAGCTTACAGACTGAAAGATGAAATAAAGTAATACAAAGAAGGAAGCTTCCTCCTTCATAGAGAGCAGAAATGTCCGTTTTTTCCCCCTAACATAGTCATCTCCTCTTGCAAAGGTGCCAGATCTGAAATAGGGGATCAACACCACCATTCCTTCTCCACGCTTCTCTGCTATCACAACACACACATATACACAATCACACCTTGGCAACCCACTCATCCTATCCATACCTCATACACAATTCACAAAAATAAATGTACGTCTCCGATTGGGGAGAATGAAGGGCAATGAAGACAAATTAATCTGGGTGAAAAGACTTTGGAAATTCAGGAAGGGGGCAACACCCTCCCCACCTCACCCTTTGCCACTAAGAAACATTCAATTCCAATCTAATCCCACCAGTTCCCCTGATCTTTACCAGCCATGGGCCCTAAGCCTTTTCCAAGAGGACACTGAACTCTATACCAAACCTCAGTCATTCTCATCTGCTGTGCCTCTCTACACAGTTCAATCACTAAAAGAAGGGATGGAATGAGGAATAGAGAGAAACCCAACAAGTCTCTCTCTTTCTCTCTCTCTCTCTCTCTCTCTCTCTCTCTCTCTCTCTCTCTCTCTCTCTCTGTCTCTCTCTCTCTCCACCCCCCCCCCTTTAGTAAGAGGTAAGTCAATCTCAACAAAGTGAAAGTCATTGAATGTAGTGGCATCAAAAGCTTCTCATTCTATAGGAGCCACTCTTAGATTTCGGTGAGTGAGGGACTTTCCCCCTCACTTCTTCGGGTTTCACAAATCATTTTCCACCCGAAACCCCTTAGCTCAGACACTAAGTAAGTCTCTCTCAGGTGAAGAATCCAGATCAAGTACCTAGAGAAATATTTATTTTCATCTGGGCCGGGGTGTAGGGAAGAGGGGTAACAGGGAGGCAACCCCTTGACTAGAGAGAGGAAAACATTCACACCCCAAACGACTGGAGGTCAGGTTTACAGTCTTGCAGGCCCCATCCCAACGGTGTTCCTAGTATCCGGCATTCTACAATCCTTCACTACTCCCCTCTCTTCCCCCCCCCCCCCCACACTCCCCTCAGCAACAACAGCAACAACAAATAGGGCGACTCCGGGTGGGATTTCGGCCTGTGTCCCGTTTCCCTCCCACTGCAAGGCGCTGCTCCTTGGAGACAAAGTCAGACAAACCGGGCCGGTTTCTTTCTTTCTTTCTTTTTTTTTTTAAACACAGCATTTTTATTAAAATTCTTATAAAAAAATCGAAAATCTCCCAGCTCTCCTTTTGGAGTAGTACACAGCCATTGAACTGGATATTACCGGAAACAGGGCCCCGAGAATTATGAGGAGGGGTTGGGGGGTATGTCTTCTACGTTTTTCTTTTTCTTTTTTCATATTTGGGGCATATTTGCATCCAGGCAAAAAGAAAAAGGGTAAAGAAAAGAAGATAGGGATGGAGAAAGGAAGGAAATGAGAAAGATCGCCCTGAAGGTTACTTTTGGCAACGTTCACCACCGATATTTACAAAAACCCAAACCCAAACAAAAAGCAAACAAATAGAAAACTGTCAGGGAAGGGAAGGGAAGGAAGAACCTGCTACCAGTTGTCAGAATGTGTACATGGCCATAAATATTTAAAGTTTTCTTATAAAAAGGAGAAATAAAATTCTCTATTTTAAGTGTTCTCCACTTGCTTTAGAAGAAGACGACTGACAACATGTCTACGGCACACAAACATACTTTACAAAAAAACACAAGAGCAGAGGGGTTTTATTTTGCGTGGAGGGAGATTTTTCTAGGTTTTTTTTTTTTTTTCAGACAACGACGACGACGGTTTCTCTCCCCATCTCCCCAGGGGAGCGGCAAGTAAGCAGGACTGCGCAAAATTTTTGTAAACACGGCGCCCAGATCTCCAAAACCCCTCTTTCCAAAATAAAAAAAGAGAGGGAATACAGTCCTTGAATATCCCCATCCCAAGGAGCTCAAAATATTTCCCTCCCTAAAAAAAAAAAAAGCCAAGAGCAAACTCCATAATAATAATTAGAATAATAATAATAGCGTCCTCCAGTGGAGTGGGATTTGTTTTGGAGCCTTGAGTCTCTCTGTCTCTCTCTTTCTCTAGGGCTAGGGCGTCTGTCTCACCAAGTCCACTGCTGAGCTTGCACCAAATGGTGCGCTGTCGGGTACTGGGGGGTGCTGGCGGAGCTGTACTGGGCGTTATATTGCATATGCTGTAGTGACTGGGCGCTGTAGGCGGAGAAGGGGATGCCGGCCTGGAAGGTGGCTGCGGCCAAGTCCTGAGCTTTGAGCGTGTGGCAGGGTTTGCCGTCCCTGACTAAGACGGGCACGGCCACCCGGCGTGGGGAGGGCAAGGGGGTCACCTCCATACCTTTCTCGGCCCGTGCCCTTTTCATCTTGTAGCGATGGTTCTGGAACCAAATCTTCACCTGCGTGGGAGTCAGGCGGATGAGGCTGGCCAGGTGCTCGCGCTCGGGAGCCGACAGGTAGCGCTGCTGCCGAAAGCGCCGCTCCAGCTCGTAGGTCTGTGCCTTGGAGAAGAGCACCCTCCTCTTCCGCTTTTTGCCCGCTTCTCCCCCGCCGCCCGGGGTCTCCTTGTCGTTGTCCGGCGACTCGTCGGCTGAGGGCTCCGGGGATTTAGCGCTGGAGTCCTGTGGAGGAGCCCCAGCCGCCAGCCCGTGCACTGCAGAGGGAGGGTACAGGAGGGAGGAAGTAGGGAAAGTGGGATGTAAGGAAAGGTTGAGGGTGGATGAGGGTGGTGTGGGCAAGGGAGACAGGAAAAGGGAGAAGCTTGTGAGAGAGAGAGAGAGAAAGAGAGAGAGAGAGAAAGAGAGAGAGAGAGAGAGAGAGAGAGAGAGAGAGAGAGAGAGAGAGAGAGAGAGAGAGAGAGAGAGAGAGAGAGAGAGAGAGAGAGAGAGAAAGAGAGAAAGAGAGAAAGAGACGGCCTGGGCCCTCTGCTCTCCAGGACAGCAGACGATTGCTTATCCTCAAACCCGCCCCCTATACCCCAATCTCCTCATCTCTTTCGGCTTTGAGGGGAAGGATTTAGGCCCATTCCTATATTCTCCCTACTCTGACTCCCTTTTTCTAACCACCATGTCGGTTTGAACCTGTCAAAGAAACTCATCTCTGTAGTTGGGGGCATTTGGGAAATGAACCCGCTTGCCCTCCTGGCGAATTTCAGCCCTGCCCAAGAAGTTGCCAGAGCCTTCGGATGTGCTCCCAGTTTCTTCAGGTGGGGAGGGAGGCCTAGGGAAGTGGTGGGGATAAAAGGGGCGCCTCATTTTCCCAGTGGTTATGGAAATGACCATGAGGATGTCTTCTGCTCTCAAGGGAGGGGGGTGCTAAGAGAAGGAAAGGGGGCCAAAGGATGGAGATCTCGGACACCCTTAAGTGATTTCCCCTCTGAAGGGACGTGGGCTGATTTTTAAAAGAAGAAATTCACAATCCAGTCATTGATTAGCTCTGCCTTTTAAGACATTTTTTGTGTGTTTTGTTTTTGTTTTTCTGGACTGTCTCTAAACCAACCGATACCCGCTAAGCACAAAGCGGCCTCTGTGTCTGAACAACGGGAGGGCTATTTATAGCACCCCTAGAACGTCCATCTGCATCGTAGACTCCTTCAGAGATCAATATTACACACACAGGCTCGAACACAGGAGTGTAAATATGCCTAGTGATCTTTTTGCCTCAGTAATGACATGGTATTTACAATTTGTTATCGGCCCCCAAACCCGAATTGTAACAAATACTACCACTTGAAAGGGCATTTCAACTTCTTTTCCTCCTTTCTCTTGCAGCTCAGCAGAATAAGAAAAAATCCTAAGCATAATCTTCAGCTCTCCCACTCCCCTTTCCTGAGACACGGAGAGTTTTAAAAACAAGGGTAAGAGTTAATAGATTTCCCCCACAAATCAATACTTTAGGGCCTGGCCTAGGTTGGAGTTGGGGCTGCTGGGTTAAGTAGCTTGTCTTTCCACTGTCCAACCACATTTGGTCTAAGGGAGAAAGAAGGGGGAGGGAGGTGGAGGATTGTTAGGGTGAAGTTTCTTTACTTACAAGAATACTGGATGCTCTCGGTACTGGCCAGCCAACGGGTATAGGGATTGTCGCTGTTGTCGTAGAAAGGATTTTTCAGGGGCAAGGTCTGTACTGCTTCCAGGGCGCTCGGTCCCAGCACCCCGGTTCTCTTGGTAGGCTCCGATCCTTCGCTCTCTTCCTCTGCCCCCTCGGCCACCGATCCGTCCTCATCGTTGGTGTCAGGCAGGTCTAAGATATCCTTGACCGAAAAGCCCGTCTTTGTGTTGGTCAGCGACATGGTCTGGGCCCGGCAATTTATGCAGGAAAGTTGCAACACCAGTTTGTCAATCCGCAGTTCTTCGGAAACACACACACACACACACACTCACACGGGAGGGGTGGGTGGGGGATGGGGGAGGGGAAAGGGGAAAAAGGGGGAGGGGTGTCGGATTTTATTTAAAAATATATATATATATAATTGTGAGGAAAGGGAGAAAAAAATCACTATTTTCTTTGAAAGGACTAAAAAATTTGTGCAGTAGAAGAAGCCAGGAGTCCCGCGGGTTGCTGGTCTGAGTAACAGTTTGTAACTCCAGGAACGATGCCAAAGTGCGGTTACTTTGGGCTCCGGCTGCAGCACAGTGTGCGGTGTCTGGTGGCAAGAAAAAAATAAGCCATAGCTGGAGTAATCAGTCCATATAAGGCTGGTCTCAACACATGAACCTGCAGAGAGAGAGAGAGAGAGAGAGAGAGAGAGAGAGAGAGAGAGAGAGAGAGAGAGAGAGAGAGAGAAGGTTAGAGGTGAGAGAGAGAGAGAGAGAGAGAGAGAGAGAGAGAGAGAGAGAGAGAGAGACATTAAAAACGCAAAAGGTTGGCCACGTGTGGGCGGGTCTTAGGAGTCAAGTGGATGAAGACAGTGTTTGCAGATGTGAAATTGTGGGTTTTGGGGAGATTCGAGCTCCCAGCCATTGGTCCCGTAGCACATGATGAGTGGTATAACGTGTCAATTAATTGCAAAGACGGGGAGGGCCTTTTTTACACAATATTTACATACAAAGAACTACCAAGTCGCTTGATATTCAGTACAATTGAAAGTGGCATTTTAACAAACTGTTTCTACAAAAGGAGAGGAAAAACAAGAAAAAGAAAAGGGGAAAAAAATCCAGTTCTACATTCATCACCCTCAACTCCTTCCCCCTCCCCAGCAAAATGAAAGATCCACCGTATGTAGCTGAAGTGACTAAGACTCTTTGGAAAAAGGGAGGGGGGGTGAGTTGGGGGGGGGCGTTGTGGAGAAGAAGAGGAAATCTCTTTTTCGAATTAATGGTGGTTACCTAAACAAGATGCTGTTCAGATGGCAAGAGACCAACTTATGTAAACCTCCTAGGTCAATATTTTGGTTGAGGCTTAAGGATGAGCACTAGAAATTAAACAGGCGAGTAATTGATTCTAGCTAGCTCCGAAATACCCCGGAATAGCAGAGCTGAGGGCTCTTTCGCCCACCTCCATCCACAAGGCAGATCCGCCTCTCACACACCCCCCCCCGCCATTGCCCTCCTTTTATTTGCTAAAGACTAATTTATTTCACTCATTCGACTCTCAACTCCCCCCCCCGCCTCCCCTTCTTTGACACAGACAAGGACAGGCTTTTCAGTTAAGCTTTTGACATCATGAGTTAAGGAGATGGGGATATGTGCCGAGGAAGGTCTGTTCTAACTCCAGGACTGGTTTGAACTCAAGATGTTCTCTCCCCCTCAATTCCCTTTCTGGCCTTGCTCGTATAACGACGTAAACTCCCAGCGTTTCCTCTCTTGGTGTGATAGCAGGCCAGTCAAATAATCTGAAGTGTGAAAGCAACTCGGAGACCCGGGAGAGAAGACTCCTGATACAGAGACAGCCCTACTGTCCTTTTTTCTCTTGTATTACCCCCTATTCCCCGCCCCCGTTTGGAACTCAGCATGCGGTGGAGCTAGAAGAGGGAAGGCGGGGGGTTGGGGGTGGGGGTTGAATGGCCCAGAACGTCTCAGGGAACCGAGGCTGGAAGAATGTGGGGCCGAGAAATAGACAAAATTTCCCCCAGCTAAAGTGCTTGGTGTGTGTGTGTGTGTGTGTGTGTGTGTGTGTGTGTGTGTGTGTGTGTGTGTGTGTGTGAGATTTGGCCAATACTTTCAGTGTCTTCATCTTCCATCTAACTCCGCTTCCAACTTTCTTCTTTTCCCTTCCCCAGAGACTTTGTTCGATCGGAGGGAGCCCTGAGTTAGGATTGTGTTAAATCTGCATTCTCTCCCTGACCCGGTAACTGAACTATTCCCCTTTAACAGCCCCCTCCCCTTTCCCTGGGCGGTAGAACCCGGCTCCTTGGGCGTTTTCTTTTCAAGTACACTAGTTTTCTCTTGGGATTTGTTACCTAACTTTTCTTCACCACCATGAAAAAACGATGGGAGAGAAGTTTGACTTGGGGAGGGAAGAGAACGTTGACTTTGGGATAGGGGTCTAGGTTCGACTTGGTTTCGAGTTCCCCTCCCCCGCTTTTGTGGAGGGAATTGAGGTGTTGGGGGAGGGTCAAATCATGGGGAGCTTGGTGGAATGTGTCCGACTTCCACTCCTTCGCCCCGTATAATCGGTTTTTATTTTGCTCCCCTGCAAAGCACCGGAGTTCGACTGGCCTCCGGAGCAATTTATTATTGTTGATCGGTTTATTTCTGCATCCCTCTCTGCCTCCCATCTAGTATGTGACGTGGGTGACAATGTCTCCGGGCTGAGCGAGCCCTTCGGCGCATCCTGGGTGGTCGGACCGGGCAAACACAAATACAAACCGATTGCTAAGCTGCGGACAATGGGCGAAATGTAGACAAATGTCCTGCTCCTGTTGGAAGCTTTTGTCCGGGCTCGGTTTTTGCATTTATTTCAGTGGCGAAATAATGCATGATTGACGCCCTCTTTCAGCGTGTCCTAACTGTTTGGAATAAATCTAAGGTTGTTCCTAGTTGTCATGGCATTCAACTGCTCTCAATGGACTATCTCTTCATTCATTTCGGAATCTATCCACAATATTAAGGAAACCCCTTCATGTTGACGGTCCCCAATTCCTCTCTTTCTCTACCCAATACACTTTTCTTTCTTTTTCTTTTTCTGTCTTTTTCTTTGCTGTATGATTAGAAAATGGATTGAATCGCGTCCCTGATACCCATTACTTTGCTCTCCCTCCACCCCCCACATGTGTCTCTCACTCACTTTTCCCCCTCTTTTCACGTGGGAGCTCTTTGGCCTCTAGGGCAGTGCGTCTAGGTTGGAGGTGCAGAAGGAAAACAAGAGTAGAGTTCAGCAGGGTTTGGACCCAGGGGCCTAGAGGTTTCCTTTTCCATTGTTATCTGGTTGTTAAATAAATCACTAAATACCTACTCCATCTAGATACAGGAAAATAAAACGCGGCTGCCTCGATTCCTCAATCTAGCAATCGAGACTGGATTCTCCTTTTGTCCCTTCTCTACTCCCCTCCCCCTCCCCTGCCCTCGACCCATCTCTGGGAGCTAGAGTGACTCTCGAAAGGGGCACGCTGCAACCTTCAGTTATGCTGACTTGAAGGCAAGATAAACCTCTCCGAAACCAGTCGAAAAGTTTTTTCCTTAGGGTCGTAAGGATATGCCTCTGGAGGTGGAGAAACGTCTTTACTCTGGACGGTTGGTCTGTTGGAGTTGGGAAATTCGATCCTTTACCCCTCAGACAATCTTTTCATCTTTTATACCACTGACACTACCCTAGAGACAGACTGACTCCAGTACCTAGGTTCTTGGATGTAGGCCTCACCCTATGTTAGTCTGAAACTTTGCTTAGACCCTCCAGGGAACTCCTTTTGGTATTAATCTTCTGGGCAGGAAAAGTAGAAAAGGCGTGTGTGGAGAGAGAAAGACTGGCAAGGTGCTATCTCCAATCCTCCCACCTACCTCCTTCCCAGAATCTAGTCTGAATTGGCCATCCTCTTTCCCCTTCTCCTCCCCTCTAGGGAGCCTATAGAACCGAACAGACCACCTGATAGGTAAATATTTTACTGGGTTCTCAGAATTAATCAACCAGGTGGAATAGTCCTCACAAAGGCCAATTGAAAAAGCCACAGTCTGGCCCCCAGTCTCCCCTCTGCTGCTCACAAAGACCTAGTAGGAATTTTACTCCCTGTTCTCACCAAACTCATCTCCTCATTTCAGTCTACTCTCTGCACAGTGGCTCTTCAGGATCCCAGAGAACAACTTCTCTTACTACTTACTACTTCACATTCAATGCACCTGAAAATGCCTACCCAATCAACAACCCATCTTTTTTTCTTTCTCTGTCTCTCTTAACACACTCAAGTTAATTAAAAAATTTTTTTGTTTTTACTAGTTTCCTAAGGTGATTCTTAATCTGGGAATGGATGTAGGGTTACTCTCTCTACTGCTCTGTTTTGTCTCCCTGCCTCCTCCTCTACTCTTCACCCATTTCCTTATTAGAAGGGGGGTGGGAGGAGATTTGATGATTCTCTCCTAGAATGGTTTTTTAGTATATTTTCCTCACAGCCCAGTGTCACACATGTGGCTTCCATACCAGAGCTTCTGAAGACCTGACATTTGCAAGTGAAAAGGGCCACCGAAAGCAATTGGGAGCACTGTAATTGAGGGGGAGAAACTGGGCTTGTTATAGGAAGATCATAAAAGAGAAGTCCCCAAGGAGAGGTGTATCGGGTGGGGGAAGGCACAGAGTTGCTGTGTTGGGATTCGGCTGGCCTAGTAGTAAATCCTGCTGTGGAAACTATCCTAGACTCCTTCCCCATCTTTGGGGGCAGAACTGAAAGGGTGGCCTAGGACCTGAAGCTGAGACCTTGGGGAGAGAAAGTGTAAAACGCCCATTTTATGCAGTTGCTGAAGCTCAGACTCAAATTAAACAGGTGATTAAGCACTATTGACTCAAAGAGAAAAAAGAGAGAGGGAGAGGGTGGGAAGGAGAAAGAGAGAGAGAGAGAGAGAGAGAGAGAGAGAGAGAGAGAGAGAGAGAGAGAGAGACTCTCTTCTTCAAGAGAGCAGCAGCCTTGTTTCTTCCAGCGCCATTTCTGCTGACTTTGGATTGTTCAGGCCAAATAATCAGTTCGGAAGCCCCCAGTAGAATCTGGAGCTGCAAAAATGTCCACTGATAACTCTTCAGGATAGCATGCACTTGACTAGTGACCATTCACCTTTCTTTTCTGTTTAATTTATATTTTCTCTCGTCCCTCCTGCTTTATAGTTGCATTTTTAAGGAATTATTTTTTTATCCCTTTGCCAGATATATTAAATCTTCACTCAGACTTCCTGAAAGGGCAGGGGATCTTTAGAGATTATATATTACTATATAATACCTTCATTTTACAGATTAGGTAATTGGGAGGCTGGCTCCCTTTCCATCTAGACCATTTCTTTGTTTTTCCTCTAATCAAACTTGCAATTCCCTTCCCCCCAATTTTACTAGAACTAGAATCTTAACATACTATTTTAGGAAAATACTAAATCACGCCCTCTATTTAGAAAAAAAAATGGCCTCAGAGATCTCTGTCTGGGCCTCTTTTTAAAAGAGTGAGTGGGAATACTCCCAAATCAGGCCCTGTTCCAGAATTGAGAGTCAAAATAGAGTATAGAACTGGAGTACAATATGACTGCCTCCAGAGTTTTCAAAGTTGCTCTCCAGTGCTTGACTTCCAGTGTTTTTCTTAATCCACCATGCTTTGCTGTGATGCCCACAAAGAGTCATAAAGACCTTATGGTGTCACGTAGACATTTGGAATTGGATACTTCATCTTCCACTCCTAATGCACCCTCGCCTTGGTGTTATCAATGTGGAGGACCATGACTTAAAAATCAATTTTTTCTCTGTTCTTCCAAAAACTCTACAGGAAGAAAGGGAGAAAAGGTGGTGCTGGTGATGGTACCCTCAGGGGAGACAGAGAGAGAATGATCACTTCTCACAAAACAGAAATGGATAGATTCTTTTCAGTGGGACTGTGGGTAAATCTGCCCCCTCCCCAATAAATCCCTTGTTGAAACATTGTTGTAATGGTCCTCAGGGATAACTGGAGGATTTAAGCTTCTGCACAGCAGGATAGAGGGAGGGGTTGGGATGGGATGGGGTTATTTGAACAATTGAGCAAGAGGCCTAGAAGGAGAGGTGAATGTACACAGGATAAGTGGTTGCACTTCAGAACAAGTGGCCTCTAGTAGTGTCCCAGTGTTTACCTGTTTACTTTTACAGGTAGCTCAAGCACAAACCATTGCCCTTTTCATTGCACTTTCTGTAATACGGGGACTCTCTAATATACCCCATCCTTCTACATTCCCAGTTTCTATTCCTTCATCTCACTTCTACCCCTTTTCCAGTACTTTCCCTAAATCAAGCTATCAAGCTACTTTTGGGGCTTTCAAGGGCTTCAAGTGAGCATCTGGAGTCATCTGTCTTTAAGAAACAGTAGGGAAGCCCCCATCCTTAAACTGGAGTTGGAAACTAGAAGACAGTGAACCCACACTACACACAGCAGTGGGCTCATAGATTTCACAACCGCTACAGGGACACCTGTCAGTTCACAGATCCACCATCTTTCTAGTGCATTCAAAGAAAATGACTTTTCTGGTGAAGTTCTGGAAGGGCAGAGGCAGTCACATTACCCTGGATTATTTTGTTACTGGCACAGCTCTTGTCTTCCTCAAAACACAGTCTCTGGAACCACAGCACAGTAGGAGCAGCAGAAGGGGAAACAGATTAGGTTTCTGCTCAGAAGCACAGAAAGTAGGGCTCCCCAGCTTGTAACGTGGCCCGACATGCACTCACTTGGTGCTCTAGTATTCGGGGAATGACTTCAGCTCCGTGGCCTTGGTGGCAGGCTGCCGAATACAATTATGGAATTAGAGGCATCATTTCTTCCCTTCCTAGGGCAGATGCGCTTCCACTCATTAAAAAGTACAAGGTCTTTTCCTTTTATTGGGAAGCACTTTACTAGGCTGACTTATTTTTTTTTTTTAAGGAATGAAAAGGAGTTGAAAAGGACCTCTCTCTTTCTCTCTTTTTGTACAGTACACTGGGCTGACCTTTCCTCTACCACTGAGCCCATCCCTGATAACAGCCTTCAAGTGGATTAGTTCATTGTTTGCCCGGTGCCAAGGTGCGGGCAATTGTTTTCTCTCACTCCAGACAAACAGAACGCATCGCACCTTAATGCTCGGGTGAAGATTAGTGGAGCTGACACAAAGCCTTTGTAGGAGAGGAAGGTTTATTTTATCTCTAGTTTGATATCCTGAAGAAGATACACACTTGAAATCAATGGGAATGGAAGATAGAGCCCAGTCTAGGCCCGATGATTATAGTAAAGGGATTCACCTTTCCAAGGTGCACTTCCCAGGTTTGCAATAACAGACGCTTTGTTTTAAAGTGGGGGCAGGGGGAAAATATCGGAACTTTGAGTATAAGACATTCTAGTCTTTGTTGGGGACAGGGGGTGGGGAGGGAAGCATTGCTTTCGCTGACGATTTCTAGCATGAGGACCCTTCCCTGAATAGAATAGCTTCAAATTCTGTTTGTCTTCAGAAAACCCCTGGACAACCACCTCTCCAATACCACATCTATTCTGTATGAATGTCTTCCTATGACTTCTTGACATCCCTACATCGGTGAAAGAGTTAAGTCAGACAGTATGGATGGTGGAACACAAAAGATGTCACCATTTGAAATTCTTGGGTAGGAAATATGAGGAAGTGTGTGTGTGTGGGGGGGGAGAGAAGCAAAAAGAGGGAGAGAGGAAGAAAGAAAAAGAGAAGGAAAGGATAGTAAAGGAGAGAGGAAAGAAGGGATTCTAAGTGAGGCCTTCCTCAAGTCTAAAGCTTAAAGGTAAGTTAAAAAAAAATCATTCCTAAAAGTTGAAACTTCCCTATAGTAAGAAGGGTAGAGAGAGATTTTGCTAAAGCTATCTGTTCAAATGAATCAGGAAGCTTTATTTGGACAGGAAGATCTATGCGTACTATGCCATCTAGGAAGGGGTAAGGAATTGATTGGAGGTAGGAGAGTTTTTTTGAATCACAAACACTTGCATACAGTTGAAGAGCTGCAAACCTGAATGTACCTGCGCTAAAGTAGGTATAGGTGCTCAGTGTATTCCTGGCACCATATTAACCAAACAGTCATAATAGCAGAACTAACACTCCATCTATTTGCCTGTCTTTCTTCTCTGCATAATGAACTGTGGGTGCAAAATGTGGAAATCTAAAGGAGCTCCCGTTACCCACTCCCTCTATTCTTTTTTTCAAGGAGAAATATAATAACACTTCCACTATTCTCTTAAAAAATAAATCTCCCAAGGTCATAAATTGTAATAGAAATTAGGATTTCTCTTTCTATTACTCGGTCCCATTGTGTGTGGGGTAGGACCTGAGGGCATATGTTAGGACTTTGATAAATGCACTTTAATGACATCTTTGAAAATGCGCCCAATAAAATAAAGGCCAGAAAAGTCGTTTTCCTTTCATGGATGTTAAATTGGACAAGAAATGATGTTTTAGGTAGGTAGCAGGCTACAGAATAGGACCAGTTTATTTATAATGTATTTTCTTTGATAAAACGCTGAGAGTCTTCCCCGGGGCAGTCCTTTCAGTTCCAATCTATTATAACCGTTTTATTGGCGAATCTAACGTTGTGTCCCCTCAGGCAAACCCGTAAGCTTCATTCGTTCACTTTGCTCTAATGATTAAATATGTCACAATGAGATTAAGTATCGTCAGCCCTGCCTTCGGAAAGGTTCTTTCCAGCCAAACCCAACAGTCTGATAACCACCATGTGAACGTAGGAGATTTGTGTGTCATTTGGACCAGTAGAGCCGAAAGCACTTTCTTATCTGAATTTACTTCCTAATGTGTAAAAAAACCATTACGCAGGACATGAAAGTACAACAGCCCCTAATTGCTTTTTATACAGTATATAAAACAGGGCAGGTCTGAAATTGAAATTTTTCATAGGTAGATTGAAACGAATATCTTCCTTGTGCATATTGCGGAAAGAGAATCGGATAGAAGTGTTTAGGACTAACCCATGTGCACATTGCATTCAGCCTGAGAGAGTCATCGCAATTTTCTCCAAAACATTCAACTCTAAAGAATTGATCCCCAGATCACTTCTCCCCCTCAACTTTCTAGAAGTTATTCACCGAAGACTTTGGGCACCAGGGAGAGTTACCCACCACATATACCGATCTAAGTCACTATAAATCAGAAAGCGAGGTGATACTCTAAGTGTTCTTAGGTGTCATGCTCACTTCTGGGTTCAAACAACAGATACCCTAAGCAGCCTAGGACCTCTGGGAACTTGAACATTCATTTTTGATCCTCTGGCGAACTCTACTGCCTCAAGCGAGAACTGTCCTACTCAGAGATCCCTGGCAGGGGAGACTTTGCCAGACAGGTCCTTTTTTACTTTAACCTCCCGCTTTTCCTTCTTTCACTAACCTTCATTTTCGGTAACCGACTCTTCTCTCACACGGTCAATCCAGAAACAACTTTTTCTATCTCCTTCTTCATTCCTTCCACTCTTCTCTTTCCCATCTATTTCGTCACGTCTCCGATTTCCCCTTTCGCACATCATAATTTTTTTTTAGACCCACAAGAAGTCAACACAACCCAAGGTCCCAAACAAACGTCTGCAGCCACGATCCCTGAACAAACACGATCTACTGGAGTGCTCTTACTTTTCACTCCCGCTTTCCCCCACACTCACAGATTTCATTACCTCTGGGCTTCTCTCACCATACACACCACACACACTTACTCGGCTTACGCTGGTACAGAATGTGCAACCAAAAAATCCTTCAAGTTCTCAACTACATAGAGTCCTTGTGTCCGGGCAGGTGGGTGGTTGGGAGGAGATGAAGAGGGAGAGAGGCGTGTTGTTCTCCACGCTCACACTCTTGGTTGGTTTGAAAACAACCCAGATTAGTCGCGATTCTCTTCTTTATCTGGTCTCTCTTCACCGTCCTTCCTTTCCTTCGTGGTCCCCCCCACCCCCTTTCACTCGCCCCACCCCCTCCTCGCCTCCACGACATAGAATTGCTTCTCTTTGAGTTGGTCTGCAAGGACTCTTTGATCTCCAATTTTCTCTACTTCTACTTCATACCTGTACTTTCATACCTCACCTCCCAGTCGAACACGCACTTGACATCTTCCTCTCCCTCCTAGCCATAGCCCCCTTCTAGATTGCAGGAAAAGTGGAAGACTACTGGGGCACCTGGCTGCTCCCGGCCTCCGCTGCAGGTAAACTTTTCCCCCTGCTTAAGTGTGGGCAGGAAGGATGTGCTCCCGCATCTCTCCCTCCCCTGTCTCCCTCACACTGCTCCCTTCTATAATTACCCATCCGCGCAACATAATCACAAAGATCATGGAAAATAATAATAAATATTCCGCACATTCCCACCTGCTGCTTCCGGAGAGTGAAAGAACTCCTCACGGTTCCTGCCGGATCTGGGATGAAGAGGGGCGTGTGTGTGTGTGTGTGTGTGTGTGTGTGTGTGTGTGTGTGTGTGTGCGCGCGCGCGCGCGTTGTGTGTGTGTGTAGGGTCAGGGTGGGAAGAGGAACTGACTGGGAGATTTGGCGCCGAAGGAGGTCTCCCGGGTATGGGCCAGCTGGAGCTGCTTCCCTCCACTCGGCCCGCTCCTTGGGTACCAGGAGGCGGGAGGCTGGGATTGCTCCTGCGCCGGCTGGGCCCCTTGGGCACCGCCCGTTCCGCCCCCAGCAGGCTTCCCTGCCCTGGCTCTGTCCGGGCTCTCCTTCCGCTGCCAATAGCCGCCTGGGGAGCTCCACACAGAATTCCCCTCCCTTCGAGGTTGATGCAGGGAAGACGAGGAAGAAAATGGGATGGGGGTGGGGCGGCTGGCGGGATGGGGGGGGGGCGGAAGGAATCTATGTGGCTGTGGAGATCTCAGACCTTCACCTCGATTAAGAAACAGGGCCGCCTAAACCTTATCACCCACAGTTGTCCGCACACCTCTCCTGACCCCAGCTCGGTCAGAACTCCACACCCATGCCCTATTGATTTCGCACCGGCCGCCTCTTCTAGTTTGGCCCTTGTCCCCTCCCCTTTCTTCCGCGTCGCCGCCGCCCCCCCACCCCCACCCCCACCCCCAACTTCTCCCTAGTCTTTCTATCAGCCCCAAACTCCATCCTGGAAGTCAGAGGGTTAAAGGAAATACAGCTCCGGAGCTGGAGGCTCACCTGGTTGGGGGGTGGGATTGGGAGTGGGGGGAGGAGGGGGAGGAAGGGGAGGAAGGGAGGAAGACGACCCGGTCGAAGCGGGTTGCTCCGTTCCTCCCCAATCCCAGGATTAGGTGCTGGAGAGCCCGCTGCTCAGTTTCGGCTGCAGGGCGGGTGCTGGGAAGACGGGTGACTGAAGAAGGTCTGCTGGCTGTTTTTCCCAAAGCGCTGGGCGGCCAGGAGCCCAAGGAGAGAGTAGGTCGTCCCGGTTCGGGTTTGCGCGGCTGTTTGGAGCTCCGCGGAGCGCTCCCTCCGCCGGCCTTTGCCATCCCCCGCCTCCTCTGGGGCCCCGACCTCGCTGCCCGCTTGGCAGCGCAGAGCCGAGGCGAGCGAAGCAGCTCCAGGCGAGCCGAGGGGGCCGGCTCCCCCTCGCCCCGAGTGCTCTGTTTGTTTTCCTTCCCCCACTGACGTGAGTCAAAATATTGGCCATATGTTCGGCGGTAATAAATTGGGTATAAGCGCAAACACACTTGTTCCTTGATGGCTCTTTCAGCTGCCACAGGGCCTGGCTGGTTAGAGGAAGTTTTTATTCGCTTTTCTCCCTACCTCTTCCACAATTCACGGAAATAAAAAAGACACAAGCTCTGCCCTTGGTCCCCCATCACTTGTCTGAGGCCCAGAGATCAGTACATCCCGAGCTGTTTTCCAGCAACCCCCTTCTCTCTTCTCCATTCCCCAAGCTGCCCTGAGAACTTGGTCGACCCCGCAACTTTCCTTCCTGCGGACCAGGGTGCTGGTTCACAAGCTCACCCTCCATAAATTGCTCGGTAGCTAAGACGCCATAAAACAAAATAGCCAGATGTGGCACGTTATTTATGTGTGAGAGCTCGTTTACACTAGATATGCTGATACAAGCCCTGATGGCTTGGCCTTAATAGGGGAGATTACAAATCTCACTCAGTTTCTAGAACTCCAGTTGAGGTCTTCTTCCTCCTGAGGCGGTAGTTGAAGGGGTGGCGGCCTCTTACGGGGGTTGGGGGAAAGGAGGAAGAGGATGATGGGATTCAGTTCTTTGAAAACCAAAGAGGAGTAACATCTTGCTGCTAATTTATATAAAACTCAATCCAGGAACAAGCCAGAAAAGCTCTTGGGTTTTATATTTGCTATTGTCCTTTCTCTACGTTCACTGACCTCAGCTTTTCACAGGGCACTGGAGAAGGAGGGACTGTGGCTCATCTCTAATCTTGGCCTGAATCAGAAATGGAGGCTGCAGCTGAAGGCTTTAGGCTGAAGATGCACAGCACTGGCGGGGTTTGGGTGGGTAGCTGCTGGCTAAGACCTTGGTAAAATGATCTGGTCATTCAAAGGAAACTTGGGGATCAGGGTGGTGGTGGAGTGGTTGGGGACTTTGTCAGTTCCCATTTCAAGGAGAAAGAAGGAAAATAACTCATCTAAAAGATGAGTGGCTTTATAATTAAAAACAAGACATCAATTTAACCTAGAGACAAACCTGGCATCATATAATGAAATCTGGGTTGCATTGTACTCGGCAAAGAGAAGTAAGCACTCTGGTAACAGAAAACAATTGCTCCATTTTTTCCCCACAGAAGGCGGCCACCAAAGGTTAAGATGTTGCATTTCTACAGTGCAGGTCATGAGGCACTTTACTCATATGAATTTATTAAGAGTCATTGTCTATCCCATGCCATTGCTTTACTATTACTTGAAGTGAACCAAATTCTCTCTGTGGTTAATAAGCACTGAGCCAGGCCCCCTACCATCCTTTTCATCTTCAAAACACCTGGGGTTCCCTGAATGACATCTTCCATTTGAATCTGTCCAGAGAAAATAAGGGATGGAAAATGTTTCCCTACTGCAGTGAAAAATATAAGCATTTGACTTCACTATGATAACTTATCCCCCTGCTGTATTCACTGGATAACTGTCCTTAGGTAGCTGTTAAGGGTGGAAAAGATCCAGTTGAAGAAGTGGTAGGTGGGTCATAGGGGAGGGACAAAGTGTGGATGGGGGGGGGAATAGCCATTTCAACTGGGACAAAAAAGCTATACAATGTAGCTTTTAACCTTTAATGCTGAGTACACGCATGTCTGGTTCTTTCCTGGGCCTTAGAGGGACACACTGAGAAATCTTTAATTACTGCAGTAAAATCTCAGGCAACATTGAGCCCTTCAGGAGTTGTTCATCTTGAAGTGGTTACTACTGTACTTCACACTTCCTCTCGGAAATTAAGTCTTTATCTGTGGTTAAAAACAGGCTATAGAGATTTATTGAAGGGTTTATCTCACTCAAGGGGTAGGCTTTAGGTTCAAGCATATGAGGGTGTCATTGGTGATTTGTTTACATGGAGATATTTCATATATGAAATAAGACTGAGGCATAACAAGAGGATTATGAAGTTTGCTGATATTTAATCGATTTGGTTCTACAAGGGCAGAATAACAGAAGCTTTTCATTTTTTTCCCTGGGTATTATGCCTGCAATTTGAGTATCTGCCACCAGGTAAGCAGTAATTTTCCAGCAATTCTGTATGTATGAAAAACTGGGAAAGGAGGGGGTGAAATATAATTTAGTCAATATTGATTTTTTCTGTTAAAAATCTCTACTGAAATAACAGTATAAACTATTTATTTTAAGAGATATATAAAAAGAAGATTAAAATATGGAGCAAGACCTAAAAGAAATATAACCATTTAGAAACAGGTCAGAAATCCACATTTTATGTACTTAAATGCTTAATAATCTGTCTTAGCTTCCAGGCCTAAGAAATAATTCTGAATCTTCTCATAGGATACAAAGTTTTACAAGCTACCCTCAATTAGAGGAAGTCGTTTTAGGGTTTAAGAGCAGCAGAAATAAGGATTTACTACTACCTCCCCCCATTTATACCTCAGGTATAAATATTTATTTATTTATTAAACATACCATCATTCTTTTATTAAAGTTGTGTTTCAGTTATGGTTTGAAGGCAACCCTGAGTTCTTGGAGGTTCTACCAATGGTGGACAAACATTAAGATCCTACCAAATGGCAAAAGCTTTGATTGTGATCCAATATGTTTGTCATCTGAGGACTAGTAATTAACTTTGGAGGGGCAGATTAGCTTCAACGCAAAACATTCTAGAAGACCATGTGCCAAGGCAGAGAGGTATCACAATATATAATAGTAGAAAGAGTGCCTACATTAAAATTACCCTTGAAGTTTAAGTGTTACTATAGCTTTTTTGGTAGCTGAGAAAGAAAATTTAATTTTAAGCTGTTAAGAGTAGGGCATCTAAGAATAAAGAGGTAAAAATCTTTGTATGACATGTGCCCTGATCAGATAATATCTGGAATGTTCAGTTCTGAACTTTATATATTAGATAAGGTGATTGAAAAGCTTACAAATATCCAAAAGAGCATCAACTAGAACAGTCAAGGACATTGCATCCCTATAATATGAAGACCATTTGAAGGAAGTGTGAATATTTATCCTGGAGAAGAGAAGATTTAGGGGATACAAAATCACTCAGTCTTTGAAGAACCGTGAGATGAAGGTAGTTATTAGCCTTGTTCTGCCTGGGCCCCCAAGGATAGAAGTAGAAGCACTGGGTGGAAGTCATAAAGAGGCAATTTTAGGCTTGATGTAAGAAAAAAAAACTTCCTAATAATGATAGCTCTCCAAAGGTAGAATGGGCTGAATCAGAAGGTAGTATATTTCCCCTCACTCGAGGTTTTCTTTTTCTTTTCTTTTACACTTAATAGTATTTTATTTTTTCCAATTATAAGTAAAGTTAGTTTTCAACATTTTCTCTCTCCTTCCTCTCTCCCTCCCCAAGACAACAAGCAATCTGATATAGGTTATACCTGTACATTCATGTAAAAATATTTCCACATTAGTTATGTTGTTAAAGAAGAATCAGAAAAAAGGGAAAAAACACAAGAAAGAGAAAATGGAAAACAGCAAAAAAGAGAGAAAAATAGAATGCTTTGATTTGCATTCAGGCTCCATAGTTCTTTCTCTGGATGAGGACAGTATTTTCCATCATGAGTTTTTTGGAATTGTCTTGGATCATTGTATTGCTGAGAAGAGCTAAGTCTATCAAAGTTGAGCATTGCACAATGTTGCTGTCACTGTGTACAATGTTCTTCTGGTTCTGCTCACTTCACTCAGCCTCAGTTCACGTAAGTCTTTCCAGGATTTTTTTGAAATGTGCTTGCTCATCGTTTCTTATAGGACAATAGTGTTCCATTACATTCATATACCACAACGTTTTCAGTTATTCCCCAATTGATTGGCATCCCCCGATTTCCAATTCTTTGTCAACACAAAAAGACTGTTTTAAATATTTTTGTGCATGTGGATCACTTGAAGTTTTCAAGCAAAGACCTGAGGAATGAATTAGAAAGTATTTATTAAATTCGACTATGTGCAAATCATCACATGAAGTGTTGGTGATATGTGTATATATATATATATATATATTTATATATATATATACACACACACACACACAAAAATAAAGACAGTCCCTGCCCTCAAAGAGTATATATTCTAAGAGGGGGAAAGAACACATATAAGGAATGAGGGCCTAGGGAGAATCAGACTGTTTAAAATATTTTTGTGCATGTGGATCACTTGAAGTTTTCAAGCAAAGACCTGAGGAATGAATTAGAAAGTATTTATTAAATTTGACTATGTGAAAATCATCACACGAAGTGTTGGTGATATGTGT
>CM053595.1:198608504-198657494 GCA_028646575.1 Pseudocheirus occidentalis | reverse complement strand
GACAGATATGATGAGATCCGTCGTCACTGGGGTGGCAATGTTCTGGGTCCAAAATCAGTGGCTTGTATTGCCAAGCTGGAAAAAGCAAAAGCTAAGGAACTTGCAACCAAATTGGGTTAAATGTATATTTGATTTTTTCCCCTACGCAAAAATAAAAATTTAAACCAAAAAAAAAAAACTTTCAAAGTTTTTTTTCCCTCCTGCATACCTGTCCTACATTTTAATTCTTTTACATTGCAAAACCAAGGTTTTGCAGCTACCCTTTTCCTTTTTCTATAGTCACCAACATCATCTTTCTCTTCCTAATTCTGGCAAGGATATAGGATTTCTTTTATATATGCTACTTCTACCACAAGATAGAGTGGCCCTTGGCTTAAACCTAGCCCTATGATACTGCTGATGCTTCTTACCCTTTCTTACCCAACTGGTCAGGTTATGACTACTTCACTGGCAACTTCTTCAAAGGAGTACAGCTATTACTGTTACCTCCTGAGTAAACTACAGTGTTTCCTCATGACCTTCAGGAGCAAATGTAAAAAACTTTGACTTTTAAAGCTCTTCAAAACTTGGCCCACTTCTACCTTCTCATTCTTTTATGTCTCTCCACAAACTCTACAATTCAGACATGCTAGTCTACTTACTACTTTTCACAGGGCACTAAAACTCTCATCTCCATGTCTTTGCTGTGACTGTCCCCCATGCTCTCTCCTTATGTTCCCTGCTAGAACTCCTGGCTTCCTTCAAGACTCAGCTCATATGCTTCTTCAGGAGGCCTTTCCCAGTTTCCCCAGCTGCTATGGTTTTCTTCAAGGTTATCTTCAATCTACTTTGTAGGTACACTGTACGTTTCTAGTTATTCACGTACTGTCTCTCCTCTTAGAATATCAGTTTCGTGAGGGTAGGGAATATTTTTGTGCTTCTTCGTATCCCTGGTACTTAGTACAGAGCCTAACAGCTAATACTTAATAAATGCTTATTGATTGACTACTTGACATTTTGAAGCATGGACGTCTCCAATAAGCTCTTATATCTCAGTGAATCCAAGCATGTGCCAGCTTTTCTCCATCGGGATTGAGGAGATACTATGTCTTTCAGAGATTCTTTTAATAATAATTTTGATTACATTACATTAAAAGGGTTTTGTACAAATTAAACCAATGTAACCAAGATTAGAAAGAAAGCAGAAAATTAGGGAAAATCTTTATAGATAGTTTCTTCGATAAAGGTCTCATGTCTCAAATATACAGAGAACTTTGTCCAATTTATTTTTTTAAATTAATTGATGTGTTTATTTACTTTTAGTTTACAAGATTCAGTTCCACAATCCCTAGAGTTTCATATTTTCTCCCCTCTCTTTCCCTGCCCCTCCCTTGGCAGCATGCAATCAAGTATAGGATCTGCAAATACTTTCACATTGGACTTTAGTCTAGTTGTATAGAAGGGTTGTAACCAATGGAGTGAACGATGGGAAAGAAGAAACAAAATCAAACATGGAAAAGAACAATAGCATGTAGATGGCTTCAGTCTCCATTTAAACTCTGTTCTTTCTTGATCTTTCTCTGAATGTAGATATCTCTTTCCATCCTGAGACTTGAAGAGTTGTCTTATAACTGCATTGCTGAGAAGAGTCCAGTTTATCAAAGTTGGTCGTCGCACATATGATGTGTCTGTGATTGGGTACAAATTTTTCCTGGTTCTGCTCATCTCACTTAGCATCAGTTTGTATAAGCCTCTCCAGGTAAGTATGAAGACTGTCTCTTCCCCATTTCTTATAGCACAATAGTATTCCATTATATTCATATACCACAACTTGTTTAGCCATTCCCCAATTGATGGGCATCTCCTTAATTTCCAGTTTTTTGCTACCACAAAGGGAGCTGCAAGAAATATTTTTGTACATACAGGTCTTCCTCCCACTTCTATGATCTCTTTGGGATACAACCCCAGAAGTGGTATTACTGGGTCAAAGAGTATGCAATTATTCATAGCCCTTTGGGCATGAACTTTGTCCAATTTATAAGAATATGAGTCATTCCCCAGTTGATAAATGGTCAAAGGATATGAACAGGCAGTTTTTGAACGAATAAATAAAAGCTATATATATTCATATGAAAAAATGCTCTAAATCATTATTGATTAGAGAAATGCAAACTAAAGCAACTTTGGTATACTAACAAATGATAGAAGGGGAAAATGATGAATGTTGGAGGGCATGTGGAAAAATTGGGACATTAATACATTGTTGGTGGAACTGTGAATCGATCCCACCATTTTGGAGAGCAATCTGGAATTATGCCCAAAGAGTAATAAAATTATGTATATCCTTTGACCCAGAAATACCCTTATTAGTTCTGTTTCCCAAGGTGATCAGGGAAAAAGGGAAAGACCTTAAATATTTTAAAATATTTATAGCAGCTCTTTTCTATGGTGTCAAAGGACAGAAAACTGAGGAAATGCCCCTCAACTGGGAAATGACTGAATAATTTATGTTATATGATTATGATGGAATACTGCTGTGCTGTAAGAAATAATGAGCAAATTAGTTGTCAAAAAGACATAGAAAAACTTGCATAGAATAATGAAGAATGAAATGAACAGAACCATTGAGAGAACATTGGATATAGTAACAGCAGTATTATTGACTAAGCTACTCTCAGTAATATGAATATTCAGATCAATTCCAAAGGACTTGTGAAGAAAGATGCTATCTACCTCCAGTTAAAGAATCAGTACATGGAAGTATGTATTATATGGTTTCCCATATATATATATATATATATATATATATCTGTGTCAAATGTTGGCCTTCTCTCGTGCAAGGTTAACAGCTGAGAGGTAGACAGCTTGGAACTAAAAATGTAACCAAAAAATAAATAAAAAAAAAGAAATGTTCTCTTTAGGAGCCATTTCCCTTTAGATCTTTGCTCAGTTTCTACCAAGGTATTATGAAAAAGGAGCGTTATAGTAGTCATACTTTTCAATAGACCAGGAAAACGTAATTCACTCTTTCAAGGAGAATGTGTAAACTAGAAAATCTGTATGTGCTGATATGTATTTGTATGTATGTACATATATATGTGTGTGTGTTTATGTTTATATACATATGTAATAGTGATAAGATTCACAATTTCTCCCCAAAGATCCTAAAAGGTAGGTAGTACATGTATTAAATTCCCTTTACAGTTGAGAACCCTGCCTCCCAGAGAATTTGAGTGACTTACTTAGGCTATATCTAAAAATGTCAAAATTCAGATTAATGAAGTATGTACATTATATAAAAATCTCTATTTTTCCATAGGAGAAGACAAGGATAAGTTGTGAAAACAGCAATTCTCAACTATAACTTGCCTTTTTTTTTCTCCTGTTGCTATTCTATAGTACTGTCATCAACTATCTCCTTTATAAAGATTCCAACAACCTACCAGAAAAGGTCTTGACAGCAAAATTAAGAAGGTCGTGTGGATGAAATTTGGTTAAAGTTTGTCTTTGAACTTTAATTTTTATAAGCCTTAACTCTTTCCTTAGAATCTCCTAATTCATAAAGTTATTGTTTACTTAAATTTATATGATGCCTTTCCTTTATGATGTATCAAAGGGGTTTTGTAAGAACAGTTTCATTGCCAGGAATCATCTGTTTAATTATTGTTTCAGAATATTTAATTTAATTAAAAGTTAATAAACGAGTGTTTTCTACATTTGATTCCAAATCAGCATAGTTTGATTTGGTCTTTTGTTCTTTTTCTCTAATTTATTTTCAGTCTAAGGGAAGAATTAAGAATATGCATTTTATTCCTATGGCATCTGTTATAACTTCTAATATCAGTTTTTCCTTTATATATTAATTTCTTAATGTGCAGCCTAAATGTAATCATAGACTTTTCTCTATAGTCTCTAAAAAGATTATATAGAGATGCCTTAATATGTTTACAAGCAGCCCTGATTTCTGAATAAGGCAAAAGAGGTCATGCAAATAGCATCATACTTACTAGATGCTAATTCTATGACTGTGTATAATAATATTTCTTGACTTCTTGGTTAATGATATGGCATTTTAGTATGTTTTTGAATATTTTATTTTTAAAGTCTCTAAAACCTATAGCATTTTATAGGATAGTGATGTGGCATTAAGAATCATTCTGTCTCTAAGAAAGAATTTGCTTAAACTATCATAGAAAAAGATTATGAAAGACAGAATGTGGTAAGGTGACTGCAGGTCTTTCTGACTCCAGGCTTGGTGATCTATGCATGGTGCTGCTTAGCTGGGTGAATGTAAGCTACTTGAGAGCAAGGACTGTTTCACTTTTGTTTTCATGTACCCAGTATCTAAGTTCCTGGTCCATAGTAGGCACTGACTTTAGAGTTATAAAAAATGTAAATATGAATGCACTGGGCAAATCACTTAATCTATCAGGCCCCTGGTATTGATATAGTGTTTCCTCACCAGCAGTTCCTAAACAAATGAAATCACAGGTCAAGACCAAAAGAATCCCCAAGTATTTCAAACTACTTTTGCCTAACAAGTTAATTTGAGTCTCAGTGTGTGCATTCCCTGAATACAGCCTCTGAGAAGTAGACAGTACTACTTCTAAGGGTGGGACTTACAGGAATTGGTAATGGGGATATGCTTTTTATGAGTCTTTGTTGTCTATCATACTTTAAATTCTGGCAATCAAAACCCTTCACAGACCGAAACTATACACATCTTTCCTTGCTTATTCCCTATTACTTCCCTTCCCCAACCATCTTGGGGTTTCAGCTTTTTCAGACTACACTTCCTTGCCTCCACATCTTTCTCATACTGTTCCCTGTACAGGATAATGGTGAGTGGACAAGTTACCCATTATGCTGGAATGCTCTTTACTCAGATCAGTCTGATTCAACTCAGTTCAGTAAATATTTATTCAATGCCTACTATGGACCAGGAACTTAGATACTGGGGATATGAAAACAAAAGTGAAACAGTTTGGTCTCAAGTAGCTTACATTCACCCAACTAAGCTGCACCGTGGATAGACCACCAAGCCTGGAGTCAGAAAGACCAGCATTCAAATCTTGCCGCAGACACTTACTAGCTGTGGGACTCTGGGCAAGTCACTTAACCTCTGTTTGCCTCAGTTTCCTCAACTGTAAAATGAGATAATAACAGCACCTATCTTGTTGTGAATAACAAACAAGGTAATATCTGTAAAGTGTTTAACGCTGTACCTGGCACATAATAGGTAGTATATAAATGCTTTTTCCCTTCTCTTCCCCATACTGAGAAAAGGGCCATGTACATAAATAAGTGAACTATAAAATAGGTACTAGAAATAGTTTACTCTAAAGTTTACAAAGCACTTTACACACATTTAATCTTCAAAACAATCCTATGACATAAAGGCTGTTATCCCAATTTTAATGATAAGAAAACAGAGGCTGAGAGAGATGGAAAGATTTGCTTAGGATCATACAGCTAGGAAGTACCTGAAACACGATTAGAATTCAGAGGTTACTACTTTTAAGTTCAACTCTACGTCCTGCACCAAGCTGCTTCCAGAAGAAAATCTATAAAAATTACTTTCAGGGACATTAAGGGGCAGATACTAACAACTGGTAAAGTCAAGAAAGGTCTCTTCGGGGTGGCCTTTGTGCTGAACCTTAAATGGAGTTAGAGATTCTAAGAGATGAACATGAAAAAGAGCATTCTAGGTAGGAGGTATAACCTATTTACCTGTTGAACTCATACTTATCCTTCCAGATCCAGCTTAAAAGCCACCTCCTCCCTGAAGCTTATACCAAGCCCAGAAACAAAAATCATCTTTCCTTCCTCATACCACTTATTGCATTTTGTATCACTTAACTTATATAAGTAACTATATGCAAGATAGAATATAGTAATCACATAATCCTAATTCTTATTTCCCTACAAAATTAACTCTATGAGGCTAGGGACCCTTCTACTTCTACCTATCTCTTAAAGCCAATGCTCAAACTTCTCTTTTGTAAAGCATTTCCAGACCTCCCAAGTACAACAGTCAGAATTTTAGAACAAAAAGGCCATTTAGAGATTTTTGAGAGCAAAGCCTTAACTTTACTGATAAGGAAACAAGCCTAGAGAACACTTTGGCAAATGATCATAATACTCCCTAAAGTTCTGTCCTTGGCCCACTTCTCTTCCATCTCTACATTCTCTCTTTGTCAATCTTATTCACTCTCCCTGCTATAATTACTACTTCTCTGCAGATGAATCACAAACATAAATTCCTAGGCCTTGCTTCTCTTGTGAATTTTCTCCTCTTTCTATATATGTTTGATCCCATCTCCTCTAGAAGATTGTTCCTACAATCATTTCTTCTCTCACTCTATGCTTCCAACCCCTGCAATCTACTTGTTCCTTCCCTCATGTCTTCAGACACTTTCAGGTCTCCCTCTTCCTTAAAAAAAAGATCTGAACTATTCTCTGTCCCCTGAACACACTCTGAACCTTCACTATGTTGAGAATATCCTTTCTTCTCCTCCTTCACTTGTTAAATTCCTATACATCCTATATAATCTAACTTATATGGCACCTCATTCATGAAAATTTTCTACATTCTTCCTCTAATAATCAGTCAACAAATTAAGCACCTACTATGTGCCAAGCATTATGCTAAATACTGTAAAGACCCTTACCTGCTGAATAAGGCCTGACATAGCATACTGTTTTGTACTTTTTCTCATGCATTTATTTTGTAATATTATTTCCAGATTCTATCTGGTTGTCTCCCACCTCCCTTCAATTAAATTCATTTAAAGCATACATATACACATATATACATACATGTGTGTATAAAAAACTGTGTCTCTTTATTTTGCCTAAGTTGGAAATATAAGGGGGGGAGGGGATTGATTCCACCACAGATTGATATAGAAGCTCTGAATTGTTCAACTTCTTTTTTTTTTTTTTTGCTTTTTTTTTTGGAGGGCAGGTTGGGGTTAAGCGACTTGCCCAAGGTCACACGGCTAGTTTTTCGTGTTAAGTGTCTGAGGCCGGATTTGAACTCAGGTACTCCTGACTCCAGGGCCGGTGCTCTATTCACTGTGCCACCTAGCCGCCCCAATTGCTCAACTTCTGACCTGGGTCAGTTTACTTTTCCTTAGGCAACCAGGTGGCCACCTCTCCTGAGGGCTCAGCTTATTAGTGGTGAATATAATACAAACACCTGATACCGTAGCCCATTGCAGCTCAGTACTCTTAAATTCAGTTTAAGATATCCATCAGCCTCAGCCTCCCCAGATGCAGGAATTACATGTGTGTGCAACCACCCCTAGCCTTCATTTAAATTATAAAAATATTTATTAAGTACCATATATGTGCAAGGTTTTGTGCTAGTTCCTGGGGTTCTACAGACAAAAAAAAATGAAACCACCTTTGCCCTACAGGAAACTTATGTTGCAAACTAGAAAGACAAGGGTAGAGGTACCTCACTTGTGCTGAGCCTTAAAGAAAACTAAAGAGCTCAGAAGATGGAACTAAAGAGGTAAAGCATCCCAGGGTTTAAAGCAGGGCAGGAGTTGGGGCATTAGGGATAGAGCAGGGTAATAGCTTATGCAAAGGCACAGAGACAAGAGATAGAATGTTATTTATGAGCAAAAGCAAGAAAGCCAATTTGCCTCTATCATAGAATGAATGAAAGGGCTATATGTGATAGACCTAGATAGGCAGATTTGAACCAGATTATGAAGGGTTTTATTCCAAATATACTAGAAGGAGAAGATATCAAAGGCATGGAAAAAAATATCAGACATTAATACTGAAAAAAAGTGTGCAAGAGAACATCAACAATTACTAACCTATATGCCTATTTTCCTATCTAGAAATTTTTAAGATTCATCTACATAGGCCCTGAGTACAAGGAGGCTCTCACAAGAAATATTCCATGGTGAACAACATCTTTACCATCATGCAATTAATTGAAAGATACAGGAAATATAAGATCCTTATATATATATATATATATATATATATATATATATAAAACAACCAACCAAATGAGCCCCAAACAGGAGACGATCAGGTAAACCAATTGCCTTCAGGAAACTCCAACACTTTTTTAATGACCCCAAATTTTCCCCAGAAGCAAAAGTCCATTGTTTTAATGTCAACATTCCATTAGTTTGAATATTTAATGGTGAGAAATGGAATGCAACAGCCTTGGAGGATGAACTGAAAAGTGAATATCACATATAGTCAATAAGTATTTATTAAGAACTTATGTGCCAGGCACTGGGAGTGCATACTTGGTCTCAGGATACAAAGAAAGGTTAAAACAGCCCCTCTCCTCAAAGAGTTCTCATTCTAATAGGAGAAACATGTGAATTACTAAATACATAGGGCAATAGAGACATATGTAGCATGTAAGAGCAAGGAACAACATACAGCAAATAAAGGACTTCAAAGGAAAACAGGAGTAGGAGATGTCATCAGGGAAATAGGTGATTGAAAAATAAGATGGACTGGTCATATGGTGAGGGGATGGATGACAGGTAGATAATAAGAGTCTTCCACTGTTATCTTTGTAATGGCAGGAGGAAAGTCAGGAAAGCCTTTGGCACGTTGGGTGTACACTCAGTGACAAACTTATGCGAATACATGGGCGATATTCACATAGGAGGGCATATACGGACTGGTTGCAATCTGCTTCATTGGAGGGAATATACAAATCAATGACTTCAAGGATCCATGTGAGACAGTATAGTCTGTTTCCCAACTCCAGGCATTTATTTTCACTGTCTGTAGCCTATGTCTGGAACACTTTCCTCATCTCTGCTTCCTAGTTTTCCTGGCTTTCTTCAAATGTCAACTAAATTATCACCTTCTACATGAAGCCTTTCCTGGTCTTCTTAAATCTTAGTGCCTTCTCTCTAAGATTATCACCAATTTACTCCAAATATATCCACTTTGTACATAGCTGTTTGCATGTTCCCCATCCACTCTCTTCCCCCCACTTAAAACTGTGAGCTCCTTAAACACAGGAACTAGTTTTTGTTTGGTTAGTTGTTTTTTACCTTTCTTTGCATACCTAGCACTTAGCATAGTATCTGGCATATAGTAGTTGCTTAACAAATGTTTATTGACTGACTAATTGAAGATATTGTGCTAGGTAGTGTTATTTGGACCAATGACAACATTGGTGACGTCTTGACTTGCAAGTGAATTGAATTTAAGTGAGTCAGACTATAAGCTCTAAGCCCTCCACAGTGCCTACTTTTGCCACCTTCATGACTGCTGGAACAAATTGTTCCCATCTGCCCATTTTGCCAAGGAAAGTCTTCACATACTTGGAGCAAACATCCCCCTAACTCACTGATAGGTCTGAGGCTTGTTGGTTATTCTCAAGCTGGTTTAGTCCATCTACCCAGATAGTTTAGGGGGGTATGAGTACTGTGTGTACTACAGCTTTTTGGGGTCACAGGTGAAAGTTGGGTGAAGGTAGATACCAAAGGTGGGTGACCATCCCTGAAAAGGGCTGAGCAAGCCCTCAAATCAGAGGTGCTAGTTCTCCCCGAATACTCTACGTACCCCACTGTGCTAGGTGCTAAGGATACAAAAGTGAAATAGTCTTTGCGCTAAAGGTATTTCTGTGCTATTGGTGAAATAAAACATGCATACAAGTATGCAAACACAAAGTATGTTTAAGTAATACAAACTTATTTTAAGAGGGATTCTGGACTAGTAACTAGAGGAATCAGGAAAGGCATGGGGATAGAGCTAAAGGTATTAAAGAGATAGGACACCAAAAAAAAAAAAAAGAATTAAAAAAATGTGTTCATGTGGAATCTCAAAATATTCATTAAGATTCAGCACACTGAATGACCAGAAAACTAATCAAAGTTATTAGATAGGTCACACTTCTGAAATAATACACAAATACATTTAACAGTTTACGTATCCATACACACACATACATATTGTTATGGGCATGAAAAAGAGCCTCCAAAAGAGAGAGTGATGAATTAAGGATGACTCTGAGGTTGTGAACCTGGGTGAGTGGAAGGATGGTACTACTCTGAATAAAAATGGAGAAGTTCAGAAGAAGGATGCTTTTAGGGGAAAAAATAATGAGTTTCACTTTAGATATGCCAAACTTGAAATTCTAGCAGGGCATACAGGTAATGTCCAAAAGACAATTTGGTGGCATGGAATTGGAAATCAGGAAAGAGATTATTAAGGCTGGATGATATAGCATTCATCTAAATTGAGATGGGTACTAAGGAGCTGATGAAATCACCAAAAGAATATAGAGAAAGAAGAGAACAGGGTACAGAATAGAAACTTGTGGGATACCCATGCTTAGAGGTCAAGAGACAGATGATGATAACTTAATAAGAGAAAGTGAAGAGGCATCCATTTGGCACCTACAGGCTAGATATCAGTTGGAAAGGACGCTTTACTCAGGTCCTGAAGGGACATTGGAGGTCATCTTACTCCAGTTCCCAACTAGCATCTTACAGATGAAAAACCTGAAGCCTAAAGAAGTTAGGTGACTTGCGCAAGCTTACCCAGGTAGTTTTGGTTTTCTCATTATTGTAAATTATTTCCATAATTAAACTCTTGTGCAAAATTATAGTCAGTGTCAATGTCTTTTTTGGTATCCATTTTCTAGTTTGGGGCATTAGTTTGTTCAAATAGGCAAAGTTAGTGTTTTAATTGTATTCTATGTCTAAGTTTTATTTTCTTCTAATTTTGTATGACTTTCAATCTTTTCTCAGTGGTCTGCTTGTACCCTGATGTTGTATATACTCAGAAACGATTCCCAAATCAGTAGTGAAACATTTCCTCACTGTTTTTTTAAAATAATTGTACTTATTATTCAGTGTTCTCCATGATGCAAAAGTGGTAGCTCAGTGGTTCCCAATTTTTTTCCCTGCAAATCCTTTTTGACAACAGAAATATTTATTTTGAACCCCCATGGAAACTCAATATACTACTCATAATATCTTCTAAATTTATTCACTAATTGTTTACAGCAACTACAATGCTAACTTTTGCCCCCAAAGTTCCAAATGAAACTCTATATTAAGGAATTTTAAATATAGGATTTAAGCTATATTATGAAGACCAAATATAAAACTTTAAATGATAACTATAATTACAAACACCTTATGAAACATTCTGTATGAATCCAGTAAGACCTCATATGCTATTACCTGCAAGATTTCATATTAAATTTCATTATCTTATGAATTTTGTTGCATATAACAAATGTTTTTAATGAAATAATTCACAACTTGGAAAATGTTTAACAAAATGTCATAATCATATATAAGATGGACTTTTTTATTTGAACAAAGTTGGCAAAAATTGGTTCAACACTAGATAGATGTAACCTTATAATCTGGTTCCATATTGAGTTTATTTCTGTATTTTGATTTAAAACAAGACTAAAGTGAAAATTTTTGCTCACAAAAGCACGTGGTAGAAAAAGACAGAATTTTCTGAGTTCTGTTGCTGAGAGATGGAAATTTGTTTTCTAATTTTTGTGAAAAAATTTATATAGTTGACATTTTTAAATGTTTGTAATACAGAATCTGTTGATGTCAATTAGATTATCTTTTTCATCCATTGTTAATTCATCAGTTGATAGAAGATATAAATCAAATGGGTTTTGAATACAATTTAATTAATGTGTTGGAAATTTCAGGAAAATATTTATTGAAAGTCCCTTTTTTTTGGATTGGGGAGGCAAGGCAATTGCCCAAGGTCACACAGCTATTATCAAGTGTCTGAAGTGAATTTGAACTTAGGTTCTCCTGACCCTAGGACTGGTGCTTTATTCTCTGCACCACCTAGCTGCCCTGAAAGTCACTTTTAAATATGTCAGATGGCCACTGATTTTTTTTCACAACTTAACCCCAAAGTAGTTCATTTCCAAAATTTTAGTTTCTTAGTCATACTTTTTTACTTTGTCTTGAACAATGAGTATGTTAGAATTTACTTGACTCTAACATAGTGATGCCATTTTGGTCCTCTTTGAGAATAAAAGATGACAACCAATTTGCACCCTATTATAAAGCATTAAATTCACTAGTTTTTGAAGATGCCTGCTAAATACACTAATCTTTGTAGCCTTGTATATTTCACTTGCATACTCACTCAGATGAAAAAAAGACAACTCTTCTCTCAATTCAAATAGATGAGTTAACAACTCTGCATTGGGAAAGCCACCTAATATCTCTGTGTTAGAAGTATAAGATGTTTCTTGTGTTTCCATCTCTATATAAAATGTTAAACAATCAAGAGTTAATGGATTTTGATTTTATACAATTATTTTGACAGATAGCATTATTTAATATACATTATGACATTATATATATATATATATATATATAATGACATTCTCTTTGATACCAAAACTTGTTTTTGTATGCTGCAGTGTGTCCATGTTATATTCATATTAATTTTTAATAAGCAATGCTCCAAAATTTCCCCAGTCATTGATTTTGCTCCATTTTTACAAATTCCACACAAGAGGGTTAATTGGTTGTTTTGCTTCAAAGTATGGATTAAAGATTAAAAATGTCTTCACTCTTGGCTGTCCTATAAACTGACAACAAAGCAGCATTATTTTCTTCTACTTTATTGTGCCATTAAAATTGCTAAATTACAAACATTAGTTGTCTCATCTAATTAAAAAAACATAAATGCCATTTTTAAGAAACTTCAAAAATCTCTTTCTATATTAACTGATTCAATATCCAGACATATCACATATCTGATAAGAAACAGGTGTCATTTTTAACTTCTTAATAGAATCATTTCCAAACATACATGTGACAACTGTGTAGCACATGGCAAAATAAAGTTTTTATGCGATAGCTGACCTTCCTAATTTTTTGCAATTTGATAACTTATTAATCATGGAGCTTTTATTACTTTTATTCTTTCTTGTTTATTCACACAAATCAATCAATCAATGTTGTATGTTTTAAAATCTTGCTTGTTCTAAAATCTTGCTTGTTCCACTTTAAAAAATGACATCTACGATGTTTTGTAGACAAAAGAGAAGGTTTTAAGCTGTTCATTGCAAGAACTTCTCCACAAATTACACTTTGCTATTGTGGATAGTCATTACCTCCAAGAAATAAAAAAAAAAACAAATTTAATGTATTCTTTATGATTTTCCCTCTTTTTCCATGTCCATGATAACGCATGCATAATGGACATCTTTGTTTATTATTTCAGAATTGTGATCTATGAAATGACTTTTATTAATTTCTCAGTCACATTGTGCTGAATCTTAATGATTATTTTAAGATTCCTTATTAACACAGTTTTCAACATTGTTTTTGAGTCTTTATCAAATGACCCGCTAGGGATACTATAATTTAAAATATTTTTTCTAAAAAATTTACTTTATATATTCAAATCTTGTTAAATATGTAACAATACTATATCAGTACAATAGATATAAATATGTATTCTTTCAAGCAACTTTGTTTCTTCACTATAGACAGGCATCATAACATTCCTTCTCTAAACACCATCATTACCTATGGATGTGAAGTCCTGAAGAAAAGGTTACTTAACCAATCAACGAAAACTAATAACTAGCTTTGTTGTGAAATATTGATTTTTCTACTGGCTAATGACAAAAGTTGTATTAAGTGACAAATGTTCTTAAAAGTTCAATTGTATCTGTTAATTTATTTTTTAAACATTTTTCATGTATAAACTATCTTTCATAAAGAAAAAAATCTCCTTAGACACCTCTTCTTTTACCAATGGCCACACTCTTGTAGAAACTCTGAGTGACCAACCAGTATGGCCAACTAGTTCATTTGAAAATATATCAGATAGAAGAATAGTAACATAAATGAAGGATAAGTTTATATCAAAAAACAGTGTTAATATAGCAACAAGAGATAATAGAGAGTTTATTTCTAAAGAACATTTATAATGATCCATGATGATTTCAAGATAGCATGTAATGCATGTGCCCAGCAATCATGGTTATTAAGTAGCCTGACATTTGCACTGCAAAAAACCAAATGTTTGTAACATAAATTTGATTACACAGATGATGAATTACCATTATAGGGAAATAGAAGAGAATGAGAGATCTATTGTGATACAATGCACAGGACCCAAAAGAGGGTATTCAAGTGAGTCTGACTACCCATTGGGAATCAGTTTGTATTGGAAACAATTTGATGACAGGTTGAAAAGCTGCGAGAACACACTGCAGTTAGTTAGAAGTGGTCAGAGTTTGATGTAATTACTGAACAAATACCAAAATCATTGCATGCATGACAGTGATGGTTTCAAATTACCATAGAAACAAACTTAAAATATTTTGGATGTTTGTATTTCCACAGAGGAAAAATAAATTTGTAATATAATTGACAATTATTTACTGTTTAAGATGCAATTAAAGACTTTTTAGTATGAACCCCTTGACATTTAAATGAGAAGAGCTTTGATAGACTATAGGTACCAAAGGAAGCATATGTCATCAGATATGGTCAATATGATCATTTGTTTTGCTTAGATGTTTTCAATAGATTGTTCTGTTTTGGAGAAAAGGAAATAACAGTTGCACTTAAAAAAGAACAATAATAAAATATTTGCTTCTTCTAAAGAAGTGAATGAGGGGTGATACAAAACAGACAATGGGCGTGGGCAACTTTTTTCTAAATGAACTCCTTTACAAATTACATGTCGGGCTTACTTAGAAGCCATGTTAATTTCTGTGTCCTACCAGTTTTAGTACATCCTGCTAAAGTGAGCCCTGAGTAACTTTTCTTTGTGTTTGACTATGAAAGGAAGAATAGACACAGGTTTTTGAATGAATGAAGGTTTTTGAAGACAGAGGGAGAGCTGAGAATATTTGCAGGCCCTGGGGGTGGTTGGGGAAACAGTATTTAAGAAGAGACTGAAGAAGATAGAAAGGGCAAAATTCCAGTGGAGATGAAAGGGAAAGAAGGGGAAAAGGACACAGGAAGTTGGCACTGGTGAGAAGGACCATATTTTCCCCAAAGACTGACCAAGGGAGAAGAGAATGAGGTCAGGTTGATAAAGACCTCATCTAAGATGGTGACTGGGTGAGTAGATAGAAGGGATCAGATTTAAGAGATATTATGGAGATAGAAACAGCAACATTTACCAACTAAAGGGGCAACAAGAGTCGTCTAATAAATCATCTTCATTTTGTGATTTCAGAAACAGGTCCAGAGAGGGTAAGTGAGATTTCCAAATCCAGCGTTCTTTCCATTGCACTACACTGTACTTCCCTATTTTACCAGCCAATCAGTAAGCATTTAGTATGTGCTTTCTATGTGTTAGATGATATATGAAGAAGTGGGGATACAAAGAAAAGCAAAACCACAAAAATAGTACCTGTCTTGGAGAAGTTTACGCAAAATACGTAAACAAGCTATACATACGTACATACATACATATATATGTGTGCATACAGAGAGAGAGAAAGAGAGAGAGAGAGAGAGAGAGAGAGAGAGAGAGAGAGAGAGAGAGAGAGAGAGAGTAGAAGTAACCTTTGAAGGGAAAGGTCTAGTAGCTAGGGATCAGGGAGACCTCAATAGAAGGTAGCCTTTGAGATGAATCTTTTTTTCTTTTTTGGAGGGGGGAAGGCAGGGCAATTGGGGTTAAGTAACTTGCCCAAAGTCATGCAGCTAGTAAGTGTTAAGTGTCTGAGGCTGGATTTGAACTCAGGTCCTCCTGACTCCAGGGCCAGTGCTCTATTCACTGCACCACCTAGCTACCCCTTGAAATGAATTTTGAAAGAATGCAGAGATGTCAAATGGTGGCAACAATAAGGGACATCATTGCAAGCATGCAGGATAGCCGCTATAAAGCACAGAGAGGAGAGAGGAATTGTTTTGTATCATGGAACCATAAGTAAGCTGTTATTACTGAACCACAGAGTTCACGAAAGGGAGTGAAATACGAGAAGACTTAAAAAGTAGGAAGGAGCTAAGTGGTGAGGAATTTTAAATGCAAAAGGAATTTCTATTTGATCCTGGAATTGATAGGGAGTCATTGGAATTTACTTAATAGAGAGATGACATAGTCAGAGCTGCACTTTAGGGAAATCACTTAGCAAATATGTGGAGAGCAGGTTGGAGAAGAGAGAGACTTGAGGCAAGGGAAAGGTTGAAAGCTATTAAAATAGTCCAGGTGAGAGACGATGAGGGCCTGAACAAGAAGAGCGGCTATTTGAGAGCAAAGAAGGTGACATGTATGAGAGATGCTGTGAAGATAGAGATGATGAGATCTGACAACAGATTGGATCTGTATAGTGAGTAAGAGGGAGGACTCTAGGAAGAAGCTGAGGCTGCCAACCAGAGAGACTGGGAGAATGGTGATACCACCCTCATTTGAGCTTAATAATTAGAGGATCAAATAAAAACTATTCTGTTGCATCTTGGACATCCTTGGACATACTGAGCATCCTTGTCTTTGCCAGTGTAACATAGTTCCATTGCCTCCTTTGACATCCTATTGATGACCTCTGACCTCTGACCTACCAGACATTGCTATATTCCCTACTGGTGAACCCTCTGTATCCCTAGGCCTTCTCCTACAGATGAACTGTAAGAGGTAGCATACCATAGTAGATAGAGCACTAGACTTGGAGTCAGGAAGATCTGAGTTTAAATCCTCAGACACCAGTCATGTGACCCTGGACAAGTAACAATCTCTCTGGACTTCAATTTCCTCATCTGTCAAGCAAAGGAGTTAAACTTCATAATTTCTAAGGTCCTTCTTGCTCTAAAATTTTGAATCTATGAACATCAGTCTTTGGATTACAACTTGCAGCTGAATCTTCCTATGTTTTGTCTTCCTCTGTTAGAGCTAGTGGACTCTCCTTGAGAGCACATATAGCTTACCTCTCTGTTCTATTCATGTCTCCAGTGCTTAGTGCATAGTAAATGCTAAAGAAAAGCTTAGTCAGTCATCTATACAGGAATCTTTTACAATCTTGACATACTTACGGGAAACAATTTAACTCTCCCTTCTTTCCTCTGATACTGCCACCATCCAGGGCCAGGTCCTCTTCCCCTCGTGCTTGGGATATAGCAATAGCCTTCTGGTGGGTCTGCCTGCCTCAAGTCTCTCCCTGATCTATCTTCATTCACTCACCAAAATGATTGTTTTAAAATCGAAGGTCCAGTCATGTCACCCCAACCCCTTAATGAACCCCAGCAGTTTCCTATTGCCTCCAGAATCAAATATAAAGTCTTCTACTTGGTGTTTAAAGTCCTTCATAACCTAACCCCCTGCTACCATTCCAGTTTTCTTACACCTTACTCATCACCACGTACTCTTTGATCCAGTAACACAGGCCTTCCTGGCTCTTCCTCAAGCAAGACACCACATCTCTTGATTCTGATCATTTTCTCTCTTTGTCTCCCATGCCTGGAATGCTCTGTCATCTTATCTCCACTTATTGACTTCTCTGAATTCCTTTAAAGACCAACTAAACTCCCATCTTCTATAGGAAGCCTTTCCTAACCACTCTTAACTTTTTGCCTTCTCTCTATTATTTTCTATTTATCCTATATATAGTTTGTTTGAACATTTTTGTTTGCTTGTTGTCCTCCCCCCTAAATCCCCCACCTTTCCCATCTCCCTCCCATTTGACAGTGAGCTCCTTGAGGGCAAGGACTGTCATTTGCCTCTTTTTGTATTCTTGGTTTTTAGCACAGTGTCTGATAAATGGTAGGTGCTTAATAAATGCTAACTGACTGACTGAACTGCCAACAGTTTGCAGTAGTCTTATTCTCACTGTCCCTATTCATGCAGTGCCTTACAATTTAAAATGTATTTTCATATGAAATAATGCTTTAATTGAGATTAGATTTTCTAGTCACAGATTATTATTTTTTTCATTTTGGACATATGATAAAAGCAGTATAGGGATTTTCTGGTATGGAAATTCCCTCCACTGAAACAGATCTACAGCCATCTATAAATTAATCTTAGTTTCCTGAGATATGAAGGTCATATAGTATGTAAACCTATTTTTTCCTGACTCCAAGTTTTCATTATCCACCACACTATCCTGCCTCTGTCTGATTTATAACCCCAAATCTCCTACCATAATATATATTTTAAAATCTCTAGTAAGAAGGTTTGAACTGAAACAAAATTAAACAAACTCTAATTGAAGTACACAATATCCTATTTTGTCTGTTAAAGTGTGGAGATTCCATTGGGTTCTCAGAATATAAAGCTGCGACAGGTTCTACCACACCAGCAAAGCTTTTAGTACAATGCTATAGGCAGACTGTTTCTGCTGAACAAGAACCAACCTAGCTAAGAACAGACAGCCTCATAACTAGTAAATAAACCACTAAGTGATTGATTTTTTTTGGCTATGACCACCTATGAAATAAAGTAAGATCGTTAAAAAATGGCCCCAGCCCTCTGTAGTGCCCTTCTGCTTCCACAGTGATTGAGATAAAGTTATGGATATGGTGAGGGGGTAGAAATTTTGTTTTACGGGAAGGACACAGTAACCAGCTAGTCCAATCCATACATTAAGAGAATTTCCATTATATCCTACCTCATAAGTGATAGTCCAGCCTCTGCTTAATGCCCTCCACTGGGAAAGAGGAGTCCACTATCTGCCTTGGCATCCTATCCCACATTTGAACAGCTCCTATTGTCAGGAAGATTTTCCTGGCTTCAAGGCTAATTGTGTCTCTTTTCATCTTTCCCCGTTACTCCTTGTCCTGCTCTTTGGAGCCAACAAAACAAATCTAATCACTGTTCCACATAACAACTATCTGAACACTTCATCTTCCCTTCTCCAATCTAAACATCTCTATTTTCTCCAACCTATCCTCATATAACTCAAGGTCCTGCACTATTCTAGTCACCCTCCTCTAGACCCTTTCCAATTTATCTTAAACTCTGCCATCCAGAACTGAACACAATATTCCAGATGAAGACTGGTGAGGTGAAGGACAGTGGAACTATCACCACCCTATTCCTTTAAGATCTATGTTCCCTAACATAGTCCAATTTTGCATTGGTTCTATTGTTGGTCATATCACATTGCTGATTCGTTTTGATCCTGCATCCCTCTAGAACCTCCAGATCTTTCTCAGAAAATTACTGTCCAACCACATAGTCATCATTATATTTGTGACATTTAATTCTGTATGCTAGTGTTCAGGGCCTTACATTTATCCTAATTGAATTTCACCTCATTAGTTTCAGCCCAGTGATCTAGCCTTTTGATATGCTTTTGGATCCTGATTCTGTCATCCAGTGCATTAGTTATTCCTCCCAGGTTTATGCTGTGTGCAAATCTGACGAACATACCATCTACGCCTTTATCCAAGTCACTGATTAAAAAAAAACACAAGGTCAGGCATAGATTCCTGGCATATTCCATTGGAGACCTCTTGCCATTTTGATGCTAAAACACTACAGTTTTAGTCTAGCTATCCAATAACTTTTGACTCCTGAATGCATTATTGTCTTATCCATATCTTTCCATTTTCTCCACAAAATAGTATAAATGAATTGACATACAAAGGAGTGAATGGAAAAGGATTTATTAAATACTTACTATGGCAAAGCATTATGTTAAAAGTTCTGGGGATACAAATTGAAAAGAGAGGTAGTCCTTCCTCTCAAGAAATCCACATTATTAAAAAAAACCATTTATTTATTATTAGCTTTCAACATTAACTTTTATAAGATTTTGAGATTAAAATTTTATCCCCTTCCTTCTCTTCTCCCTCCCCAAGACAGCATGCAATCTGATATAGGCTAAACATATACAATCATATTCAACATGTTTCCACATTAGTCATGGTGTAAAGAATTAGAACTAAGGGGAAAAAAACACAAAAAAAGAAGAAGCAACAACAAAAGAAAACAGTGTGCTTTGATCTGCATTCAGAATCCATACTTCTTTCTATGGATGAAGATAGCATTTTCCATCATGAGTCATTTGGAATTGTTTTAGATTCTGGCATTGCTGAGAAGAGCTAAGTCTACCAAAGCTGGTCATTGCACAATGCTACTGTTGCTGTGTACAATGTTTTCTTGCTTCTGCTCCTCACTCAGCATTAGTTCATTCAAATATTTCCAGATTTTTCTGAAATCTGTCTGCTCATCATTTCTTATGGAATAGTTTTCCATTATATTCCTATACCACAACTTGTTCAGCCATTCCACAACTGAGCATCCCCTCAGTTTCTAATTCTTGGCCACCACAAAAAGAGCTGCTATAAATAATTTTGTACATGTGGGTTCTTTTCCACTTTTCCACTTTTTATGATCTCTTTGGAATACAGACCTAGAACAAGTTTTGCTGGATCAAAGAGTATGCAGATTTTTATAGTCCTTTGGGCATAGTTCTAAATTGCTCTTCAGAATGGTTGGATCAATTCACAACTCCACCAACAATGCATTAGTGTTCCAGAAATTCACATTCTAATGGGTGAAACAACACATTCAGGATATTTTCACTACATGTCTGATGGAAAGACCCTCTAGTCCTTAGGCTGCAATGACAAACATATGGCAATTCCTCTTCTTTTATGTCATTTCTATTCATATAATTATCTCAACTAAAATGGCAGAGTAGCAGAAGGAAGTGCAGTGAGCTTTTCCCTTTCTCTCTTCCCCCCCACCCCGCCTCTGCCAAAAAGACTCCTCCAAACAGATATAGAAAATACACCAAAAGGAATCCTATTGGGGGAAATCCAAGAAAAAGTCACAATTATTTTTGTAGTCTAGGTTGTCTTACAGGGACAGATGTATGATTCTGTGGGTACTAGGGATGAGGCTTGGCCAGAAGCTCTCCAACCCAGGAAGAGACTGTACCACGGCAAGAGGAAGTCCCAGCAGGGACATCTTGTGTGGGGTGTGTAAATGGTGACAACTTACATTTTTGTTGCTCACTCCTCAGTTCTGGGTCACAAATCTAGATAAATTAAGTGATTTGCTGAAGGTCACATAGGCACTAAATAGTTGGGCCAGAATCTGAACTCAGTATCCATCCTTCCAAATCCATGGCTTTTTTCCAGTGCACCACCTTAGGAAAAGGCTAACGATGAGAAGAAATTGCATGTAACTTCAGTAACTACATTATGACCTTTACCTATTGATTATGGGCAAAAATGAGTATTGGTTAAAAGTAAAAGATAAGGACTTATCCTCAACATTTCTCAGAGAAACTTAATCAATGTAAAGTAGTTTCCAGAATAAGGAGAACATAAGACACTAGACATTGCTTCAGGCAGCAAGCATGTCTGCTTACCTAAGAGAATCACAGCTGGAAGAGACTATAGATGCAAAGTAGTCCAACACATATCTAAAGAGAAATTATCTCTATAATATCCCCAGCAAACTGATCACTCAGTCTTCATCTAAAGGATTCAAAAGGCAGTGCATTCTCATTTTGGTTAGTTAATTGTCAGGAAGCTGTTCCTTATGTTGATATATGTATTCACAAAATTATTATATATACAACTCACAGAATTGTTAATTATATCAAATCAACAAATTTATTGAGCAAGATACTATCCTAGGCACCATGCAGAATATACTATATAAGAAAGACAGTCTCTGACCTGAAGGAACTTGTATTTATAGATGAAGAGAGAAGATGTAAACATGTGAGAAAATAACTAACAATATAATATTTCTACAGTATTTTAATGCAATAGTAGAAAAGATCATTAGGTAGTATATAATAAATGGAGAAATTAATTCTATAGACAGTAGTTGCTCTCTAGATGCTCAGAGGAGAAGGATAACTCTATAGCCCTAAGTCTTTCCAGACTTAAGGGAAAATGGCATTTGAACAAAGTCTTAAAGGATGTATAGGATTTAGATAGGTAAACGGGAGTAAGGAGAATTGTCTAAGTTCTTTGAGGACAAGGATTATTTTTTATATTGGTACTTTTTAAAATGAATATTTTTTAGCTATCATTCATTTTTTCCCCTCCTTTCCACACCTCTCTTCAACTAATGGGAAAAACATAAATAAAAACAAAACGTGAAATAAATAAGCATAGTTGAGCTAAATGGATTCACCTATTGGTCATGTCCAAAACTGTGTATCTCATTGTGAATATTTAGTCCTTCACTTCTCTATCTGGAGGTGGGTAGCCTTTTTAATTATTGATCCTTTGGAATCATAGTTGATCATTGCATTGATCTGAGTTCTAAAGTCTTTCAGAATTGTTCCTTTTTACGATGTTGCTATAGTATGAATAATTCTCCTAATTCTGCTCATTTCACTCTGTATCATTAACACGAGTGTTCCCAGTTTACTCTGAAATGGCCTCTTTTATACTATCTTATTGCACAATGACATTCCATTGTATTCATAGACTACACGTTGTTCAGTCATTTTCTAAATGATGGGCACATCCTTAATTTCCACTACTTTGTCACTACAAAAAAAAAGCTGTGCTCTCTCTTTCATTTTACATGTATGTGTATATATACATATATGTATTATGTGTGCATGTACACACATATATGTACATTTAGGACCTTTCCTTCTTTATACTTCTCTTGTATGGTTACAAAATATTTCAATACACACAAGGTATTTAATAAAGTCCTCGAAAAATTAAATTACATTTTTAGAGACCAAGAATTAACTATAGCCTGTATTAGAACCTATTCAAACCTCATTATTTCCAAGCTATCTGTATTTTAATATGTAAGGGTGGAGCTTAATTGGCTACCCTATTCACTCCTAAGTAACAACCTTTGTTAAGTAAGACCATTTTTTGACTGAATCAAAACAAATATCAAGCAGAACCAAATTATGAACAGGGCCTGTACACCTCCTTGAAACAATAAAGCCATTGTGTGAGAGTGGGTCATGACCTAAGAAATTTTTTAAAAATAAACTATTTAAGAATGAGGAGAAATTCAAAGAGTCTGGTTTATAGAAGTAGGAGAAAATGTACTATTTAATCACTATTTCATCTTTGTTCTTTTTGAAGAACAAAGAGAAGGGTGAACAGAGAAGAGAGGTGTGAATGAATGTCATTGACTTTACTGGAAACTCTGAGCAGAAGACACAGCCTGAGGGAAATATCCCCCAAAGGCTGACTATTTCCCCTAATTTCTTCTCGCAGTATTTGTCTATCCAGAGATACAATAATATAATTTGCTATAATGTTACCCAAGTATCCCAGTAAACTGATTTTTGCCTCAACTGCAAAGAAGCCAGGAGTTAACTAAGAGGTGAACACAAATATAAATTTATTTATTTATGGTTTTTTTTTGGAGGTGGGAAGGTGGGGCAATTGGGATTAAATAACTTGCCCAAGGTCACATGGGGGGTGTGTGTGTGTGTGTGTGTGTATGTGTGTATTTTAACTGTCTGAGGCCAAATTTGAACTCAGGTCCTCCTGACTCCGGGGCTAGTGCTCTATTCACTGGGCCACCTAGCTGTCCCACACAAATGTAAATTTAGGCAGAGATCCCAACCACTATCTAAATGTTGGAAATTTTCCTAACTAGGGCTTTGGAGTGACAGTGTCAGAACTCAAAACTTTTCATCTAAATTAAACTCCATAAAGCTGAAGAGGAGGGAACCAAGTCAACCTTAGGAGTTATTGTACTCTCCCCTCTCCATTTCCTGCCCCTGGCTTAAAACAAACTAATCAAAATGTTTAAGCTTGTTATGTATTCAATAGTACATAGGAGTATTAAGTAAACTAACATGTATTATACTATGTAGCAAGTACAAAGCAAATGTGTTTGGTTGTAGGTCTAACATATGGAGGCTCATAATATAGTACAGTCTCTAGAAAGGGCTTGATAAACACTAATGTTTAATAAATATCATGAAATAGTGCTTGATCACTTTTCCCAATTTGTGTTCCTAGACTTTAAGTTAGGCCCAATAGGTATGCTATATGAATAAATTATAGGTAAATATGCTCATGGTTCTACTCACTCTGATAATGTCCTAATACAACAGTGCTTATCACTATGTGGATTGGGTCAAATACTGTTCCCCAAAATATAATTACATGGAACAAAAACTCATTAGTCTTTGCCACCAATATCAGCATGTAGTAGGCCAAGACTTTCTGGGGTCTTGGCCCCCCAGTTCTATGAGGCCATTAGGCAGATATGCAAGGAGAGTATAATCTTGTTGGGTGGATGCTCTCATTGGTTTCATGAATATCTAAAGAAAGTACTGAGTTAATTTACAAAGCCTTGATTGTAACGCTGCTGTTTGTTTGTGCCTCTGGACATGGTCATAGGATAAAGAGCTTAACGAGTGATTGGCTTTGGACTGGGGTAGAGAAAGATCAAGACCAAGGGTGATTCCTTGCATTCTGCAAAGGGTATATAAACCCTTTATCTTCCATGTATCTTCAGATTAGTATGGAATGGCTCTGCAATAAATAGACTATGAAATACCTCCCCGGCTCTCTGTCTCTTTCCTGTATTCAGCTGAAAGCTTTTCCTCACTCTCTCTTTATTTTACTCAGCTGGTAGCTAGACCCAGACTTGCTAGCTGCAACATCAGTGTTGTAGAGGGGTTCCATTATTTTTCCTAACTCTAAATGTAGTCTTTGAGAAAATCTTAGTGAAGATTACTGTTTAAGGCATCAGGTAGGATTATCACCTAAAGGGGAAAAAAGACATAAATTTGATAGAACCCATATTTCTTAGTTATAAGAATAATTTATTTCAAAGAGTTTTTAATAACATTTTCCCCTGGGGCATAGACAGAAAGGAGGTCTGGGAAAGCCATCATTTTGAGGATAACAAAATTTTAAGCACTCTGAGAAGTGCTGCAGGTAAGACCTCAACCCTACAAGCTGATAAGCAAGTCCAAGCTTTTATTTATAGTGACATGAATGACATTTATCTGCCTTTCACTGGAACATCTATAATCCACTTGTCAAGGTGAATTTTATTCTGAGACCCAATTTCTGGGGAGTGTTGGCAGACCTAGAATACAAATTTAACTGCCATAGCTGAAGTTCCTATGGGAAAAAATGAAATCTTTGGCTAACTTCTATTTTACTAAATCTCAAATTTTCTTCATTGTGGATATTTCCTACAGAGAATCCTGGCTATGTGACAGGAATTGTGATCTTTCCAAATATGGAATTTAGGAAATATATGAAATGGTTCATAAAGATAATTATCTTCCTACTTTGTCCCTAAGCACTTTCTTTTGCTCTTTAGAAATATAGATAACAGAAAGAAATATTGCCTCCATGAGTTAATATTCCCAGCCCCAATTTATGGCAGTCCAGGTTTTAAATGTTATAAATCAAAATCAAATATGTATTGATTACCATGCAAGAAAAAAAGTTAAATAGAAATAAAAGATTTGAATAGTAGTAGAAAACTGTAGAAGAAATGTATTGATTCCTTGTAAAAACAAACTGTATGGGTAATAATAGTATAAGAAAGATGCAGAAGTAAGAGAGAACAATGTATGCTTCGGTGATCAGAAAAGGCTTTATAGAAGAAGTAGGATTTGGACTGAACTTTTAACGATAGGCTAAGAGAAAAAAGAAAGACAAATTTCATGTGGGTTTAAACATGTGAATGAAATCATAAAGGTAGCAAAGCACCAAGTGCCAATGGAACTTCCAGCATCCAGAGTCCTTTGGTGATGGAGGGTGATGCAAGTTGTATTCTTTCAAATGCAATGGAAAAAGAGGTAAATCCAGCAAAGAATTCAGGTTGGGTTTAGGGGTTCATCAGTAATTGGAGATTGCATACTGAATGACCCAACTCAGACTTGGTTCCAGTTCCTTTGTCTCAATCTAATATAAGGAGCATACATACCTAGAAAATGTCTTGTAATTGGTTTATTTGATTTTAATAGAGTCAGGCCTATGTTTTAGGCTTATCAGTTGCACAATGGTATAGAGCATGAATTGAAGAGGGGGACTGGAATTGGACACATAGAGACCATTTTGGAGCCTATTAAAACAGTCAACCAGTGAACAAGCATTTATTAAGTGCTTACAATGTGCCAAGTACTGATACCAAAAAAAGCAAGAAAACATTGTCCTTGCACTCAAAGAATTTACTTTCTTATCGGGGAGAGAAGATGTAAACAAAGAGGTACATACATGATACACACAGCAGATGGGAGGTAACCTTAGAGGAGAAGGCTGTGGCAGCTGGTGGAGCTGTGAAAGGCATTTGCAGAAGATGACATTTGAGCTAAGTCTGGAAGGAAGCCAGGAATTGTAAGAGGTGGTGAAGAAAGAGTATTTCAGGCCTGGGGGACATCCAGTACAAAGACACAGAGATGGAGGATGGAGTATTATATGTGAAGGATAGTAAACAGGTCAGTATAGATGGATCACAGAATATATGAAAAGGGATATCATGTAAGAAGGATTGAAAGGTAGGAAGGGGTCAGGTTGTGTAGAACTTTAAATGACAAACAGAGGATTTTATGTTTGATAGTGAAGGTAATAAGGAGCCTCTGGAGTTTATTGATCAAAGAGGGAAATGATCAGACCTAGATTATAAAAAATCATTTTGGTATCTTTATGAAGGCTATGTTGAAGAAGAAAGAACTGAGGCCCAGGAAATAGTTGATGGGGACCTTAATTAGAATGGTGGCTATGGGAGAAGAGAGAAGGTATCATATACAAGAGATGAGAACACAGAAATGACAATGTTTGTCTGTGGATTGGATATATGGGGTGAGAGTGAGGACTCAAAGAGGATGCCAAGTTTGTGAACCTTGGTGACTGGGAAGATGGTGGGGCCCTAAAAGTAATAAGGAATTTTTTTTGAAGGGAAGCAGATATCAGGAAGAAAGGCAATGAGTTTTATGTGGGGATTGAGATTGAAATGCCTATGGTACATCTTGCTCAATATGTCTTATAGCTAATTGATGATATTGAACTGTAGCTCAGAAGAAAGAGTATGGGAGAATGTATAGTTCTTCATAGAACTAACTATGAACCCATGGGAACTAATGAGATCCCCAAGTGAGATAGTATGAAGAAAACAGAAGAGTGTCAAGGACAGAACCTTGAGGAACACTTAAATTAGTTGATGTGACATGAGTAAAGATGAATTTCAGCAAAAGAAACTGAGGAGCAATTAGAGAAGTAGAAGAATCAAAAAATATTGTCTCAAAAACCTAGGTGGGAGAGACTATCCAAGACAAGAGAGTGATCAACAATGTCAAATGCTGCAGAGGTCAAGAAGGATGAAGACTGAGAAAAGGCCATAAGATTTGGCAATTAAATGAGCATTGCTAACTTCGGAGAGAACAGTTTTATGGGAGTACTGAGGTCAAAAGCTGGATTACAGAAGTTTTACAAGTGAGATGAAAGGAAGTAGAGTCACTGAGTACAGACAGGTTTTTCAAGTAGTTTAGATGAGAAGAAAAGGAGAGATATACAGAGGATGATTGCTAGCAGGGCCAACAGTAATATTTCCATGCAATAGGTGGTAGGGATCAGAATGAGCATCAAGCCTGATTTCTGAAGTCCTGGTCCTAGATCAAATGAGATAAGATTTGTAAAGCACTTAGCACATTGTCTGGCACATGTTGGATCCTTAATAAATGCTTATTCCCTTCCTAGGCAAGGTTCTGGTGGGGAGAGATCTGGAATCTATGACTTGGTGGCTCTACCTGAAGCATGTTGTTTATCTCAGATGGTTCATTGAAATGTTTCAATGTAATAATTAGGGATTTCACAAAGAGGATTTCAATTAAAAAACACATATTAAGTGCATATTTCATTTCATGGGTTGTCATGACCAAAAAAATTTAATCAAATGGCTAGCTTTCTGGGGCTGAGTCTTTCCATAGTCTGGTCTTGGAAAAAGAATAGTCTTTTGGTGGGAACAGCAATAGCGTATTGTAGGAATAGGGGGAAGGAAGAGGGCTACAAAATGGCCCTCAGTCCTGTGAAGTCCTCTTTCACTTCTGCAGTCATGGTAGCAGTGTCAGAAAGGAGGACAGAGGGTGCTAAGAATCACAGTTTTTAGACATTACAAACATTTACTTTACTCTAAATGTGAAACTTTGTCGAGTTCCCAAACAGAGATACTACTAACAGAACCAAATTATGCTAATTTTTATATTCTTGCTATAGATACAACTAGAAAACAAAAGGAAATTGTAGCTAAATGGACAGATGATTTACAGTTTCTCTCTGAAGAAGCAAAATAGCCTTGGGGCAGCTGGGTGGCACAGTGAACAGAGCATCAGCCCTGGAGTCAGGAGGGCCTGAGTTCAAATCCAGCCTCAGATACTTAACACTTACTAGCTGTGTGACCTTGGGCAAATCATTTAACCCCAATTGTCCCACCTTCCCCCCTCCAAAACAAAAAGAAAAAGGAAAAGAAAAAGAAAAAAGTGTATAGTCTGTATGGAAGACTTATATCTTTATAGGTAATTAGGATCTGGACCTGTGATTTCATTGTTATAGGGAACACCCAAGTAAGAGAACTTTTCCCCCCAATGTAAATTACCACATTCTTGGCATATTATCATCTTAGAGTTGCCTAGAGCACTGAGAGGTTAAGTGACTCATCCAGTACCACAGAGTCTATATGAGTCAGAGATAGAATTTGAACTCAGGTGTTTCTAGCTTCTCTATCTACTATGACACACGTTGTCTCTGTGCCTATATATCATTAATATTTTCTTTGAGAAGAGTCAGAAAGGGCTTGACGTGGCAAACACTAAATAACATTGTCAAATATAAAATTGATTCTATTTTAGTAGATAGGAAATGAATAAGTGACATGTGAGTCATTTTAATCACCTCTCTATATATACTTAGACCACTGGCTTGTGAAAGCAAAGATTAAAATCAATATAAAATTAAAAGAATAAACACAAGAAGTTGTGCTCTGCAGTTATAACTTTAACCAAATTATTTAAACCAGCTGTTTATGCCCCTTAAAATGTCAAACTCAGAGAACCTTAGATATTACCAGACTATTAACATTTCTTAAAGAAGTTGAAGGATGCATATGATTCAATTACCCCAATAAGGAGACAAAAAAGAATCCAGAAAATACTTCTGTCAGTAAATACTTGAAATTCTAAATCTACAAAAGGAAACTTTTGATGAAAATAGGATTTTTCTCAAAGGACCAATGTGGATGCACAGGGAACCCACAAACCAACTTAAATTTTTAAAAAGCTATCTATAGAAGATCAAGCATGGACTGATAATAGATGAGTATGAAATATGTCACAACACCAAGAAAAGAGAGAACATACAGGACTAGGGAATCAATCAATTAAAAAAATTATTAAGCACTTTCTCTGTGTCAGACACTATGCCAAGTACCAGGGAACCAAAAAGAGGCAAAAGACAGTCTGCGCTCTTAAGGAGCTTACAACACAATAAGGAAGACAACCCACAAACAAATATATACAAGACAAGCTACATGCAGGATAAATAAGAGATAATGAACAGAGGGAAGGCATTGGTTGGGACTTAATGGAAGCCAGAGAGGTCAGTAGTAAGAGCAGATGAAGGAGAACATTTCAGGTGCTGGAGACAGCCAGAAAGAAGGCCCCAGAGCAGGGAGATGGAGTGTCTTGTTCATGGAATGGCTAGGCGGCCAGCGTCACTGAATTAAATACTACATGGTGGGGAATAATGGATAAGAAGACTGGAAAGGAAGGAGGGGACTAAGTTATGAAGGATTTTGAATACCAAAAAGAGGTGGGTAGGTAGTGGTAACGTGATTGGATTTGTGTTTTAAGAATATGAGGTATTTCATCTGTACTTGACCTCATACATTCTTTGCAGGGCCCTTTGATTACTAAGGTTACTGTTATAATCCACTATGCTTCATCTTTTTAAGGCAGCGGTTCTCAACCTGTGGGTTATGTTCAACTTAAAAACATCCTGCATATCAGATATTTACATTATGATTCATAAATAGTAGCAAAACTACAGTTATGAAGTAGCAACAAAAATAATTTTATGGTTGGGGGTCACCACAACATGAGGAACTGTATTAAAGGGTTGCGGCATTAGGAAGGTTGAGAACCACTGCTTTAAGGCCCTCTGCTCACTCCTCATTAAAGTCTGCTAAGGTACAACAAGTAGAAAGCATCATCCTGGCAATAACAGCCTAAAAACTCTTTGGTTCATAGCTAAGGCTGTGATCCACCACACATAGCTAAGAGGAGCCCATAAAAATCAGCTAAAATGGAGCTTCAGTGTAAATCAATTAATCAATTCATCTCTCTCTTCTCCCTCTCCCTCTCCCTTTCTCTTTCTCTCTCTCTTTCTCTGATGCTAACTCAAAGTCCCTTGTCCCTTGTCACTTCTGACTAGACAATTCTTTGTAATTCTTTTTATTTTTACCCTTGATTGGGGATTCTGGGTCTTTGAAAACCATGTCAGAGTTCTACTCCAAGTAGACATGAAGGAGATCCATGCCAGGGTTCTCATTAAGAGAGTGATTCTTGAGACATATGCAAGAGAAAAGATATCAGAAAGTCATAGACTTCATCTTTAAAAAAAGAAAAGGAAAAAAGAAACTTACATTATTACTTTATTACATATTTAAAAGGAATAGCAAGTTGTACATAATAGATTTGTAGTTTCATGTGCAGTCATCTTTTAAAAAATTATACTATGTTATTGAAATACTAGTTTTAGTTCATAAATTAAAAATAAAAAAATAAGATTTTAAAAAATGTTTAAGTGCTTGCTGGCCATATCTGCATATGAAAGGGCCAGGAAAAGTCCAAGTATGGAGTTTTACCCAAAGTCTGGTGTCCATTCTTGGTCTTTTGTGCAATCATTCAGCTTCATGAAAGAACAGAAAAGATTTAATGTTAAAAATCTGGGGAATCTCAAATCTAGAAGTGTGTAGTGACCATTAACTGGTTTATAGTCTAGCTTTCAGAGATAAATTTGGGAGGTGCATGGAGTGTTCATCATAAACTAGAGATCTTTAAAAGAATAACCCAAGACTAAGCATGAGGTCATTAGCTAGCTAGGAGAACTGCACTTTGTTCTGATGAGGTTAGCACCTGTTGTTGACAATCTACTGGGGGAGATGAGAAGTTTTAATAGCAAAGACCCTGAGGGAATAAGAAAGGACTGAAGAACAGAGTTTTTGTTTTTGTTTGTTTTGTTTTTACAGGTCCTGGGCAAGGGTGTCTATCTTTTTTAATTATGCTGAAAGAGTATGGGCAGCACCCAGTACTTCCCTAAGGAAAAGATTAGTAAGGATTTCAGCCGAGCCAGAGCCTGGAGGTAATGGATTATGTGGCAGAAATTATGCATTTAACAAAGCATTATCTTGTGTAGACTGCACATCCATCTCAACAGCATTCAGCAGAGGCCATAAGGAAGCAAGCCTATCCTCACGAGAACACATAAATGACCCTGCAGCATCAAAAGGTATGGACTGACAGGTTTAGAGGGAAACGACTGGTTGCCACCAGTTTTCTTACCTATTTCATTAAATGCTTTTCCTTTGAATTTACTGTGTTTTCTGACTGACCATTACAAGAAAGTAATATAATCAATCAACAATTAATTATTCAGTAGCTACTAGGTGCCAGAGACTGTATTAGATATTGGGCATACCTTCAAAGGCAAAGATAAAACAATCCCTGTCCTCATGAAGCTTACATTTTAACAAGAAACAATATGAATGTAGTAGGTATATACAGAATACATATAGAACAGACACAAGGTAATCATTTTTTTTTTTTTTGCTTTTTGGAGGGCAGTTGGGGTTAAGTGACTTGCCCAAGGTCACATAGCTAGTTTTTGTGTTAAGTGTCTGAGGCCAGATTTGAACTCAGGTACTCCTGACTTCAGGGCTGGTGCTCTATTCACTGCGCCACCTAGCCACCCAACACAAGGTAATCTTTAGGGAAAGGCACTAGTAGCTGAGGGAATTAGGAAAGGATTCATGAAAAAAAAGTGGTACTTGAGCTGAGTCCTGAAGGAGACCAGAAATTTTAAGAGAAAAAGTTGAGGAGGGAGTGAGTCCTGTCTAGACATGGGGTTATCCTATGTAAAGGTACAGAAACTGGAAATAGAATGAAGGATGAAAAACAAACAAAAAAGGCCAGTTTGCTGAACCTCAAAGTAATGGTTAGTCAAGTCAAAGTCAAGAGTAAGGTGCAATAAAGCTGGAAACAGAGGAATTATATTTGGTTATAGAGGAACTTGCGAGTCAATAGAGGAGAGGGAGACAGAGACACACACAGAGAAAGACAAAGACACAAAGACAGAGACAGATAGAGATAGAGATGTGCTATAAAGAGATGATAGATGAATAGAGGACTAGAAGGATGGATGAATAGATTATAGAGATAGATGAATGGAAAGATGATAAGAGACAGATGATAGGTAAAGAGGTGATAAATGGATAAACAAATGGATGATAAAGATAAATAGATGATAGATAGATAGATAGAACATCTATTAAGCTCTTACTATGTGCCAGATGGAGGTAGCTAGGTGGCACAGTGGATAGAGTGCTGGGCTTAGAAACAGGAAGACCTGAGTTCAAATCCAATGTCAGAAACGTCCTAGCTGTGTGACCTTGGACAAGTCATTTAATCTCTGTTTACAATGGGGGAAGGAGACGGCAAACCATTCCAGCATTTTTGTCAAGACAACCCCATGGAGAGAGGTCCATAGTGGCAAGAAGAATCAGACACAGCTGAAATGACTGAAAAAAACATGTGTCAGATACAGTGCTCTGAGTATACAGATACAAGCAAGCAAAATAGCCCCTGCCTTCAAGGAGATTGTATTCTAACAGGAGAAAATAATATATAAAGGGGAACTAGACATCATTGGGGAGGGAGACTCTGGGTAGTGGTGGCATGATTTAAAGCTGGTGACTGGGGAAGCAAGATAGAGTCTTAGTTTTGGGCAAGAAAATGTACTGACTTTACTCTATCAGTTCAAAGTGATATCCTCTTTGTTTATTTGAATACAATTTTACTTGCATCCTTTGAGTATGTGAGATAATAAGTGCCCCCTATTCATTTTCCCCTTTTGTATATTTTTCTCCCCTCTTTCCTTTCTTCTTTTAAGATGTTATGTTATGTTGCAATGACGACATAATAAAAATCACTCACAGGCCCTCCATCCTGACTTCATCCGCAGTTCCTATAGACCTAACAGTTCTTAGGAGATCCTTGTTTCATGCCCCCACTCCTCATTACAATGTAAACCCTTCATCTTTATGAAATATTTTTCAGTTGCTTACTTATATTTACCCTTTCATGTCTATATTTGCTCCTGTGTTTGTATTTCAAAATTTCTACTAAGCTCTGATATTTTTAGCAGGAATCCTTAGAATGTTTAATTAATTGATGTTTATGTTTCATTCTATTAAAAAGGACTTGGGACAGCAAGGAGCTAAAAAAAAAAAAAAAAAAAGGACTGTTTTTCCCCCTGTAGGATTATACTAGTTTTGCTGAGTAAATTTTTCTTGGTTGTAAGGCTTGTGTCTTGTGTCTTTTGGAAGGTTGCATTCCACTTTCTTATAGATGATAAATTTTATATGATCTTGACTATAGTTCCTTTAATTTCTTCCCTCTTGTTGATAGTTGTACAAGGTAAAATTAGCAGATTAAGAGAGAGTGCTGCAAAAATAATAGGGAATTTAAGTTACTCCTCCCAATCAAATTAAAAGAAGAAAGCCAACAAGGATCCCACTAGCAAAAGCCCCAAGGCATACTGAAGCCCACACCTTGTTTAGATAAACAAATGAATCTTTTAATTCCAATCTCTAATTCCACAATAAAACTCTGCAGCTGTAAGGAGAGGAGAAAAGCTTAAAATTTTTGTTAGTAATTTTTGCAACTGATGATTTGGAAATGAAATTGGTGTCCTTATGGTTTTTCTTAACTATAGTAAGATTTAAGCATAGTGAAGATTAAGAAATCATTGTAGGCCAGAAATAGTGCTTTATTATCAAATTTTCGGTTGAATTTTGTTGGAATTAGAGATGTAGAATTTGTTTAAAACAGTTAGGTCACTTGTGTTTTATAATGTGTGTGTGCCCTATAGAAAACCAGGTATTTACACTTTTATCTATAGTTAAAAAAAGAAAGTTGTATCTAAAACCATTTGGCTATCACTTATGGAAATTATCAAAGTTACTTTACTGTTTTGACAATAAAACCTAAAGTTAGTTGATTGCTGTATGTAGAAAGGAGGGGATTAGGTGAAACCTTTATTTGGATTAATTCTGTTAATTTAGACTGGTCCTCCCATGTGTATAAGATTGCAAAAAAAGCAGGGGCATCTCTACTAGCCCCTCCTTAAAGTCCTTCTTAGTTATTCCTATTTTGTAAAACTGCCAAAAGTCCATGGAAACTATCTCTAGAGACAAGGTCATTCAGCCTGAGAAGTGAATTTATTCTATTTAAAACTTGCTAAGAAATTTTCAAAATATTTAAAAAAGAGCTCTAAGATTTCTAGGTTTAAATTTGAGAAAGAAAAATATTAAATGAAATTCTTTTCATAAGAGAAACTTAATTTGTTTATTACAGCTCCATGGGAATAAAACATTCTCTTAATTCTAATTGGCTATGAGCCATGATTTGGTGAAAGAAACTTCGTAAACTGCTCAAGGCTCACCTTAAGATTCTAATATCACTAGCCTTTAAAGTACTGTGATCAGATTAGTTTACTATACCTTTTCTGGCTAAAACATCTTTTAATATCGAAGAATTCCATAGTTATCTAGAAACTCAATTTTTATCATACTTTGAGAATTTTTGTTAAGAAAAATCTTTATACCAACCTAATTTTAATCATCTTGATTGGAAAGGTTTGTTTTTCTCTAGAGTATTCACAGAGATATCCGGTTATAAATATTTGTTTTTTTGAGCATCACTAGGGATGAGTGTAAACCAGTGGAGAAGCAGTTTGGGGATGTGCACACTCCCTGTGGAGAATTCCCCTAACAAAAACTGGGTAGGACCTGACCCTTAACTATTGGGGGGAGAAACTTTGTTTATTTTCTTTTATCAGATGCTGCTATGAGAATACAAACATGGAGTTCCATGACCCATCTTACGGATACAGAGAGTTCAGAGAGGAAGGAGTGGGAGACCCTTTACATAAAGACAACCCAAAAGGAAGTGACTTGGAGTCTCGCATTTTCACAAGATACTGCCCTTCAATGGACTATTACCTGTTTGGCTCGCCCTTGTGGTGGAGCCACCCTCTTTAGAACAAAGTGATTTCTGGACTTTGATCATGGGACTGATTGCCACAGCTTCCCTCTTGATGTCAACAATTTCTTTTATTTTCTTACTGAGTGAAATATGAACTGTTCAACTTGTAGATGAATTGGTAGAGAATGTTGGTTTGAAACCTATGTAGTTGTGCCTACACTTACCCCTATGTGTGGATTATTACTTGTATTAATTGTGCTTGTACTCAATGTATATTTGCCTTTTCTAATTAATGTTATCATCTATCAGAGGGATATACACTACCTGAAATTTCTGCTCTTAAAGGAGAGGATATGGTTGATATGGTCCTATTATTGTCAAACTCTTAATTTATTGTCAAGCATATTGTTAGACTTATTATCTTTGTCAGATTCCTTGTTCCTAGACTCTTTACCATAGTATTATTGTACTCTTGTTGATAGTTTCAATCACTGTGTCTATAGTTTTTCTGCTTAGAAAGATCCAGGAAACTGAACAATATGTTAATGGACTTACATAGAATGTTTCAATAGCTGTTGAGACACTAAATGATATTAGATGGGGCCTTTTGTGTGAGATCAATGAATTGGAATAATTGGTATTGTATTCTGAGTTATGAATTGGAAGTTTTTAGACTCAGATGTTACTTGGATATGATTGTGTAGCTCCTTTGCCATAATGTTTTTGGGACGGAATACATGGCCAACTTCTTGGGGCTTGACATGATACTCACTTGGCACTTTTTAAACAGAAAAAGGGGAAGTGTAGGGATCAGTGTGAGTCAAAACGCACCTGTGGTGCTGAGGGTCACAGCCCAGTTGCTAAGTTCACAGGGAGGTTTCTTGAGAAATTACTCACCTGAAGAGTGGCAGCTGAAACAGCTGGCTCGGCTCCTCCTCCATTGGTCAGTTCCCCTCTGGTGCATGTGAGAATCATGCTGCCTCTAGGGCTCTAGGGTATACAAGGAGGATGCTACACTACAATAAAGGTCAGCTGCTGTACACTTCTCTCTAGACTCTGGTCTCTTCAGTTCCTCCTCAGAATACTGCCTAAGGCTGGACCTTAGGCTACTGAGTTATACTGAGTTAAGCAGCCACTACATAGAATGACCACCATTACTGACTACAATGAAGTCTTTGTACACCTTCTTGAAAGTAGTGTAGAGTATTCTTTTCTTTTCTTGTTTCTACTAACAAACATTTAACTTTTTTCCTTCCAATTCCCCCATAGGAAAAGAAAAAGAAAAACAAAATTCTTTTAACAAATAAGTTGGTCAAGCAAAACAAATTCTCACATTAGCCATGTCCAAATTTTCAGTCTGCAATTTGGGTACATTACAACTTTGTTAGGAGACTGTTAGCATGATGCATTATCATTGCTTCCCTGGAATTTTGCTTGGTCATTACAATAGAGTTCTTAAGGTTTTCAAAATTGTCTTCACAATGCTATTATTACTGTATCAATTTCCCCAAGTATTCTCTTTTTACTCTGCATCAATTCATATGAATCTTTCCAGGTTTCCCTGAAATCATCTTTTTCATAATTTCTTAGAGCACAATAATATTATATTCTATCCAAATATCATCAATTGTTCAGTAATTTGCCAGCAGAGTGTTGGTTTTTAAATAATTTCTCAGTATGATAATTAACAATAATTGTGGACCATTCCCTTTATGTTAACAATTTCAGTTCATTTATTCCTGGTCCCATGCACTTCCTTTCTCTTCTTGGCACCTAAACAACAGGAGAATGCAAAAAAATAAAGCTTGTCTAAGGAGATGTTCCAATAACAAGAAACAAAACATATGTCAAACACCTGAGGTATTACTGAGAGAATTATTACATTAATCTAATGGAGAAGTATCTTACTTTTAAGGATGAACAAATATGAAGATTTGAGAGGAATTCAGAAGTTTTATGGGAAATGATGCAGAATGAAGAAAATGGAGCCAAAGCCCACAACAATATAAGTAAAAAGTAACATGGGACAATAAAACTTAGGTCATGTCCAATGGACAGTGTTGCTACCATACTATCAAAGTTAAAGCACAAATTCTTACTCCTTTAGCAATTGATCAACATTCTTAACAAATGAAATTACCATGAAAAAGCATTTAAAGAAAGATGAGGACTCAGTATAGAACTTTGGGCTCATCCGTACTCTGTGAGCTAGAGATAAATCATGATGAACTAAGGACACCAGGGAGGGGACAGGAGAACCAGGATAGATCACTGTCATGGAAACTAGAGGTAAATAATATCCACGATGATGGAGTATTTGACAATTTTAAAAGATACAAATGGAGTAAGTAAGGTAAGGACTAAAAAGGTCATTTGATTTGGTAGTTGAGATCATTGGTAACCTTAGAGAAAGCAGTTTCAGTCAAATATTTGTATTTTTTTAGTCTGGTTCCCCTTCTTCCCACACTCTCATCTCTTTCATGACCAATGAGACATAATTACAGAACTAATTAGGGAGGGTTAGATCAGAATGACCTACACATCATTCAACATCAGATAGTTTTATGACCTTAGTTCTCTAATGGCAAGCTAAGTATTATGAATCTTGAACTTCTATTTGATATTGAAGTGAAGATGTGACTATTTAATAGCGAAACACTTTTCTAATTCTAAACTCCTTTTCATAGGGCAGCAGTAGGGGTGTGTGGCACATTTCCCCCCTCACAGGGAGTTCATAAATCTGTTCATCCAATAAATATTTGAGTACCTCCTACTAGCAAGGCACTGTGCTAGGCATGATGGGGATACAAAATTGTTTTGTCTCCCAGGGAGATGCAAATAGCAAGGCACTAACTTCACTCTAGTAGGAGAAAAAAAAATCAGATTGCTTCTAGAGAGGCTGAAGTACTTAAGAAGGCTGATGCAATTTTTAACAGAAGCACAAACTGGAAAATTGGAATGCACGATTCGTGACAATTACAAGGAGCAAGGAAAAAGAACAGTCCAGCCCACCTTGTCACATCATTCATTCACTGCTTAAACAAATAAAGATAAATCTGCAATTGATGATGCTGAAATAAGATGAAATCTTCAGCTATTAAATGGGATTATCTTGCGAAAGATTTGGTCATACAATATGTTCTGGGTTTAAAGTAAGGTTTCTAGAATGTGACTACAATTGTAAAAAAGAGAAAGAGGCACACAGAGAAAAGTAAAATGGTTCTTTTTTAAAAAAATCATGAAAAGACCCATTTTGCTTTGTGAATCAATTACAACATGTAAAGGAGAAAAATCATGGTGATTTAATGTATAAAATAGAAAAGAAATCATTGTTTCACACTCCCACCTCTTTTTGCTTGACTCATACTTCTTCAGTAGAGGCTTCTGTTCTCTTATGAAATGTACTTCTCACCTAGATGCTGATGCATATTTTTGCTTTTAAGGCATTGTAATGGGAATGGGAATTTGAAGATCTTCCCTGCCACTTAATAGACCTAGTGGGGAATTTGAAGACTTTACCTGCTTTGAAAGTAAACTCTGCCCCCTAACAGGCTGAATGTAATTAAAAATGATGGAGGGAATTTGCTGAAGGGTGCATGCAGCAGAACACACAGAAAGCTTCCCTGCTGTGAAGATAAACTTTGCCTCCTAATAGGCTGAATGTAGTCACATGGAACCTGTGGTAGGAGGAGTTTGCTGAAAGGTGGAGCAGAGCCACAAGAAGTTGGGAATAAGAGCTAGCAAGATGGTAGGTAGGAGGGAGAGGTGCTCAGGCAAGTAGACAGAGAGGTTTGTGAATAAATATTGATCTTATATTGGTTTGTTGGAAGGTTAAAGGATGCTGTGGTTCTCAGTGTTATTATGGCTTCTTAATATCTTTGATAAGTATGATGGAATTGGCTTACTGGTTTTGGGATTGGGTTTTCTAGTTTCTAAATAAATGTTTCAGTTCTGTCCTCTATGTGGAGATTTTGGTATATTTTGTGATCAACAGCTATATGATATTTATAGTCGTGGTCTTTATTGTGATCATGGGTGCTGTAAATATTGCATTGATGTTACAGGCATGTACATCATAGAATTTCCCACAAAAACTGAATGAGGATTGCCTTGGCCCTTCTCAGGCATGTACTGTTTCTCCCTCCCCAATGCTACTTGAGATTCAAGGACCGCTTTAAATCAGCAACTACTCAAAACCACAGCTTTCAATCCCTCCCCTTATTTTTTAATTTTTATCAATCCAATTGGAAGACAGAATATTTTAAAGGAAAAAGGCATTTAACAAAAAAAAGAAAGAAAATGAATGAAAAAAATTTTCCCTTCATATACACAGGAGAGTATACTCTCCTATAGATTTTATGCATATAGAGAACATGTAAAAATACACATAGAAAACATATGTGACCAAGGAATTCGTGTTTGTATGGACATATACACAGAGAACCCAATTTGGCCAGGGTAACACTTTTGAAGTAGATTCACATTAGGGAACACCTGTAACCCAGGAGCATGCAAAGCTAGGGTAACTCATAATCTTAGGGTTGTGTTCCCACATGATAAGAACACTTTTCTCCTCATACTACTTGCTTTCCTGCACAGCCACAAAAATCTCCTGTTCTGGTGATGTCATTGGACACAGAACTGCCTTCTCTGCTATAGTAAAATTCTTGGGGCCTCTTTTGGTCCGCTTTTCTCCACTGTGCTGCCATCTTCTGGTTCTGTGCTAAATTTCAGTACTACAAAGTCTTCACTGTAGAAGGACGAAGTCCAAGTTCTTTTAGCTTAGAGTCCCAGGAGCTATCTCAGCTCTGTGACTCAGATTCAGACAATAAGCCTACCAGAAAAAAGCTTGACACTAAATCTGTCTTTGTTCCTGATGTTCTTCTATCTCAGTCGCCACTTTTTAAATTCAATATACACAGATGGCCATTGTATGCTAGATGAGTAATTTGTGCCAATGGAGAGGCTCATGTTTCCCAAATGACTCCAGGACAGTGCCCTAGCTGTTAAGCTGCCCTAGCCAGCCATATAAGCTCTCAGAACCATGGTGTCCTCATCTACAAAATCAAAGATTTGGATTATATTACTTTTAACTTCCCTTCTAGCTACAAATGTCTCTGATTCTGTGGTATGCCTGTCCTATTGTACTCTTTTTGTTTTATATCATACTTTTAAAAAATGAACTCAATTCAGAATTATTTAAAAAAAGTAATTGATAGTTAAAAATAGGTAATGGTAAGCAGATTACATTGCTTCTGATTATAATAATTTAAAACAGAAATTTAACCAATCTAAATAAATTGTCACAAAAAGGAGCCCCCAAAAGCCTAGATAAGATTAAATGAAGCACTTATTAAGCCATTACTCTATGTCATTATTGTTATTTTTCAGTCATGTCAGACTCTTGATCCCATTTAGGATTTTCTTGGCAGGGATACTAGAGTGGTTTGCCATTTCCTTCACCAGCTCATTTTACAGATGAAGAACTGAGGCAAGCAGGGTTAAGTGACTTGACCAGGGTCACACAGGTAATACGTGTCTGAGATCAGACTGGTTTAGTGTTAAATAATTGTGCAAATGCTAGACAAATTCCAGAAATACAAATACAGGCAAAAGGAAAGGAATCTTATATTCTAATGGAGAAAGATAGCACATGAAGGAAGGTGAAAAGTGGGGCCCTTAAGAGGGAAGGTAGTTTAAAGGAGGGGGAAGCTAGATGGCTAAGTGGATAGAATACTGAGCCTGGAGTCAGGAAGACCTGAGTTCAAATAGGGTCTCAGGCACTTATTAGCTGTGTGACCCAGGGCAAGTCATTTAATGTCTACTTTAATCCACTGAAGAAGGAAGTAGCAAACCATTATGTTTATCTTTGCCAAAAAAATAAACCTCTCAAACCAAAAACTACCCCCCAAACTCATGGACAGTATGGTCCATGAAATCATGAAGTATATTGGCTCACAAAGGATCTGATGTGACTAAACAACAAACAGGTTTAAAGGAGGCATTGGACACAGAAAAAGATGCTCAAAGTGGGGACAAGGCAAAGAAGAGAAAGATAACTATAATAGAATAGGATGAAGGGAAATACCCAGTTGGCAACTGTAACTGAAATGCGAGTAGGATGAACTCACCCATAAAAGAGATGTTAACAGAATGAATTGGAAAAGTTTTTGAAGAATACATTAAAAATTAATTGGAAACTAAATAACTTAGCCCTAAAAATGGGTAGGTGAAAGAACAAATTATAGAAACAATAATTTTATTAAAGATAATGATCACAATGAGACAAGATACCAGAGTTCATAGGATTACCTGAAGTAGTGCTTAGGGGAAAATATATATCTCAATAAAAGAGGGAAACAGCAGATCAATTAATTGGGCATACAACTAAAACAATTAGAAAAATAAATTAAAACCCCCTAATTAAACACCAAAATAGAAATTCTGAAACTCAGAGGAGAAATGAATAAAGTTAGCAATTAAAAAAAACAACAACAAAATCCTTGAACTAATTAATAAAACTAGGAGCTATTTTTTTTGGTGGGGGAAACAACAAAATAGACAAATTACTGACTGATATGATTTTTAAAAAGATAGAGGAAACCAAATTGCCAGTATCACAAATGAAAAGAGTGAATTCAAAACAAATGAAGATAAAAGCAATTATTATGCCTAGCTGTCTGCCAATAAAACTGACAATTTAAGTGAAATGGATGAATATTTACAGAAAATATAAATTGCTCAGATTAATAGAAGAAGGAAATGCTATACTTAACTCTATTTTTGAAAAAAAATTCAAATTCCCAGCTACTGGGGAAAGACTGCAGTATTTGACAGAAAATGGAGAAAACTGTAAAAGAGGGTGGCAGAAATGAGGTGAAGATTAATCTCTCACATAGTATGCCAAGATAAGCTCAAGACGGACATATGAATTAGACATAAGGAGTGGTACCAAAAGCAAATAAGTGTTATGTAAAATAAATTACCGGTCAGAGTTATGGCTGGGGAAGACTTTATGACCAAACAACAAATTTTCATGGGAGCTAAAATCGATAATTTTGATTGTGTGAAATTAAAAAAGTTTTCATATAAATAAATGGCTAAATATAGAAGAAAAGCAGGAAAATGGGGTAGGAGGAATATTTATAGCAAGTTTTTCTGATAAAGGTCTTGATCCTAAAATATATGGGAAAAGTGTCAAATTTATATGAGTTAAGAACCATTCCTCAATTAACAAATCATCCAAGGATATGGCTAGGCAGTTTTCAAAGGAATACATCAAAACTATCGATAGCCATATGAAAAAAATGCTATAAATCACTAATAATTAAAGCAAATGCAAATTAAAACAACTATGAAGCACCATCTTAAACCCATCAGATTGGCTAAGATGACAAAAAAAAAAAAGGAGAATTACAAATGTTGGAGGGGACGTGGGAAAATAGGAACACTAATGCACTGTTGGTGGCCCAGCAAAATAGTCTAACCATGCAGGAAAGCAATTTGGAACTATTTCCCAAAGCTATTGAACTGTATATATCCTTTGACTCAATATTACTACTAGTAGGTCTATACCCTTAATGAAACCAAAGAAAGAGGAAAAGGATCTATATGTTAAAAAATGTTTATAGGAGCTCCTTCTGTGGTAGCAAAGAATTAGAAATTTAGGTGATGCCCATCAGTTGGGGAATGGCTGAACCAAGTATGAATGTGATGAAATGCTGTTGTGCTATAAGAAATTATGAAGGGGGATGGTTTCAGAAAAACCTGGGAGGATTTGTATGAGGTGATGCAAAATGAAGTGAATGTAACCAACATAGATAATCAACTGTGAAAGACTTAGTAACTCTGAGCAACAAAATAACCTACCACAATTCCAAAGGACACAAGATGAAACATGCTATCCACCTCCAGATAGAGAACTGATGGACTGAAGATACAGAATGAAACATATTTTCTTTTATTCATTTATTTATTTTTCTTTTTTTTTCTGGGAGGGGGTTGGGAGGAGAACATGCTAATGTGGAAATGCGTTTTACATGACTATACATATTAGTAATGAATTCTATTTTTATGTCTTCTCAATGGGTGGTGGGATAATTTGGATATGAAAACAAAATAAAATTGAATTTTAATTTTTAAGTTTTGGAAAAACTAGAATTAGTTCCATACAGTACTTATAGTCTAGTGAGTATTGAGCCTTTGTTATTCAAAACACTAGTCAAAACCCTGTTACAGACTTTAAAGGTATTTTCCCCAAATATCTGATATCATATTAAAAATCCTATTGAGATCCATTTTCTAAGGCTTTTGCAGTCCACATTCTCAATTTTTATAATCACTTCTGCATGAGGTCCTATTAGTCCAGTTGGAATAGACACATAAGCAGTTGATGAATTCACTGTGATTGTTGTCAGGGCCCAAATGATATCATTCCTGGCTCTCCCAGATCAGATTTTAAGGAAGCACAAAATGTAACCTGAGTCTCAAGTTTAACACTCACATAAGACCTTCCTCATTAGTGAAGAGAATAATTACTGCCTAGTCCATTTCTGTATAAAAGGCAGAATTATTGAGAGCTTGAGAGATTAATGATCTTTGTCTTCTGGCTTTGAGAGACAACACTTGCAGTTCCAATTTCTCTTCACAGAGAGGTCCCTGGAGGGAGAGAAAGACTCTGGGAAGAACATATATGGCACTTTGAAGATACCATATTCCCAGCTTGCTACATGATATTTCTGGGAATTTTTCCTGGGATCATATTAAGGACTCTTTTAGATAAGGAGAGATATATTGTTCCTTGTGGAAGAGGCTTATCTGCTCTATTTATTGTCTGATATATGCTCATCTGGATAACTTTTCTGATTTTGGTTTGCTGTTAACTTGCAGAAATTTATTTATTATTCACTATGTGTGAAGGTCTTTGTGTAACTGGCTTTTGATAGGGAGGGAATCAGGCTTTTGGATATAGTTTGGGGCATTCCTCAATTAAGAGAGAGGAATTAAGAAAGTAGGTTAAACTTAATAATTATTTTTCCTACACTAACAATATTTAGGGGAGTGGATAGATATGATTTCAACCCAATTTGCCGTCTTTGAAGAAAGCAGAGTGGCGAGCTTTGTGTCTCCAATCTCCTGCTTTCTGCCTGTAAGGAATCTAAGTCTTACCTTGGAGAAAGATGGGTAGAGAAGACTCTGGAGACATATACTTATGCTTCCCTAAGAACTACATCTAGAAAACCCATGTGGACACACATAACCTACAAAGGTTACATATACTTTATGCTGGGAAGAAAATTGGAAGATTACGATTAATATTATCTCATAAACAGTGGAGAAACAATGGAGGGTAAAACCAGCTTAGGGAAATCTTGGCAAGAGATCTGATCAAGTACTCCTGAGGGAATTTAAAGGTGGAAATGTAAAGAAGACAACAAACAAAAAAAAATGGAAAAGATTTTTTAAGATTTCTCTAACAATTTTCATCATGAAGGACCATGGGAACACTGCACTTCACCTTAACATCATGGTTTCAGATATTCTTTTAGGGGAGTCAGAAACCGTTTTTAAAATGAATACTTCATGTATTGGAGTATCTTATATTTATGAGATGAGCCAGCAGCAATATGCAGATATATCATTTTTCTAGTAAGCAGTCTTGATTTGTTCATGTCCACAAAGAAAAGGTGGTAGTTATCCTAAAAAGCCAATATATACTTATATGCATTATGGAAAGGGTTAAGCAGTCATAAAGGAGATAATATGAAATTAATTGCAGTGGTCATAGTTTAGTGGTCCCTATCATAGAATTGAAGACTGACTTTTACTAAGCTAGGATTTTTTCCTCTTTTATAAAATAAATTTTTACAGATATATGTTATATTACCTTTATTTTCCATTTTATTCCTTTCCCTCCCAGAGAGCTATTCCTTATAATAAAGAACAAAAAGGGGAAAAAACCTAGTTCAGCAAAACTAAACAACATATTAAAAATGTCTGATTATATATATGTATATATACATATTTATGTATATATACGTGTACACACATAAATGTTCTACAATCCAAAGTCTCCCACCTATACAAAGAAGTGTGGAAAAGTTGTCTTTTCATATGTTTTCTTTAGAGCCAAATTTGGTCATTATAATTTTGCAGAATTAAGTTTCAATTATTTTGTTATTGTTATGGTCATTGCTGTTGTTTCCATGTTCATTTTTGTCATTGTATATGTTATTTTCCTGATGCTGATTACTTAGCTTTGCATTAGTTTATATGCCTTTCTAAGCTTTTCTGTATCTACCATATTCATTGTTTCTTATAGCATAGAAATATTTATTTACATTTATTCTGGGCTGAGGTTAAGCTAGGTCAGTCCACTGGTCTAGGCTTAGCATTAAAATTCAATGAGGCACTTGTAGACCATAAAATTCATTTTACTAATAAGGGATCAAAAGAATACAACTTTGAAGTTAAAAATATAAAAAATTGCTCTTCTTACCCATATCGCCTATCTCCATACCTCTGTAGTCACCAGGTCAGGAACTCAGAAAGACTTTCTGCAGAATTGGACCTTAAGAATAATCTTTGATGCATCTCTCTCTCTCTCCCTCTCTCTCTCTCTCTCTCTCTCTCTCTGTCTCTCTCTCTTTCTCTCTCTCTCCCTTTCTCTCTCTCTCTCTCTCTCTCTCTCTCTCTCTCTCTCTCTCTCTCTCTCCCTCTCTCTCTCTCTCTCTTTCTCCTTCCCTCCCTCCCTCTCTCCCTCCTCATTATTTCATCATTCCAGGCTGGTTCATCTACATTTTGTGATTTCAAATGAACCCACCTTCTTGAAAGATCTACCTAATTACCTGTTACTGGAGCCATAGCCTAGTATATAGCACTCTGGATAGGGATACCCATAGAAATAGAGGAAGAATTAGTGGGAAATGATAAAGAGAAAAAGAAGAAAAGAGGCTCCTGTCCATAGTCCACAGGGGAGCAAAATAGGACCCTTACCTCAGCAATGCACAGGGACAACAATTTCTGGGGGAGAGAACTGACAGCCTGCAGAGACCCATTAGTAGCCCACACAAAATTAACACAATCACTACCACGACATTCTTGCACTGCAATTTGTTTATTCATTCACCATTTGATGGGCATCTACTTCCACTCTCACCCCCAGTTTTTTTTGCTACCATGAAAGGTGCTATGGTAATTTTTTTTGGAGTATTTTGGGCCTTTCTTTTCATTATTGACCTTCCTTGGGGTCAGTTAGCTAACAATAGAATCTCTGGATCCAAAGGTGATGACATTTTAGTAACTTTGGGCATAGTTACTTTTAATGTACTTTGATCCTGGGTAAAGTGTGGTTCCAGAATTGTTAATTTGTTTGTTTCCATGCTAAATGGGACAACTAAGTGGCTTGATGGTACTGCTCTTAAACATACAGGGACATAGCTATTAAATGGGTCAAAATGCAGCTGAAAGGTGGTGGTGTGATTCAATGTGTAATATTTGTATTCACCATTAAGCAGTAGTATTCTTGTGCTGTTCCCTTCCTTGATCTGCACATGTGCAAGTGTCTCAACATTTCAGTAGGCTGCCATATCCCTAGTAGCCACTAGAGGACACTAAAAACCTCAGATTGTCTATTCAATGACAGCTCTGTTTCCCTGAGCTCCCAGCAATGATTATGAAAATATTTTAAAAGTAAATGTTCCAATTTTCTTAATTCAGTCCCTCTTCCTCTTTGAATATTTATCTTTCTCAATTTCTCCTGCCCTCACAATCCCAAAGGATTAATTCAGGGAACATATAGGTTATTGACATACAATTTGTAAACTATAAAAAGTAAAAATAAAACAAATATGTTTTCTATTCTCATAAGGTGGCAAGCTATTCTGGTGGAAATAGCCATCTCTACTTCTCTTTTCCTTCTGTGCCCACCCATTCTTCTGTGCTGGGGACTTCCCAGGCATTCTCAAAGTCCTGTGGCTCATGTAAGTAACATGAGTTGCTTGAATAGAGTAGAGAAGATTCTGGCAGCATTCTCCAAGGAGGAGGTGGAGAGAGGGAACATCAAAGACTCATGATTCACCCAATCTGATCCTGGCTGGTTGCTAGGCAGGATTCATTCCAGCTGTTCATGGTTCTCAAATTCTGGGCAAGGGTGAATCAAATCTTTTCTCTCTGATGTCATGCTTTACCCCTTTCACCCTCCTTTTACAATATCCTCAATCATAAGAGCAATGAATACCACCCAAGGGATATTTTTTATACGGAAATATCCCAGAATCTACCTAGTCTGTTACCTCTCTAAATCAGCTGAGTCCTTGGGCCATCCAGAAAGGAAGCCAAAGACAAGGATGCAAAAATTCCAACCTTCCTCTAATCCAAGGCAAAATCCATTTGAGTAGATTGAATATCCCTATGATATTTAGCAGGAAGCAGTTTGGTAGCTCAGGGGACAGAGTGCTGAGAATGGAGTAAAAAAGATCTGAGTAAAAATCCAGCCTCAGAGACTTACTAGCTGTGTGAACCTAGGCAAGTCACTTTACCTTTGTTTGCCTTAAGCCATTGGACAAGGAAATGGCAAACCACTCCAGTATCTTTGCCAAGAAAACCCTATGGACAGTATGTGGCTAGATAAGAACAGTGCTATTTAATGCTTCTATCAATGACCTGGATAAAATTATAAGTAGTGTCCTTCTCAAAATTGAAAATTTGGCCCCTCCCCCTCCCCTCTTCCCTCTCTCGACTGTTCACCCTCTTTTCTCCCCTTCCTTGACCCGTTTCCCCTCCCTCTCCCTCTCCCCTTCCCTCTCCCTCCCTTTTCCCCCTTTCCCTCCCTCCTCCCCCTTCTCCATCCTTCTTTCTATCCTTCCTCCTTCCTTTCTTCCCCAGCGTAGATGATGCCGTGGTGGAGACAGCAGAGGAGGCTACGGAACCCCCCCCCCGAGGCAGACATCACGGGGCTGTGCCAGGACACGTTCTCCAAAATGGCCACGTACCTGACAGGGGAACTGACAGCCACCAGTGAAGATTATAAACTTCTGGAAAATATGAACAAACTAACTAGCTTGAAGTATCTAGAAATGAAAGATGTTGCAGTAAACATAAGTAGAAACCTAAAGGACTTAAACCAGAAATATGCAGTACTTCAGCCTTATCTGGATCAGATCACTTTAATTGAGGAGCAAGTAATTTGTCATAAAACTATGAAGGATATCTAACTGAATCCAAAAAAAGGCCTTGATAGGCTAGATCTTTGAGCTAATTGTAATAAAATCAAATTTAATAAAAAGGTACACGAAGTCTTAGACTTGGGTTCAGAATATCAATTTCATAAGTACAAAGTGTGACCAGACAATTGTTATCTGAAAAACATGGGGGAGTTTTAATAGACTATAATCTAAGTAAGGCCACGCCGTGTTATAGTAGCTCCAAAAGCTAATGTAACTATAGCCTTTATTTATTTTTATTTTAATTTATTTTCTTGATTACATCATTCATTTCTACAAGGTTTTGAGTTACAAATTTTCTCCCCTTTTTGCCCCTACCCCCCAGCCCAGAACATTGATCCCACTGTAAGGCCCCTCCCACAATCTGTTCCCTTTTATACCCTCCTCCAACACTCCTCTAGTTTTCTAGCAGGGCAGGGAGGGGCCCCCTGCCCCCGTCCCTGTAAGTATTATTTCCCAATTGCATTTGATTGTATAGCTTTAAATACTAGATTCTTGCAATTCCTCCCCTGTCACCCACTCCCACTGGGAGGAGCAGCAATTCAACACAGGCTGTACCTGTGTAATTACACAGGACATCTCCATGGTGGGCAAATTGTGAGAGGCTAATTGTATGTCCCTCCTTCCTATCCTGCACACCCCCCCCCC